>OY764961.1:128411210-128816210 GCA_963668005.1 Melieria crassipennis
GTTAAATAAGTACAGATATGATTTAAAAATTATGATTTAAAAGTTTCTACGACTAAGTATGATTTACTGTGATTGAGTTTTGTTTACACTAATTTCTACTTTTCTCCTCTGTAAAATAGTTTCATTACTAAAACTTGAACATTGTCCATAGTAATTTGATTAATTGAAGCCCAGCTCTCAAAACACTTTGAATGAAATACCAGTTTTTACATAAATATGAATCCATTTTTCCATAGTACACTCACAAATTTACATAGAAATTTATGAAATTTACATACATACATTAGAAACCTGTTGAAGCACAAAACAACCGAAGCAGTTTGTTTTTGAAGCGCAGCTCCTTGAAACCATACAAATTATTGCGTGCTAGGTGCTTCGAAATTGTGCAAAGAAATGCTTAAACGGAAAAGTTGGAACACAATTATTGAAATTAAAACATTTGCAATACCTCATTTACGTTTACATTTACGAATTGGTGCGTACCTATCCGAAATACAATACAAATTACAACAAAACATACAAACAAGCAAACAAAATACAACAAATAAGTGAAACAACTACAAAAACTATACAAAACAACCTGGAAGAAAGATGAATGAAAAAGATGAGGTGACAAAAAAAATCAACCTGCATGTACAAAGAGTCATGAAAACAAGAAACCCTGCACTGGAACTGGCTAACCTGCAATTACCGCTAACGTGTAAACTTTTGGTTCAGAGAGTAGTAAACACCTGCCCCCAGTCCCCAGCCGTCTCCCTCTGGCACCCACAAATGCGCAGCAATGTACACCAAGTAGAAAAGTAAAAGAAGAATTAGAAAAAAAAACGGTACATACAATAACATTCCGAACATTCCATAGTACATAGAACTAGTGAGCGAATGTGTTGAGAGCCGCAATGTAACGAAATGTACGAATATGTATGTGTTTCATGTAAATGTATGCGTAAAGCTAGACATAAGTGCAATATAACATAACCTAAAACAAACCAAACAAACAATAGCATGTAATCAGAACCACTAAAGCAACAACCAACCAACCAATAGTACCTTCTCCTCTCACCCAAAATACAAAAGCAACAAAATCATACAATATTTGTGTTCATAATTTCATAAGCGATTCCGTTACATTGTTGCATGTTCATGTTCAGTTACATGTTTCACTGGCGGCTTACACGATCGGGGTGGCAACTGTTTTGGCCAAATAACAAATTCGAAAAGAACAACAAAACAAATACATTTTTAGCTAATGTGGCTACATTCTGTTCTTGAGCAGTTCTAGAATGCTTGAGTCGATTCTTAGTTCACATCTCACAGACCAAAATGTAACATTGGACCTAGTTTTACTATAAAAAAATAATATATATTAGTGGAGTTCACTCTTCATAGCATTTTAGGTGTACAGTTTCCATCGTAGCAATCTGTCGCTACAACTGCTTTCGAAAACATTGCGAAAATTCAAAAAAGTGCTACAATTAAAAATTTACACCTAAAATGCTATGAAGAGTGAACTCCGCTATTGTTTTATAAAAACAAAATCCAGCTTGTTTACTTCCCTAGTTTTCATCTCTATTCTGTTCTTCAACCATTCACCATTCATTTGTCCATATCGTGAATACCGCCAGTGTCTCAGCATTTTGTAGATTGTGTTCCATCTTTGAATAAATTTTTGATTTGTTTTTATTTGTAACACATATTTAAAATATAGCAAACAAAGTAAGATATTATAAAAGAAAAAAAAAGAAATCTAAACTGACTATGGCGCAACTTTTGACTATTCCAGAGAAAACGTACTTGAAATTCCTAAAACAACAAACAAACAAACAAACAAAAATCATTATAAAATAGTATAGAATTGAAAAATATAAAAATGAAAAATAAAAATATTTCTGCAAAGAAAACGCGAAACTGAGCATTTAAAACATTTGATACCAAAACTACACTTTTAGCATAAAATGTAAAAGTTAAAATTACATAAATAGAGTTTTAACGAAACTGCGATTGTGATCGCCGTCTAAGTGGATGTGATAAATGTTTGAATTTTACGAAAATTAAGAT
This sequence comes from Melieria crassipennis, assembly GCA_963668005.1. Taxonomy (NCBI): domain Eukaryota; kingdom Metazoa; phylum Arthropoda; class Insecta; order Diptera; family Ulidiidae; genus Melieria; species Melieria crassipennis. The sequence continues at coordinate 128,413,266 of OY764961.1, forward strand.
TACAAATTTAATGTAATTTAAAGAAAAAAACAGAGCAGCAAAACTAAACTAAACTAAAAGTATACCAGCACAGTTGCATAAGTTAAATGTATTCAATAATTATAACAAAAATTAAGCAAAAACTAAAAATGATTTTGTTTTTGTAAAAAGCCGCAAAACTGTCAACTTTTGGCTTTTGTACTAACAACGACGCCAACAAATTGAAAGAAAACTTATGTACATTAAAAGTACTTGCAACTATTTTCGCATTTGATTTGTGTGCTAAACGAATTTGGGTTCCAATTTGTTTCATTTTCCAAATTAACGCAACAAATGTTGTAAAAAAACATTTGATTTTTATTTTGCAACAATTTAACGAGTGCATGCTTGTTGCATGGCACATTCGATTCGACAATTTTTGGTAAAATGAAATTTCAGACAAAAACAAAATGCAAGAAAGCAAATTTTGTACGTAATTTTGAGTAGAAAATAATGAAAGCGTATTTTAAGAAAATTTTATACTTTTACTGCAGTAATAAGTTTTAAGCTTGTGTTAAAGATAAACATTATTGTGTATAGTTGAAGCGAAGAAGAAAAGTAATTTATGCAACAGGAACCTAATAAAATAATAAATTATTACACATGTGACTAATATGCATTGACATGAGAAAAGTCAAGCTACTCTTTTGGGCAAAACATAAATTTCAAATAAATAAGAAACAAAAAATAAACTGTTTTCAATGAGCATAAAAAAGGCTAAACGGTAATAAATGATTAAGAAATGAAAAAAAATCCATACAATCGACGATTTTCTTTTGAAGTTGTTGAAGGGACGTTTGGGTCGAGCGGGGCGTATGAGTGACATTTAACGAACAATGTGGTAAGTACGATAACAAACTTATGGGTTAACCCTCAAATGCATGAATTATTTTCACGTTTGCTAAATAAAAATAGGTTTCTCTTTTTAACACCGAAAACTACTGAAAAGTGAATTAAATATTATTAAAGTACTAAATATTAGCAAACAGATTTCGAATGTGGTTGTCGTTTCAAAATATTATATCGGGGATTGATTTGAAGATATACACATATATGTTAGTGTGCCTAAAGGCATCAATATGCATTTGAGTGTTAATGTCGTTAATGTGACCAGTCTTGGCAGCTCAGTGCCCTCACTGCTTCACCTCTTCTTACTCTGTGATTCTCTTCAAACGCTGGCTGAAAGCTAGAAACCTTAGATTTCCACCTCTTGAATGATTACGAGATTGAATAATTAGCAGGGAAAGGATTTTGTGGAAATTGCCTTTTTTGTTTGCTGCTAGATAGAGCATTTCTGATTGAAAATGAGGACGAATTAGGTGCTCCTGATTTGAAATATACCACTTTTATTTTGCCTTTTTTGCCAGTTTGCTTTTTTCACCCATAAATGCCTTTTTTAGTGCCTATTTTATCTATAAATGCCACAAAATGCCTTTTTCAAGATTTGTCGAGCGCCTTTTTATATTTCTTTCGTTTTTAATATTTTCTCCCTTTTGTTTCGTAAAAATACCTTTAAACTAAAAAAAAATTAAGTGGCAATATTGCAACTTCGTTAACTTATCGATGTTTTTACATTGATTTGATCATTCCTAAGCCGTTATTTTTTGTTGTGCAGTGGAAAATTTAAAGAAAGAAACATGCCAAAATCAAAAAGTTCGGTTAGCCATAAAATTTTTCCGCGCTGATAGCAGAGTTTGGTGGTGCTGAGAGAGGTGCTGAAATCCTTTCTACAGATGGGAAAGTTTTATTGTGCACTATTTGCGGAACAAAAATTAATCACGAAAAGAAGTACTACGTGCAGCAGCATATTCATCGCGAAAAACACGTTAAAGCGATGCAACTACAAAAAAAAAAGACACAGCTGATAGCACTCTACGTCGAAAACCGAAACGAATTTTTCGAACGAAGTTAAAATATGAATTTAAAGTATGTGCCTACATTTCAATTAAAATATATTCGTTTTTAAACTATCTTCCAAAACCGTGATGTTCCTTTCTTTTACAAAAAACGAGGTATAAATATGATGAAAAAAAATTATTAAAAAATACCGTTTCCCCTTTTTTTTAGATTTTGTAGTATTTCTTTCTTATTTTTAAATGCCTGTTTTTGCCTTTTTAACAGTTTTTAATGCACTATTTTGCCTTTTTAGGCAGTTTTTAGTGCCTTTTACTGCCTTTTTGGCAGTTTTTAATGCCTTTCCGTGCCTTTTGTGCTATTTTATTTTGCCCTTTTTATAGGTTTTTAGGTCCTCAAAAATTTGTATCCTCAATATTGTTACTTACTTCATTTTCAGCCTTTCAATACCATTTCTCCCCCTGCTAGCATCAATTTCACCAAAATGTCAACAACAATAAAAATCTCAATTATCTTCTTAACTCTGCAAACTAATTGGATTTTATTAGTGTAAATACTAAAAGTAACATTTTATATGTAAATATAACAAAAAAATTGTTTAATTCCAATAACTGTCACAAACCATCGCTCAGATGGCAGACAATCGATTGGTAATAACTATAAATTCAAAAGCGATAGGAATAATATGTGTAAAGTAAACACTAGACTACATTGGTCTCACATATACAATACATATGTATGTCCGAGTATAACTACATTATATACAATATTTGATATTTCCTTTCGTATTGGTTGTTGTTAGGTTTTTGTTTTTCTTTGAGATAATCACATTGAATTGAAATAATCACAAATTCTGCCCATCGCATATGCAGCCATACAATGCATACGTGTATGTCTATCTAAATATATACATTTGTACATACATACAAGTATATACTTTTTTTGGGGGGGCATATGCATATCAATATTCGTTTTCAAGCCTTGCAAATATCATTAAAAAAAGTAAGCAAACCCAATGGCAATCGATGAGTATGGAGCTTCAACACCGCCTAAACACACTACGGCCCTACTTATGAATTACATATGTACGCTCGATCACAGTGCGTAAGTACATACGCACACACACACACACTGCGCACATAAAAACGCTTCAGAAAAATATCTACATAAAAACATTTTGCGTTGGTTTTGGATAAGGTACATTTTGTTGTCGTAATTATTGTAATTGGTTTTTGTATCGCTTCAACATGGTAAGATTCATTACAAATATATATATATATATATGTGTATAGATAATCGTTTCCATTTAACACACTTTATTTATCATTTTCACTAATTCTTTGTACAAAATACAGTCTCTGCTGCGTGGCTTGCAGATCTCACGATGATCCAAACGTATGCCGCACACGTCGCCAATGCCGGGATCTGCAACGAAACGACAGTAAACAATCAATGAAACACACTCGCATCGGTGTGGAGAGATCGTACCGGCCGAATCTACGCCCACTATGCGCAGATATAGCACCGACATTAGAGTCAAGGCGGTCTCCACGAAACTGAACACCTCAATCTTCAGATGACCCAAGTGGTACAGACCGGCGAAGCGTCTGTGCAGATCCAGCAGATATTTGCTATCTGTAAAAATGAAGAAAAATTCATGCATGTAAGAAATGTATTGGAGGTAGTGTGAAAACTCAAACAAATCCAGTTTTGCTACGAATGGGACTAATTGCTAATTCGTATAAAATATTAATATTTTAATCTTTAATCTTGGACTGGATAGTCTTCATTCTCATATCCGCAAATCAAGAAATTTCATTAGTAACTAACCTAACCTAACCTAATCCAATCTACTGACCACTCGTTGGCCTCACTTACTTTTCTCGATATCTAGTAGCTCCACCGATCGCGTCAGCAGCGGCGCCTTAATCGAGGCCAAGTGTGAGCCCCGATGCGGCACCGAATAGAAGAACACACCGCGCGCCGAGCGCCAGAACGGCGCCATGGCCGGTCGTCCACTCTCCCAGGCGTCGACAATGATTTGCTTGACGAACAGGCCGCCCTTTGAATGGCCCACCCACACAATCGGATGGCCATAGCCCACGCGATGCTGTATCAGCAGTTCGGCCATTTCGCGCGATCGCTCAATGAGATTGCTGCGCGGCTCTTTCTTCTTCCACAGCGGCCGCCACAGATACTGATCGGTGGTGTAGTTTAAGGCGATGACGCGCACGCCCGGACAATCCAGTGGCAGCCAATCGCCGGGCCAACACTTGGAATAGTCCGGATCGTCCGGTGATGGCTTGGGCGCATTTTTGCCTTTTCCCTTCGCACCATTGGCACACTTCTTCGGCCCGTTGCTCGGGTCGCCGTTGGCATCGTGCAGCATCGACTCGAGTTCGGCTTGCAGCTGGCGACCGTTGTCGTTAGCACGCATTCGGAATGTGGGGAAGCTGTACTCGAAACCGTCGCAAAGCTGTATGTCCTGCGGCTCGCCGCAAACGTAGGAGAAGCTATTGACACCAGCAAAAAATTAGTACAAAATCAGCAGTAAACCAAAGCATGCCAGCGCTCACCTGTTGCCCTGCGTGTCGCCGTAGTCATCCAGATCGTCGCCAATGTTGCGTTCGTGCGGCGCGCGATGATGATCGCCGTGCGCGAAGCGTGCGCGCTTCTGCTTGTGCGGCGGATGCATGTGGTGCAGGGCGCGCGAGTGACGCGGTCGCTTGGGCGGACGCACTGGCGGCTTGGGCGGCCGCTCGAAGCCCACCGGCTGCCGATCGTTCTCCCACAGACCCTGCTTCCAGGTATTCATCTGTGATCCGTGCAGCCCATGGATGAACACAATGTCGGCGCGTATGGGCTGGCCCGGCGGCGGCTCTGCCAGCACGTTCAGTGTGCAGCACTTGGGCGCTGGCGGTTGCGGAACCAAACTTTTTCGCTTGCTGGTCGAAAACGGAGGCAGCGATCCCTTGGGCTCGCGAATAATTGACGAATACGCCGTTGTGGTGGCCGTGCTGGGCAGACCGGGCGAGCTGACGCCATCGATACTAGGCACATCCGGCAGACTTTCGACGCCGTCGCGAGCTTTGCGTATCTTCATCAGCTTCAGTATGGGCTCAATGCGGTGGGAGACTGCAAAGAGAGTTCAGCAATTAGCCGCTTCATAGCAGCCACCTCAGCTCTTCATCGCTGCTTACCTTGCACCGAGGACAAATTCAGCGAGATTGTGTTGGCTGCAAAGGCCACCAAACTGGTGAGCGCCTGGCGGCTGGAAGCAATGGATCTCAGCACGCGCAGGAAGCGCGCATCGCGTATGCCCTTGAAGCCGCGCACCACACCGTTGGCCAGCGGCAGCACCAGCCGCAATATGATGCCGAATGCGACGCGCATGCTGGTGTTCTGATTGCTGCAATCCAAGAGCACAACACAACAAATTGCAAACATCAAATCGAGGTTTGAGGTTAGAATGTCAACTATAGACTTACGCTTCCACCAGGGCGCCCTGGCCGCTGGCATCCACCAGCTCGGTTATGGTCTGCTCCTCCTCGTTGCGATTGATTTCCACATCGTTGAGAAACAAACGTGCCAGACTGTAGTCGTCGGCCAGGTTGTCTAGTGGCCCGTCCGCGTTCGACATGGCATCGGCCCAGTCGTCGTTCGAGTCCATTGACGAGCTGAACTCGTCATCGTCGTCATTATTGTTATTGTTGTTATTATTATTGTTGTGGCAATTAAGTTTGTTATTGTTGGTGAGTTGTTGGTGTAAGGCCACCATGTTGGAATCATCGGCAATCTTCATGGTTGCAATGTTCTCAACGCAATTGTCGTTGGCAGCATTCAACTGATCCATTTCATTGTCGGCGGTTGTGGGGTCAGCACTCAGTGCCTGATTGTTGTGGTTGTTGTCATTGTTGAACTGCTCGTTGGCGTCAGCGGTGGCGGTATCGGTATCGGCGGTGGCAGCGTCGGCGATGTAAGAATTGACGGTTTTCGTTGTGAGCATGCTTTGCTCTAAGCGCGCACGAATTGGTTGATGATTCAGTGATCGGTTGATTTCTGGCAGCGCAATTGACATAACCTCAATGGTTTATAGCTGCAAAAAATATACATGAATGAATATATGGAAATTATTTTCAAATAAAATGATTTTAATTCAAATGTTACGTTGGAAGTTTTAACAAAAACACAAAGATCTGAATGATTTTCTGTCATTCGGCTGGCACTTTGCAAAGCTGACTGCGCCCTCTAAACTTTCAAGGCCAACCGCACAATTCGCAAACGCTGCTCGCCAGCAGCGCATGTAAAGAATTTACAGCGGCCAAATGCCCGAAATAGCGCCACTTGATTTCCTGCTAATGCGCTGCACCGGCAAGCGGGCAAGACGCTCTACACGCGCGAGCCCCGTGTTTTTTTTTTCATTATTTATTTATTGCTCCTCATGCAGAACAATTATTTCGGTGAATTACTTGAAATCATTGCACATACAACTATTAGGACGGAAGGGGGAGAGAGATGGGCCAGCGGGTTGTCGTCTGGCGCCAAGGAAGCTGAGAGGTGACGAAGACTGCAAATCATGATTTGCACATATGTACTTACAAACCATATGGGTTAGGTATACATCTACATGAGCTCTTCATCAACCAAATCGAATGAGTTGACGTACACAAAATTTACAAACAATTTCAAAATTCGAATAATTCATTTTCCCAGTGAACGACTTGTAGAATGAAACAACTCACATTTATACATACAATACACATGTACCCAGTCGGAAATGGAACGATGAATCAATGCATTACGGAATGCTTATTTTTCGTTGTGGAGTACTCCATATTTCCCTTACGAATTCCCATTACTTTTTTAAGCAAATGGCCGCCTGACGTAAGCATTATTTCGTAAAGTATAAAGAGAATCATATATGCTTACCCTCTCACTTACTATTGGAAATAGAAAGGAATGCAAAGAAAATGCTCGGAATACTTCGTGCTTGCATTCCAAATACTGTTTACTTTTTCGTATGATAAGGTAATGGGACTTTATAAAAGTGAGCGCATACCAAACATGCTTTACGCATAGTTGAAAAAGTAAGCATCTCCCGAACACATGCTTACCGTTTCGCTTACCAATAGCATACAACGTAAGCAGTATGCCTTACAATATAGCTTACAGCGTAAGCTATACGTAATGATTACAAATAAATAATTACTTTTTCCAATAAAAATAAAAATTTTATTATTGCCTGCGATATTTTGACTTGTGCTTTTCTTGTAATTCTCAACTGCTTCATGTGGATAGCGATGGAAATAGATGAGTGTTCAAACAGCCCGCGCTAGGATTCGAACCAGGGCGTCTGGCATGAAAAGCCAGCGCTCTACCCTCTAGACTATCGAGCCCAACCCGCTACGTTTGTTCATTCACTGTTTTCTTTCAAACTCGGAGCTACTCGGAACATACCTTACTGATACCTTACTTTTGGTAGCTTATATCTTTTTTTAATTTTCATGCATACTTTTCCTTGCTTACTTTGTAAGCTTAAAATTGAAGTATTCATAACTTCGCTTACGAATACCTTACCGGGTAAGCATTTGTCTCTGTTCGGGCGTCGTCGTTGTTTTATATTTTTCATGCATACTTTTCCTTGCTTACTTTGTAAGCTTAAAATTGAAGTATTCATAACTTCGCTTACGAATACCTTACTTCTGTACGGTTCTGTTTTCAGCATACGAAATAAGGCATAAATCATGCATTACTTTGGAATCACCTTACCAAATTTCCGACTGGGTACATACATACATACATAGAGTGGCGAATACAGGCATTAATTAGGAGAAGGCCCACCAGACATTTTTTGTTGCCGGCAATAAGAAAACGAGTCGCCCCCGGCAACAAATCTATCGGCGGTAATATCGCAAGCGTATCGATTTCGTATCATCAGTCGTTCTAAAACGTCCGCTGAAAGCAACTCGCCGTGACGAGTCGTTTTTTTATCGCCTGGACGAGTTGTTTTCATATCGCCTGGACGATTCGTTTTCAAATCTTATTTTATTTATTTATTTATTTATAATAATTTACATAGAAAGAAAATTTTTTATATAAATTAAAGTACGCAGCACTGGCTTCAAGGCCTTCAGCCGGCAGTTTTCAAATCTAAATACATCATATTGTTTGGAAAATTATCAATATATAAAAAGTCAGTCAGTTTTGGTTGGGATGGAATTTCATTTGCATACAAAGATTCAATGTTGATCTCATTGTTTGAGCTTGAATCAATGCTGTTGATCAATGAAACGTCGACGAAAACAAACATTTTTTAAAACATAAACATAAACATTTTTTAAATGCGATCAATCTCACTGAAATACAAAGCATATCAATTCGATATTTCAAAGTCCTGGAAACAACGTGTTTTTGGGGCATGTTGCTAATTTGTCGCTGCGGCAATAAATCGGCGAGTCGCCAATTTGTTGCCACTGACGATTGTTGCCTATTTCTCACATTTTGCTTGGTGGGGGGGTTCCGTACACAACTTTTGAGCCGAATATTTCAAACCATGTTTGCCTTTCACAAATTTAGGGGGCTTTGAACCCCCGAATCCCCTTGCAAAAAAAAACATGTAAAGAAAACAAAAGAAATTTTGCTTGGTTGGTGTGACTTTGCAAAAAGAAAAGCAACCAAAAATTGTGAAATAGCATTAGTCAAGCATTAAAGGCACTCACGAACATTAGAAATATCCTGACAAAAGAAAAAATTGTCTTGAAACAACAACAAAACGTATTCATAATATATTTAATATATTCTTCTTCTACAAAAACTATTTTCCGACCGAATATTCGGTTTCGATTCGTCTGCAACCTACAAGTTTCGGCTAAAAAACTTTCGGTTTCAATCAAAAATATGACGGAAAGTTTTCAAATATTTTTCTTTGAATATATTTTCATGTTGTGAACAGTATCAAAAGTACCTATACTATAGGTTTTTTGAATTATTCTTACAAAAGTATTTTTCGTGCTTTTTTACTGTCAAATTTTTTATTACGTTTCATATAGTTTTTGTTAATCACAAATCACGAACTTTGAATTTCAAAAGTGGAATTTGAAGGCCATTGAAAGCTTTTTTTGTCCATGTTGAATGTCAGGTTTGAATCACTTTAAAGAAATATATATATTTATACATCTACATATATGTATATCGATAGTTCAATGCGCCGATGTTTTTGTAATGTAAACATCTGCGCATCGATGTAAGTATGTAGATACACACTTACATATGTATGTATTTATTTCGATTGATACATTTCTATTTGTGATTTGGCCTATAATGTTCGTACTTACCGTTATATCTATTGAAATAAACTATTTGGTTTATTATGGATAAATTTATATTTATATTTGTATGCCAATTTAAAACTTTGTTGTTTGTTGAATGCAGTGGCGCATACCGGATTTCTTTTTGTTGAGGTTTTTCTACACAATTTTTTAGGCAAATACCATTTGAGAACTATTTGTAACACAACATTTTTGTAACCGATATTTCACAGGGGTTTGAACGACACAAAATCCCTCCTTGCGTTAGATACTTCAAGTTTGCTTTTTTCATATATGTATTAGTTAAAAAGTTTCGATTTTTATTCGGACACTTAAAAACCCCTTAGTCACTGATCCAAAATAAATTGATACTATAGCTTTCTTAGTGAAATGACACACTGTTGAAAAAGTCGTTTACTAAATCTAAATCGTTAACCAAATCGTTGACAGGTTCAAATTTTATTTAAAAAATTTCAAAACTTAAGTACTTTACTAATGCTTTTGTAAAGCACTGTCTGTATGTATGTATGGTGTTGAATCTATTATGCATTCAACTGCTGAGTGCAATGTTTTGATTAGTTTTTCAGAATTTCCTTTAACCCCACGATTCGTTCTCATGTTCGTCTATGTTTAGTCGACGACACCACATGTGTCCTTTTCTCTATTGAAATTTTATGCAAGCAAATGTGAACTTTCACATATGGAAAAGAATAAACGGACAGCAATCATAAGTGTGAGAGTGTCATTTGCAAGGATTTCCTGCATTTATATTGCGGCTGTGTTTGTGAGCTAATGCCATTGTTGTGGAATATGAGTCATTCAAAGATTTCATATTGCAACGATATGAGGGAAAGGAAAACAAGTGGAAAGAACAGAGAGTGGAAATAAAAACTGAGGATTATACAACAAAAACCCTATTTTTTTTAATCATCAGAAACACTCTCGGTCAATTAGATCCTATTCAATTTTCATTGCCTATAATTCCACAATTATAGAACCAAAAAAAAAAAATACTTTGGGATATACTTTGAACCACAGTGTACAGTCGACCAAATTTTGTTTCTTTATAAATAGAAAAATCATGATAAATATTTTGTCAAAACGTATCTCTGTTGTACAAATTCAGTACCTCCAAATCTGTCTCTGATTCATGGAAGTGCAGCTCACACTGTCCATCACTTTTTTGTGATTAGTTACTGCGTTGGTCATTACAACAAAATTGTCATACTTGATGTGGCGCTGTCAATACAGCATCGATTTCCTAGAAATTGCTTGTTTTTTTTAATTAACTTTGAAGTCCCACCAAGTTTGAAGCTATTGTGTATTATTCAGGATTAATTTTTTTAGCTTTTTAATTTCAAAAATGTATTTTTTTTGTCATACAAAAAAGAGGCCGTCATTCTACCTGATTCATTTGTATAATTTCACTATTCTTTGAACATTGTCTTAATTATTTATAAATATTGTAGGTACCTCTCAAGTTTATTTATTTATTTGTAGTCATTTTATTTTACAATGTCTATCGAGTAATTCTATTAGACTCATTACAGAAGTTACGCAAAAAAGAAAAAAAATCAAGGAAAAATACATATAACATAATTAATGAGAAACACGAACTTCAATTCACTACAACAAGTTTGTAACATACTTGAACAACTTCGCAAAAAAAACGGGTTTTAGAAAAGGCAATGCCACTTAAAATGCCGTTTAATGGCTTTAAATGACCCAGTGTGCTCTCCAAAGGTTAACTTAAACTGAATTTTAAACTTGAACTTTGGGGAATTAGTGTATATACTCGTATGTGTAGATTCCTATATATCAGTGTATGTACTTAAAATGTTTTAGGTACGCTAAGTGGAATAGTCATGAGGTGACATCACTTAGGCCAAGTGGTCATTACGTTACCACGTAGAGACTCAGCGTCTCCCATAGATGAAAGTCACTTAGTGGCTCTGATGAATGTATCAATGTAACTTGGAGTCAGCTTCTTTAGGTCCGCTAGACAGCTGAGCAAGTGCTCTCGTAAGAATGGGAAGCGCCGGACATTAGCAGAGAAGATGTTCAACGAGTTCCTCGCAATCTTCATATCTGCAGAAGTCATTGTACAGCAGACTCAGTCTTTTGGCGTGCTGACTGATGAGGCAGTTTTGTCTTATGGTAATAAATCTGAATATTTAATTTTTTTTATTTTTATCTCTTTCGTACATCACTTCAAAGCCAAAAAGTATTTAATTTTCAAACGGTCACACACAAACACACACAACACCAGTTGCCTCATAATGAAAAGGAGGAAGCGACTACTAGTCACCTTCTCTGCCACTGCCCGGCTCGATCTAAATGAAGATATAAATCCCTGGGCTCTCCCGTCTTCGACAAGTTGAGTGACCTCAGTTCAGTTAATATCAAAAACTTGACTTGAATAGGCTTCTCGATTTGCAGTAAGACGAGCCTCAACTTGTGGTATCACAGCGAGCCCATTTCGCGGCCTAAGTGTGTCTTCCGGCAAGTCCCATGTCGAGACAGCCACCTTAACCTAATCTAACCTAACCTACAAAACACTTTTACTACTTCTTTACATATTTACATTTAGTCTACAAATCCACATCTCATCAAAGCCTTGTTTATAATTTTAGCACATTTTCTCAGAATTAATATGTATTCGCTAATAAGCGTTTAACACGGCTGGCTGTTCAAAACGTAAATAAAGAGCAACAAATTACAACACCACAGATCGCATGAAACGCCACACATTGCATTTTCTGTGCATCAAAACCGAAGCTGAAAGAATCCAAATTCTCGAACTTATTTCCGATAGTATGGCAAAAGTCAATGAACACACAGCAAGGCTAAAAAATCGCAACCAAATCAAAACAAACTAATTAAAATTCCAATATTATCGGCACAAATTACGCTATAACACAAAAGTGCTTTTCGCAAAATTACACATTTTTGTTATGTAAGCATTTACGACCCAATAAGTAAGTACGAGATAATTGCTGAATATTTTGAAAAATTACACAAAAGAAATTCTTGATGTATGCACATTTTTAGTACCTAATTATTATTTTGGTTTTAATAAAATTTAAATGCAAATTATGTGGAATATAAATCAATGCCATTTTCATAGAAAGCAATTTCATTGTTTACAGGTTCAGCTCAGCTGAAAGTCAATTAAAATTGGCGATAAGTTTTTCAATTAAATTCTAAAACGTTTTTCTGATGCGTTTCATTCAGCAAACTCGACTTGCAATCATTAGAAGAAACGCACTATTGACAATATTTCATATTTATTAGAAGATAAGCCTACGAGATGATAAGTTTGCGAGATGATAAGCATCAAGTTTGCGAATCGAAAATGCGGCATAACATATAGTTTCAGTTCGTGTTGCGTAAATTTACACTTAACCTGCATTGCATGTTGCTGCGCAAGTTCAGGGCTGCAGCGACATTTGTACTTGCAGCGCGACACTGCATTACACACACCCATACAAACTTGCACTAATTTTCCCAACCGACATACATAACTATGTGAAATATGGCGAATCCAATTAGCAAGCAGCTTAAGACTGTTGGGCGCACGCTGATGCAAATATTACTACTTGCCAGCTGCTCAGGCAATTGCCAGACATTTGTAACTGCAATTGGTAAATATTTATTGTTGCAAAGTGCTGTAAACAGTAGCCACGTCATGGCAAAGCGTTCTCGACAATGGCGCAAAATATCTTATAACCAAAAAAAACAACAAAACAATTGCGCAGCGCTATCGGTCAGTGGCACAACTCGAGGCGGCCGGTCCATGGACCAACGCAGTCCAGTGTTTGGTGCCAATACACATCAACACAACCATCAACAGGTTATTTCAAGGTGCATGACAATTGACTTTGTCGATAATTGCAATTTAACAAATTTAAATTATATAAATCAAGCTTATTGACATTTGCCAAAGTGCTGCACTATTTCAATTTACTTGCTTTAGTACGCTGAAGTGAAAAAGAAAATCAAAATCGCTGTGCACCATGCAATCAAATATCGCGCACATAATTACATGTAACGACTGACAGCCCCACACGCAAAATGCACACACACACACACAACAGACTGAATGTGTGTGTGTGTGTCGTTTGTAAGATCGCCAGTACTGCTGTTTGACGTTCGCGATTTTCATATTGAAGCACTCAATTATCCAGTCATGTGAATTTGTGATGTACTCGAGTAGAACGTAAATTGAATATTACATACATATATTATGCAGCAGGGTTGCCAACTGGGCACTGAAAATTTTGTATAAACTTGTAAGTTTAGGAAATTAATTGACCTTCTCAGGTCAATTCTCATATTACAGCATAATTGGGCTCTAACGCTAAGCCAAATACTTAGGGGGTCTACTAAAGATTCCATAGAACCCAAATAGGTTTTATTTTACTACAACATAAATGGATTATTATTACTTATCATTATTGTGTTGGGAGTGTTCTATAAACATATTTTATGGGAATATTTATTTTGTGATATTAGATACATAAATATATATAGTGCAGCAGGGTTACCAACTGGGCTCTGAAAATAATGTATTAATTTGTAAGTTGTAAATTGCAAGCTATCGAGCACCTGCTATGCCATTGTTCATCACTGCAAGAACAACGGCTCCAGACTCTTGGGGCCAGGTTCTTCGATGAACTTACGGATATAGCTGATGCACATATTACTGATCTACACCATTTGAGGAGATCCATAACAAAACGCAATAATTCCACTTTTTGAGTTTTTCGTTTTTTTGACTGAATCCAATTCTACGTAACGATTGTTATAAAGCATACCAAAGGCCAATAATTTCACTGTTATTCAAACCCAAAAATAATGGTTCAGACCAAAATGAAACATTTCCATATGTATGCAATAAATAACTTCGAGATACTATTAGTGAAAAGTCAATGACATAAATTAATTTACACCTTTAAAAAGTGCACCAAAACAGCTGAAACAAGTAGAATTATATTTTCTGTCCAAGGTCATAGTTTTTTGCCAGCTGATCGAGTGTTTGGGCGTGTTGCAAAAGATTTGCGAAAAAATACTATAATTTTTGTTAAAGAAGGTTATCACAAAGTTTATTCTGTGCATGTGCAAGTTAAGATTTTAGGAAAGGATTGGCATCTTAAGGATTTAAAAAGTTGAAGGCAAAGAAAAATTTACCAGCTATCTTAAAAGAGGCAAAATACCCCCTCGTTTGCTTGATGGAATTCTTTTTGGTGTTGAAATTAATTTAGGAAAGAAGAAAGATGTTGTTAGACCTCCTCTATTTTTTCTAAAAGATCCCGTCGGAATCTACAGAAAAACCCAACAGGTGGGAAAGGACACCGGATTCAACAATAAAGGGATTCACAATGGACCCAATGGAGTCTTTTTTAACCTAACCTAACCTAATCTTACTTGTAAATTTGGGGAATTAACCGACCTATTCCGATATTTCAGCATAATTGGGCTCTGACGCTAATCCAAATGCTTGGAGCTGTTCAAAAAGGATCTACGAAAGATTCTCTAGAACTCAAATGGATTTGATTTGACTACAACATCAATGAATTTTTATAAATTTAGTGCTAAAAGTGTTTTAAATATCGGCACTTAGACCAATGATCCATTGTACCTCGGCGAATGAATCCCTTCTTGTCACGTAAGTACAAGGTTCGCACTGCCGAATATTAGCACACATTGCATAGTACAAGTACATGAAGATATTTGTAGAAACACTCGCTGAATGTTGATCAATGAAAAATAATGATCTTCCATTCAGACTCTTCAGTCCTTGCTCCAGTCATTCAGTGTGCAATACTTATAATCCTTCTTGTTCAACCTTAACCATGAGTTTGCCTAAATGGCACACAACATATAAAAATCTTGAAACAAAAAAAAATCGTAAATATATTTTATGTTTTTTCAACTATTTTTGATGTTTTTTTCTATTCAAACCAATCAGTTTTTATGTCACTGATAATTAAGTTTACTTTTCAGCACATACATAGATTCTTTTTCAGTAGTTAATTCGAACAATATTCTGACAAAAGCCATTTAATCAATATGAAAACACTTTGGGTTTACACAAATTGTAATAATTTCATATACCTTGTAATACTTGGCCGCAATCTGTATATTATTATACTGTATCTAATGTTACAGTTTATTGTTGTTAAAAATTTAATATAATTCAAGTCAAAATTAATTCAATCAACTTTCACTTAGGAGCACAATGACCAGCTTCAACGCACTTTAAATCAATACTGATTTCAATAAATGTATTCGTGTTTATTCTAACTGATTATTACAAGAGATTTTGTCGTATAATGCAACAACACCGCGGAAATTCCAGCGAGATCTATGCATTGAGTAATTGGCTTTTCAACATTACCTAATCTTAACTACATTTATTACGAAATAGATATTCCGCGAGAACACTATTTTGCTAACCTTTTGTCGAGAAAAAAAAGTATTGATTCATAAAAGCTATTTGAACCACAAAATGATTCAGACACAATGTGTTCCACAATGTATGAATTTTCCAGACACAAACCCATTAAAAATTGCACTGTTTATGTGGTAAGTCAAGAAAGAAACACTGCACTATATAACGTAGGCTTTTCTTTTACATCTTTAAAGCACGTTTTTCACTTCTGTAAAATCTGAGTGAGGCAATTTTGCTTAGTCATGGAAGTAGCTCGAAAATATGACTTTTTCAACTGTGACTTGCGTGATGTCGATGCAATTTGCCTGATTTATTTTTTTATTGGAAATGCAACGAATCATTGCGCGGGGCGTCGCGTCGGTCTTAACAAATTACTACACTTGCCGCAGATCAACTCACATGATTAATGAACCTGCAACGATTACAGTTAGAGGCTGAGCAGGACGAATGCCATTTGTTACTCGTACACTCTAACCATTTTTTAAAGGAATCCACACTCACTGAAAATGCGGAATTACCCAGAAAAGGACTGTTTTTTGCATAAGGATTTTAAAAATGTATGTATGTGAAGCGCCAACTTCAAAACTTAAAAAAAAAATGTCATAATTAATAAAATAAAAATGTCATAATTAATAATTAAATTTCATAAAAAACTTTTAAATAAAGTTTTAAATTTCTTACTATCTTTTTGCTCTTTTAAAATTGTTTTTGGAAGTGTTTATGTTTTGCCGAAAGGTACGAAGCTGTATGTGAGGCGCCATAATAAAATAAAAGTTTCATAATTACTAATTAAATTTCATAAAAAACTTTCAAACAAAGTGCTCAAGTTCGTACTAATTTTTTGTTTTTGGAAGTGTTTGTATTTTGCCGAAAGGTACGAAGCTGTCGTGTGTAGTCTGAAGTTTTCAAATCAAATTATGTGTATTAACATTAAAAAAAAAGTAATGTAATGAAGTTTTCATATCAAGTCAAGTGTATCAACATTTTAAAATTAGTAATGCGTTCAAATACAGCTTAAGACCAACGATCAGCTATATCCCTTTCAGACCCTAATACATCAATTGTGCAGGTGGGATTGAGTTGCCATATCGTTACTTTTACTTAATGAATATTAATCAAACCGACATGGTTCGGTTGTTCCGATTGTTGTTTATGTTTACTTTCCTCGTTGTTTCGGAATTAGTTAACACTTATTTAAATTTTGTATTGAAAGGGATATAGTTACATCTATACATACATATGTACAGTATCTCTCCGCTGAATGACGAAAGATACAAATTTTTTTGGGGATTTTAATTTTTAGTTAATGTGATTAATTCACTATTAAGAAAATTAAAAATTGATTAGCTGCCTCATATATAATTTTAATGGTCTAGATTTTCATTTGAAAAAGTAATGACCCACCCACTTTTCGATGAAGGCCGTAAGCAGTAGGAAAGCTCTCAAAGCCATCGATTTTAGTATTCTTCAGTCATCTTCAATGACGAATGTCGCATGGAGGCCATGAAAGAGATGGCAAATCACGTGCGGAGAAGAGTGGGAGAACGATTTGCTGACGGCTGCGTTCTACCGCAGTCAAACATGCACCGCAATAATGATTTGGAGCTACATTATCAGTGAAGGTGCTGGCCAAAAAAAATTCATTGAGTGTTCAATGCAGTCTGTCCAATTTGAAATTTGTTTTGGGCGCTTCTTAAATGCCGATGCTTTTGTTAATAAATAAATAAAATAAATTAAATATCTTGACTGTATTAAGCATTCGCTTGGACTTGGACGTTCTATCGTGGCCGAACTTTCTCTGTCACCACCCGGCTCTCTCTCTTTAGACGAAGATAAAAATCCCTAGGCTCTACCTTCTTGGACAACTTGAACAACCTCAGTTTAGTCAACAACAAGGACTTGCTAGGGGTTTATTCACAATTCAAGTTGGCTTGTATAGGCTCTCCAACTTGCAGTAAAACAGATCACTTTCTGCTTGTGGTATCGCAACGAGCCAATTCCGTGATCTAAGTGTGTCTTTCGGCAAGTCCCAAACGCAGACAGCCATCTAAACCTAAACTAACCTAAAAATATTGAAGATTATTTACCAATTGTTCGTTATTCCATGGATAGATATATGTATGTATATAGTGCAGATATGCTTTGGCTAAGCTAAAAAACGTTTGCCTACTAAGAATTTGCTGGTAACCCAACTCACAGTTGCAGTTGAAGAGATGCATTGAGAGACTGAGACCGGCACGAGCGCGCCAGCCGACGTTTGCTGATTTTGTTTATCCAAAGTGCACTTTGCTGACGCTATCTACGAACACAACTAACACGCCTTTTGTGTCACAATTAACTGAATTTGATTTGATGCTGAACTCATTCTGAATACTTGCGTGCGTGTTGTTTGTGCATCCGACTGCCGACTGGCTGCTATATGATTTGCATTTTCACAAAGCGAACACATTATCAGCGCAACAATGGGCCAGCGTAGCTGCTGGATTTGTGACTACAAAAACCCTTAACTATCAACAAGTGGCAATTGGTTCGATTTGGAAAATTCAAAGCACTTCATGGCAAAGGCAATCAAATTTGATCACAGACCGAAATAACGTTAACAATTCGAGTGTTGAACGTACATAAAAGGACTCAGATTAATGCGGTAACTTGATACGAAAATATTTACAACTTGGGTTGGCTTTAAGTGTTTTTATATGTGGACCTAGCAAATATTTGCCAAAAGCTAACAACTTGTAAGACGCGAAAAACTTACAGCAGTGCAAAAAAGGCATGCAAAATTGTTATCTTATCGGCGTGTAAAATTGAATTTATTGCATATTCAGCAGTAAGTGACAAGTGCGCCCGACGCAAAAGTCTGCACTAGTGGCTGAGCGGTTGTGATTGCTTTTGTGTTACACAAAAGCGCTGCAACGCAGTGTGGCTGTGTGTGTGTGCGTCAACAAAGCAGCGCCCAGACACATTTGTGTTGGTATAGATGACAGGCCTTGTGTGCAGCAATTTGACACATGACGAGTACTTTTACATATATACATAATTTCAATTTTCAATTGAATTTCTCACGTCTGTTTTGGTTGCCGTCTGTGCACTTGTCTCCATAACCCAATTAATCAAAACAAAAGTGTCTGCGTGTCGAGGCAACTAAGCCGCATACACTTTTCAATTATTACATTCTTTTTTGTTTAGTTTTATTTTTCATTATTTGCCGATAAAGCAACCAAAAGCCATATACGAGTATACAGTAATTTATCGCAATCATTGTTTTTGTTTTTTGTATTATTTGTGACGGCAACGCATTTCGCTTGGCTACAGTTGCTCACACAAACAGCCCAAAACATATTCGAACTAATTGATGCTTGCGAATTCGCAGTGAAAAGTTGAGCTTTGAACTTTTAGCTTCGTCAGCTAGACATGTCTTTTTCAATGTAATGACACACACACACACACATACGACCGCAGTTTCCCCCAATGAATAATGCAGCGCGTGCATTTGCATTTCGCAGTAATTTCTAATTGAACAATTATGCATTTCTAATTGATGCACAATTACGCACTGGAATTATGCCTTTTGCAATGGGAAAAACTGTGGCGACGTTATAGTAATTGTGCGCGTCTGAGTGGGAGCTGTAAAAAGTTCAATTAAGAAAGCCTTAACTTGTTTTAGCAGTGATTAAGCGTTTATATTCAATATTTAATTAATTAATTAAGTGTGTAAACACCAAACCGCAATTACTGCAAAGTTGATTTGAATGACATTTTTTATATGGATTGAGTAGAGCAACAAGAAATAAAACTTCCGCTCTCCAAGTTGTTTGGTAAGTGAATATGATATATGTATGTGTAACCGCAAATATCTCAGTCCCCACAACTCAACAGTTGTTCTTATCTCATTCAGAATTGAATTGTGAAATTGTGAAATTGTGAAATCATCTACAGGCCATAACCTCAAACACCCTCAACACCTCCTCAACATCTCAAACAACAAACAAACAAGCAAACACAAACTCAGCGTAGTTTCTTAGCTCTAATCTATGACCCTGAACTGTCCTTAACTACATTGGCGTCGTGATTGATTCAAAAAGGCGAAGAAGATGGTGAGAGGTGAAGAATCATTAGAACCAAAATTCGACTCAAACACGAACACGCTCAAGAGTCTCAAAATATATATAAAGTGTGGTTTTTAACCTTTTCAATAACTTTTAGAAGAAAGTTAGGAAGAAATTATAAGTCTACTCCTTTGTCATTGTCCGGCTCTCTCTACACGAAGGTCTCTCTACCTTAGGTTATCTTTTCTTCAATAAATTGGACGACCTCAGATCAGTCAACATAAGAGACTTGCCAGGTTTTATGCACAAAATAAATTGGCTTGTGTAGGCACTTCGACTCGCAGTAAGTCAGATCACATTTTCCTGGTGGTATCACAATGGGCTCTTTTTGCGGCCACTTTAACCTAACCCAACCGAACCAAGAACTATCAGCCCTGTTCCAGAATTCGAATCGGATCGGAAATGGATTTGATTCCGACCGTCGGTGTTCTACATTCCGATTATCGGAAATATTTTCCGATGCAACTCTGTTCTCAAATTCGATTAAGTCCGAACGAATTTGGATTGGAAATTTGGTGTTCTGCATTTCGATTGTCGGAAATTTTTGTCAAAAAAAAAAAAAGAAAAAAAACAAAAAGCTGGTGGAATTGAAATCGGAAAGCAGCAAAACGAAAAAAAAACAACGAAAATGTAAGCAAATAAATTAAACATCGTGTTAAATAAAACTATTAAATTAATTTATAATCAGGGGAAAGCAACGCAACGGGAAAGACTGCTGACCAGAGCAAAATGCTGTTGGATTTTATGGAGGAGAATGGAGGCGACAAAGTCGAATTTGAAAATAAGTGGAAGCATTTAACGCAGTCGCTGAACGGGCAAGGACCACCAACAAAAAGTGTAACGGAGTGGAAAAAGGTGAGAAGTAAATTAAATCAATTCATTTTGTAAAATTTTCTTCAATCATAGACCTGGGTTGATTGGAAAAGTAAGGTAAGAAGGAAGCTGGCGCATAATAGAAGAGAAGCTTTAGCGGCGGTGGACCTTTTAAGAAGCACAAACTTTCCGAAATGGAAGAGGAGATTGCTTTTTCTACCGATCGTTGATAGCCTCCTTCGGCAGGAAATCGCAAAGCCGTCGCCAATTTCAATCTGGCGGAATAGAGCTCTGCCGAGAAAAGTTTTCACTTCGGTCAAGATCACCTTGAATGCTGCTTTGTTAAGGCGTTAGTGAGCAATAAACCTTAAATAGGAATTTTGAACGTAACTGAGTACTAGTTACTTGTACTAGTTACGAAGAATCTGGCAATTCCATCGGATTGCTGTGTTCTCGCGAAATTCTGCGTTTCACTGTTTCAACGTCAGACTGCCCGTTCCCAAGCAATACTGCCAATAAAATAACAGTACTCATTTAATAAAATAAAAAATCTCACAAAATTTTACAATTGACTTTTTCACTTGAACATTTCAAGCAAACAGCTGATTGAAGGTTTGTTTAATTTGCTAACAATCGGATTCGAAATAAACTTCGAATGTGACAATTCCGTTCGGATTGCAGAACACCTCTACAAATCGGAATCGGATTTAATTTCGATTTGAATCCGATTCAGATTCTGGAACAGGGCTGTATAATTTCATTTTATTTTAATTACATATTAATTAGAATGATATACTCGCCTCCTACTTTAAGGGAAGGCTCCCCTGGATTTGGGCAAAAATAAGGCAAAGTTTGTAATTTTTTTGTGGGATAATGAAAAGGCGTACAAACTTCCGGTTTTGACTATTAAATTCGTCTATTATTTAGGAGTTTAAAAAGTTAAAAAACTTGATGAAATTCAAAATGGCGGCTACAAAATGGCGATTTCCGTAGGCCTCTGCGCGCCAAACATCGCTCGAGAACTGTAATCCTGCAGCCTCTTGTAGTGGACTGAAATCAAAAAGCATTGTCATTACTTAAAGACAACAAAATTGTCTATGCATTAAACTAGACTCAAAAAATTTAAACGAAAAATTCTTGCACAATGAATATTTGAAGTAAAAAGTTAAATTTTTTGCACCTTTTTTTAATTTCAACCACATTTAAAAATTAAAAATAAATAACTATTTATGCAAATTGTTGGTTCAAGGCATACAGAAAATCAAATACATTCGAGCAGTTTTTAGATGAAGAAAATCGGATCATTAGATCAAGTCCAGGGATTTCAGTTAGATTGGAAAAAATGGTTTCGAGATACACGCGTTTGAAGTTTTTAGAAAGTCAAGTTTATCAAGTTTTTTAACTTTTTAAACTCATAAATAATAGACGAATTTAATAGTCAAAACCGGAAGTTTGTACACCTTTTCATTATCCCACAAAAAAATTACAAACTTTGCCTTATTTTTTGCCCAAATCCAGGGGAGCCTTCCCTTAATACTACCCACACTATGGTCCTCAAAATATTTGAAATTGTCTACACTGCGGTCAACAGTCACACAGCCACACACTTCTTTCTGACTCAACACAATGCAGATTAGCACCAAAGAACCAAACAAAGCAGAAAAGATAGTCGCCATCCACGGAAATTTTGTGCGAGTTGCGACCGCATGTTGGCGACACGTGAGCCCACAACTGGCTACACTCGCGTGCCAATGTCCCATCACTGTCATCGTGATTAGTGGGTGTTCAGTGTGCAGAGAGCAGACAGCAGCCAACGAATTGATTCTATCAATTGTGAGAACGCATTTGCCTCACCCATACATTTGTTGAAAATAAACAACATTACGCCATATCAATGCTCACAAAAATTTGTATTAAATATAAATACACTTCAACACGATTCAATTAATTTAATAGACATAATTTTTCATTAGAAATTTGCATCGCTTTTGATATGGCAACAGTGACTTTAACACAATTGTTCACAGTTTGCCAAACTTTATTAATTAATTGTTTTTTTTTTTGACACTAGCAACAAAAAGTTAGAGATGACAGTATTTGAACATGAAAAAAGCAAATTCGCCAATATTTAAAATATGAAAATTAATATACGGAAATTTTGAGCTTAAGAACGCTCTTTCTATACAATAATCCCCTACAATATACAATGTTAACTCTTTGTAGATCTGGAAACTATTCTATTCAGCATTTTACGACTTGGTGTAATAATTTTTTTTGTTGATGGCGATGGTGATATGGCGGTCGGTTACAGTGGCGCACACAGGGGAGGGATTTGGGGGTTTAACCCCCCGAAATATCTTTAAGTAAGTGCATCAATTTAATTTATAACCGTCGCATATATATTCAATCATCAATAACACTACTCGACACAAAAAATTCATCTAAATGCACCTCAGTTATGAGCACATATCTCGTAAACGAATCATCCGACGAACACATGCTGTCCGTCGGTCAGAAGATAATACCTTAGCCTTTCCAGAGATATACAGATTGTCCATATCCGATGAGATTTGGAGAAATGGCTGACGGTGAAAGTTGTAAAAAAGTGAATTTTTCTACCATTTTCAAAAATCATAAATTTTCGAAAGTTTTTTTTATAAATAAAATGTTCTACTTTGGTTTTAAAATTTAAGATTAAAGATATATGTTTTGTGCAAATATTAAGCCTAACATCAATAGAATCGAAATAAAAATGACAAAGCTATGATACACTGAGTGAAAACACCAATTTCACATTGGCGAAAACAAATTTTTTTTTTTACTGAGACCCATCCTAATGTTAATAAAGACGTGAAACTAGAGGTAATTTATAGTAACCTGGCACTGTCAGTTTTTCACTTTCTGACCCAAAGTCTTTTTTAAGGAACTTTAAAATTTTAAGGGCATACACATTTCAAATATTTTTCATTTCAAATATTTTCAATATTTGCGGCTATGCAATGATCAAGATATGGGTATCAAATGAGCCGTTCAGTGCACAGAGTGATTAACTCCACTTTTTGAAAAATCTTAAATTTAAGTGTCAAAGCACTTGGTATAGTCATAACTTTTTATATTTATTAAAACTTTCCTGAATAGTAAAGATTAACACCATTAAACGACAAAATATATATATTTGAATTTAAATTATAAAGGGAATTTTAAAAAACAAATTTTTATTTCATCGCATTTCTCAACTTTTTGTTTTATGGAGTTAATCGATTTGTGCACTGAGCGGCTCAAATGAAAGAGAAAAATTGTCTCATTTTAACTAAATTTTCTAATTTGAACGTTCAGGACCAAAATATGTCAGGTATGAAAAACATACTTACATGTTTTAAATCTCAGTCTCTAGATTCATACATCTAAATTTTATTCTATTTCAAAGTTCTCAAAAAAGTTACACAAACCTTCCCCCCGAAACAAAATCCTGCGTTCGCCACTGTTCGTTCACCGTAGCTCAACTTGTTAGCTCATTGAATTGCGTGCGTACAGTGCCGACCGACCTAGGTTCGAGTCCCCGTGGTAGCCAACACTAAAATATAAGTAGATAACTAAAACCGATTTTCCTTTCGACGACTGCGTTGTCAGCAGTATATGGCAAATTTCCCCAAAACTTCTTCCATATGTACAGGAATTACCATCAAAACTTAACAACCAACAAGAATAATATGACAAAAAGTGTTTTTCTGTACGAAAATTCAATCATGCAACGAAGGGTTAGTTCCCTTTACGATAGGTAAAAGTCTAGACCCTAAAATCTGTATCTTGATACATGTTTAATTTCACCATTTCCAACTCGACTTATAGTCTCAAATAAAGCTTTAATTGTAGGTAAGAATGGTCAATGACACAGACATTGATGGACTTATTTCGATTGGAAAGTAGGAAAATGAACTTGTCGATTTTTTACTTCAAAGACGAATGCAAGTCCAACTCCGAATGCTAACTGGAAAAATACCTGAAAAAATCACATCACTATCAACAATTGAATATTTGGGTCTCTTCAAGTTCAAGTATGCGCACATTGTGCTTTGACCAAACGATAAGATAAGATAAGATCTTTAATGAATTGGCACAGACTTTTTGTCTGCAATTATTTCATATTTATTTGACAGAAGGGTCGTTGATCGCCTGCAATGTGTATTTTGGGAAAACTATGGAGTTTTATTTGTCGTTTGTGAGGTGAGCTATAAAATTCTTACTGATTTATGATATGAAAAATACCATTGTAAGACAAATCTCTGATCTCTCTGAATAAGGAAAAAAAGACTACAAGTAAAAGCACTTCGACAGAAATGTGAAACGACTTTCTTATGATATATTGAGCAAATTGATTTTGAAGTATTCACTGATTAGATGTGATCTATAATATATAATGTATAATAATAAATAGCCAGTTTATTTTTAACAAAAGGGGCACATACCAATGTACTTGGTAACAGATTTTGTTTAATTTAGCAAATGGAAAATATTTGTATGGCAACAGTGAGTAAGTGAGCTAAGGAAACTTGATGACAAAGACTGCCTATTGAAGGTTGATTGTGCGACCAACAATGGGGCTGACCAATTCTATTCAAGTAGTTGCGAGCTACTTGAACCCAAGCAGCCGGTCAGCCTTCGCTTTACAAAAGCGACAAACCAGAGTCTATGGAAAACTTAATGTCGGGGCTGTGTATAAAACACCGCCGAATCAACCATCAGTGAAGCTGGCCAATTCTATTCAAGTAGTTGCAAGCTACTGGAATGAACTGACCGGCTAAAAAGGATCCGGAATCCTTGGGGAACTTGATGCCAAGGGCTGCCTTTTGAAGACCGTAGAATCAGGCCACGGTGCAGCTGACCCGATCTATCATACTACAAGTAGTTACGAACCTGGGCACTTACTAAACAGACAAGGAGGCAATAGCTGGGATACAATGGACAGTATCTACGTGCCTGTGTCGATGGATAGTCTCTGTACTTATAATATATATGTACTCCTAAGATATCATAGTGTCAGTAGTGGAAACAATGGTTGGTAAACGACCAGAAGAAAGTGCTGAAAGACTGCTGTCGGAGACGGTACATGAGGAGCCTTAAGGTGTAAGAGAATAAGAAGACTTTTTGCCTCTTAAAATTTTTTGTATATTTAAACATATGGACCGATCTTAACTTGATGCAGTGTTAAAAACAAGCTTTCTATTTTGATGTTTATTGTTAGTACTCTAATGATAGACTCAGTTGTTCTTTGTGTTGAGGCCTTTGTTTATAAAATTATTGGTTCGAAAGTAACCTTCACACATTCGATGTTTTTATATTGAATGTTACCTCAACCATACACATTTTTTGTACGCAGTTTAGTTATAGCTTTTTTTTATATATAATATATAGAGCATGACTGATATTATACTAATTGATTTTACTTAATTGCTGGCCATTAAATGTCGCTTCGAATGTTTGTCTACAAACATTTCAATATGGCACCGTGCTCATAAAATGTTCAATTATACTTTATATGGAAATATTGTTAATTTTAAATAAAGAATGCTTGTTTACAAAACTTACTCACATATAGAATACATATTACATAATATTTTAATCCTTCTTGCATGATTTAATTTTCATTAAGAAGCAACATTTTTGTCAAACTATTCTTGTTGCTTGTTAAGTTTTGATGGTAAAAATTAAACTTTGTTGAGTTCCTTTATCTATGGGAGAAGTTTTGCGAAAATTTGCCATAGAACGCTACTGCCCAAAGAAAAATCGGTTTTATCTACAAGTATATTTTAGTGTTGTACTGTGTACTCGTAATCCAACGCACTAACTCGTTGAGAGACGGTGATCGCCATCGATAACCAAAATTATTATACAAAATCGAAACTCTTGTTGTTTTTTCAAATCTTTTGCACATACTTTCAATGCTATTTGCAAAATTCCGATAGTAATCAAATGTTTTAACCCTTACCGGTCAACTTCCATATTTCTTGAGATACAAATTTTTCCTTCAAAATAATACAAAATAAATACAAAACAATTTCAAAAAAATCATTTTGGTTGATAATTACAGCTTCATCAATTTTGTACGATATATCGTACATTGGTCCGCAAAGGAGTAAAAATTCATGAATTTTTGGTTTCGAATTTTTAAGTTTTATGAACAATTCATTGATTTTTTGGATAAAAAACATAAATTATAACAACAAAAAATCAAAACGTGATTTCATTTTGATCGAAAATTATATAAATTATATATACCGGGAATCGAACCTAGGTCTGTCGTCACTGTAAACTCGTAATTGAACACACTAACAAGTTGAGAGATGGTGATCGCCATCGATAACCAAAATTATTACACAAAATCGAAACTCTTATTGTTTTTTCGAATCTTTTGCACATACTTTCAATGCTATTTGCAAAATTCCGATAGTAACCAAATGTTTTAACCCTTTCCGGTCAATTTCCACATTTCTTGAGATAAAAATTTTTCCTTCAAAATATTGACTCTTATTGAACATTTTAGCAATAAAATACAAAAAAATTAAAAAAAAATCATTTTGGTTGAGAATTACAGCTTCATCAATTTTGTACGATATATCGTACATTGGTCCGCAAAGGAGTAAAAATTCATGAATTTTTGGTTTCGAGTTTTTAAGTTTTATGAACAATTCATTGATTTTTTTATAGAAAACATAAATTATAACAACAAAAAATCAAAACGTGATTTCATTTTGATCGAAAGTTACATAAATTATATATATAAACAATTGATTCACATTTATTCAACCGTTGTTATTGTTGTTGCAAAGCCCTTTTTCCCTCATTAAAACACAGATTCAACTAAAATTCATATAGTTTTACAGAAAGATACTGAATATAGCCGATTCTAATTATCGTAGTGGGAGTGGCAAGTACGCATGTCTAACCTTACATAACCCGTGTCAGCCCAGTAAAACAGAAACTCGTCTAGTAATTCTTATTTTTAATCGAAAATTGCCGAATAGTCGAATTTTATTAGCCACGTGATTTACAGATGGGCGTGGCACGCATACAAACGCGAAAAATCTGTTACCAAACCAATAACTTAAAAAAAAATGCAAACATAACTTGCAACCTTTGCTTTCCATTGTACGATATATCGTAAAGCTTTGCAACCCTTGCCGTCATTTGTACGATATACATATCGTACAATTTTTTTTTAAGACTCGGGAAAAATATTTAGACGCCAAAAATGTTTAATTTAGTAAGTTCTATAAATCAACTGAGATTCAAACTTTGACATTTTTCGCTTTTTGGTACCAAAAAGTATTACATATTTAAAAATTCCTACGCAGAAGTACCGTCATTTGCTGGTTTTTCAAATTCTTGCCAAAAGCTGCTTACAAAACGCTCTCACACTGTGTAGCCACGGCTATTATGATTTATATTTTTAAACAAAATGATACAACACAGCCTGCTTAATGAAAATTAAAAAGCTGTTACATAAAAAATGCGTTCGCTGTCAAATAAAAAATCGTCGAAAAAATTGTACGACATATCGTAAAATTTTCCGGAAAGGGTTAACATAAAATGCAAAAATTAAGAATAAACGATGTCATGCAGCAAAGGGTTAATATATGTTGAACTTAAAGAGAAAAATTTATACCTATGTATTGTTTTATTTGTAAGCATTTTTTTTTGTAAAAATCAAACTATATATTTATGTAAATACATTTTATTATGTTGTCCACTACATCGTTCAAAGTCCAATACATTATGCTGAGCTGGATCTATTTGTATCTATTTTCAAATAGTTGAAGTACTGCCAAAATAAAATGCGAACTAGAAAAATCTAGTACTATCCATGTCTTTGGAATATCAGAATATTTGACCTCAACTTCTATGTCCATACCAATTTTTGCTTGTCTGAAACGCAGACTTGATTCTTTTGCTTTACTTAATAAATAAACTTGTATATTGCTAACTAAACACAAACTAAAACAAACACACATCTATACTATTTCACATAAGAATACACAACAAACCGGCGCCGTGATTTACGGAACGCGTGTTTGCCGCAGACAAGTTTTGCTACCTCCAATGTTTGAAGCATATTTAATGTTTTGGTTTTTTTAATTAATTAATTTTGTTTTGATTTGGTACATGTGTGCGACTGCTTTTGGAAGCCAAAACTATGCGCACATAGGCCGCTTTTGCGAAAAACCATCAAACAGCACACAAGCAGAAGTTGAAGCCTTGAAGCACCGAATCGTTGGTGATAGTCAACAACAGCACAGTAAATGGTTTTCAGAATATAAATTTTTCAATTTTTTGTTTTGTTATTATTTCTGTTTTTGTGTGCTGGTATCGTTTACCGTTTTCATTATTCAATACTATAATTATTATTATTATTTTTTTCAACCAGTCTAAATGTCTTTATTGCGAAACCGCTAAGTCGTATTGCAAAATCGTCTGAATAGTGCAAAAGCTTCAGCGCAAAATGCAGCTTTGCCGGCGGTTTCGTATGTATGGCAGTTGGTTTAAGAATGAATATTTATGAACGGCAGGTGGAAGTAAAACGATAAGAGAGCAAAAGAATAATAATTATAAAAAAGCCAAAATTTGACGGCCATATAATTGAAACACAAAGTGTTATATTAAAAATTTAAGGAATGGCAAATTGATGTAGAGAATAGGAACTGTGTATAAGAAAAAGAGCTTTTATAGCAGCGGCTGGAGGTATACAAAAAGTGTTTTCTTTAATAGAGAAAATAATAGATAAATTATAATTATTGACACTGAAATGTTGTCAAAAGCAAACCAATTTTCGTTTAATTTTTTCTAATCCAACTCAAATTCAAAGTTCTTAAAACTTAACTTATAAAACAGACTCAAATAGACTCAGAATATATTAATTTTTTAAAGAAAAAAATTATTAATTGATAAAATTTATTATTGATCAAAAGAGTCAATGAAGTATGAGGTAGAAAAATATTTTAAATTAAAATTTTGCAAAAAAAAATGTTCCACTTTTAATTAACACTGAACTGTTATCAAAAGCAAACCAATTTTCTTTTAATTTTTCCTAATCCAACTCAATTTAAAGTTCTTAAAACTTAATTAATAAAAAAGACACAAATAGACTCAGAATTAATTGTTTTTAAAAGACGCAAAATTATCATTCATCAAAAAAGCATTAACAAAGTATTAGTTAGTAAAATATTTTAAATTAAAATATATTGCAAACTATTCTGAAATATTTAGGTAAATTCAATTAAAATATTCGAAAGAAGAAAAATCCACTTGTAATCAACACTGAACTGTTGTCAAAAGCAAACAAATTTTTGTTAAATTTTTTCTAATCCAACTCAAATTCAAAGTTCTTAAAACTTAACTTATAAAACAGACTCAAGTAGACTCACAATATATTAATTATTTAAAGAAAAAAATTATTAATTATTACAATTTATGATCAAAAGAGTCAGTGAAGTATGAGGTAGAAAAATATTTTAAATTAAAATTTTCCAGAAAAAATGTTCCACTTATAATTAACACTGAACTGTTATCAAAAGTAAACCAATTTTCTTTTAATTTTTCCTAATCCAACTCAATTTAAAGTTCTTAAAACTTAATTAATAAACAAGACACAAATAGACTCAGAATTAATTGTTTTTAAAAGACCCAAAATTATCATTCATCAAAAAAGCATCAAAAAAGTATTAGTAAAATATTTTAAATTAAAATATATTGCAAACTATTCTGAAATATTTAGGTAAATTGAATTAAAATTTTCCAAAGAAGAAAAATCCACTTGTAATCAACACTGAACTGTTGTCAAAAGCAAACAAATTTTCTCTTAATTTTTCCTAATCGAAGTCAATTGAAAGTTTTAACACCTGACTAATGAAACTCACTCAAATAGATTCAGAATAGATAATTTTTTAAAAGACATACAATGATCATTTACCAAAAAGTCAGTGAAGTATTAGCTGGAAAAATATTTTAAATTAAAATATATTGCAAAATATTCTGAAATATTTAAGTAAATTCAATTAAAACATTCGAAGAAAGCCATTGCAAAAGGAAATCACTTCAAAGAGTTGCACAAATATTTTAAATTTTTCCAGAAAAATCTATTTATTATCAACACTGAACTGTTATCAAAAGAAAAATAATTTTTCCTGTAATTTTTCTTAATCCAAACCCAATTCAAAGTTTTTAAAACTTAACAGATTAACAGCCATAACAACCTTCAGAATTTATAGCACAAATACTAGTATAGCAAGACAAACAATAATGTTGTTGTTGTATTTGTTTTTTTTTTGTTCTTTTGTCATATTGTCACATGTCTAACCATTAGCAAAACAAGTTGTGCCTCCCCTTCCCCAAAATTCCGTGCAATAGAAGCCTAAATGTTTACGCGTTGGGAATAATTATTGACAATTTATGTAAGGCTTGCAGGAACTGACAGCTCCTTGGACAATCAAATCGCTGGAAAAATTTATTACACGGTAATCGAAAGGGGGCGACTGTACATGATTGTGTGTGTTGATGTTGTTGAAATGATAAAATAATTTATTTCATATAAGTACTCGTATGTAGTGAACAAGAGTATTGACATGTTGCTTATGTACGAGTATAGTACAATAGTTGTAGTCCATCGGCTGACCGAAATGTTTGCGCCCTTTCGCAACGCGCACGCAACTGTCTGGAACCAACGCATAGAACTATTTTGTTTTTTTTTCCCCTTTTTGTAGATTTGTGCTTAGTGGTTGTTTCAAAGATGTGACTAGGGAAGTTGAAAGTTCTAATGGGAATATATATAAGTATGTAGATGAGAACATATGAGATGCCCTTATTAGAATTGATTTTTCAAAGTGAAAACTCAGAGATTATTTGGTAGAACTCATTATTATTTCATTATCATTATTTGGCAGAACTTCCTCAGAAATATGGAAGATTTATGCAATCTATAAATTGGCACTGGTTGCTAGGTGAACCTACATATTACAACGAGAAGGAAGAAGAAGACTATTTCGCACTTTGTTTGCAGTTGAATAGAATACAGCTAAAATATTAAGTTTAAGTAATCCCAGATAAACCAAGAGTAGGTAAATCTAGAGCGGTACACGTCGAGTAAAAACCATGAATCTTAAAAAAAAGTTGCTTCAAAGTTCCATTACAGTTCGATTAGGACTTATAGAAATAAGCTACTATAAGACAAATGTTGATAATTTGCAAGTTTACTCTCGTAAGGCCTAAAGTGCACAGAATGGTTTGAAAACGTTCAGGAGGAAGTTTAGAAGGACTGATCCCGAAAGAGGGTCAATGAGAAGCTCCGTTTGCACGAGGTGTTCAGAAAAAAATGCAGTTTGATCTGGTCCTAGAGTAGCTTACTACTACTCTAGGTTCTTCAAGTTCCTTATAAAACAAAATGGACATAAGAACAAAATGGATATAACGCATTATTTAAAGACCAATCGTAAAGGTTGTGGAGATCAAATTTAATTTGGTTTCACAACGAAATAAAATGACAACATTAATTTTCCTACCCTATGAAAACGCTCACTCACACTCAAGATTGATTCCCTGTCGGCGGCTGCCGTCTTAGCAAGAAAAGACAAATCACTGAAAGCAAAAATTGCTTATGAAAAGCTTTTATTTCGCCGTGCAGAGTTTCCATAAAATTGTGCATCCCTTATATCAGACAAGACGAATAGTTGCGCAAAGTTAGGTCTGAATCGAGCTATCGGTTTTTTTAATCGATTTTCTTTTTAGGAAATCATTGAAAGTCGTATCGCAGTGCGAGGCATACTACACCTAAAACCTCCTTATTTGTTAGATGGTATCTCTCCCTGGACCACCGTTGGTGATATGTAGGGCAAGGGTGGTTTAAGCCCCACCTAAATGTCTGGACGTTACAAACATTTAGGACCGCAAATTTGGTATCAAATGTTGTTATTTTCGAAAGTTGTGTACAGACAATCCAAAATGTTTCACTACAGTTGTTTATGTATATGTATTATTTTTTGGAAGACCAACACTTAGAGGATAGAAAGTAATATGGGTCTTCTGCACTGCTACCAATAGTTGATCTATTATGCCCCCTAAAGCACGTCCTCTAGGCCCACAACCTTAATTGAACTTAGTGAAAATAGACTACTTAGAAGTTTTTGTGGGTTTAGGCGTTTGAGGTTCCTGATTGCCAGCTGGTGCTGGCCCAAATGTTTCCTGCTTTAGGGAGGAGTATGATGTGTTGCGCTTCTTCGCCGAACCAGCAAATGGTTTATTGTTCAAGTCCAGGAGTGGACATGTGTTTTCTGAGTTTGCAATGCCCAGTTAGGAAGCTGATGACTATCGTGATATAAAGAGTTCCATTTTGAGTTGAAGCCCTCTAAGAAGATATTTCTGCCTTCGGGGAGGAAGCGTCATGTTGGTCCTAGACGAACGGGTGGATAAAGGGATGGAAAACGGGGAGAAAACTGGAGGAGGAACTTTTGAGCGCCCCGTTTAGAGTAATTGAAATTATACCGTCTGACAAAATAAATACGCGGAATTTCGCATTCAAACTAACCATCAAAATCTTGTTTTCTGGATTGTTACTTTTATCTGTTTGGACGTCATCTATCGGAAGTTTGTGCGTGATAGCTTTGGAAACGACACAGTGTCTCTTATGACGAATTTAATTTTCGCAGTAAAGCATTTTGAGGCTATTGAGGCGATAAAGGAGAATCCGCACAAGGAACTGAAGGCGATGCCAAAATGCATGTGAAAAGTACTTTTAAGCTTGAAGAAAGCGTGGGATATGTGTAGATATTGCTTGCAATTGATATTACTTTGAAGAAAGTAAAATGAATATCGATAAATAATTGAATTTTTTTCATCATACAAAAAAATTTCGGGTATTTCTTGATCAGCGAGCCTTTTACAGGAATAGTTCCAGCCTAGACAAAAATATAAGGAAGCCTATTCCATGGCTCTGTGAAACGACTAGGAAACGAACACTTTCTTTGTATGTGTGTATGTACATATGTGTATATAAAATAATGTGTGTGTACGAGAATAAATTAATGTGTCAAAGAACCTTCCAATGTTAGGTTAAGTTGTATGTTGGCTTTGTGGATCTCAAATATGTATCTTCAATACGAAATCATTTTCTATCCCCTTCAGCGCCATTTATTTTGTGTGTGTATGGTCTGGTTCAAGTTCAAGTCATCGTTTGATAAGAAGAACGGGAACAGGCGTACAAAACAGAGGCACCTGGTGCAAGTTCACACGACAGGCCAAAATCCGATAGTGATTTGTTTTGGCCCGTTTAATACGTAAAATAATTCCGAAGAGAATTATTTCATACAGAGCACAACAAACTTGCTTACAGTATATAATTCATAATATGAGACATCAGCTTAAGTGCTTTAAGAATTTTTTTTTTTAAATTAAATCTGCATCATTTCCATAGCAATGCGCTTGACACAAGCAGTTGCAATAGCAGGATGGAGAAAAGAATCAATTTTCATCTCTTGTAAATACTTACACATATAATACATATATATAAAACTACATATGCGCAAGCATTGATGTAATGAATTAACCCTTTAACTGTTTAATTTTGTTTCGAAAAACTTTTTCCGTCTGCTTAATTCTTTTTCATGGAAGACGAAAACAGTCTTAAATTGTTCTGCTTGTAAAATTAAGAAACTATGACAAAAATTAGGCGCCATATGTCTTACAAAAGTATACCTCAGCTAATTTCTGAAGTTTTGGTGAGCGCGAAAGCGAAACGCGTCAAGTAGGCGTGGTCAATCTAATATGTGTAGAATAATTTTATATCAATATTGATTTACAGACATGTGCTGTCGCCAATGGCGTACACAGGATTTCATTTTAGGCGGGTTTACGACCAACTTTTGAGTCCAATACCATTTGAAACCTGCTTTTTTTTAATATTTGCGCTTGTGTTATGATGAACACATGGTTGTCAAATGAAGGAGAAAATTGTCGCCTTTAGACTATAGTTCCTATTTTGAGCCTTTAGTGATAAATTATGTTAGTATGATTCATTCGAATAAGTATTCTTCGATATCTTTGAAATTTTTTAACGGATACCTTTGAAAAAAATACATGTTTTGGATCTCGGTATGTGGTATAATACCTCAAAAATTTATCTTTATTGGTTTAGATTTAAAAAATAAGTTTCAATCCATATGCAAGAATTTAGTATGGAATAAACATAAATTATTGTCTATAAAATTCGAAAAATAATATGTTTAAGTTTTATACTACATATTGCATACTGACATATTTTGATCCTGAATGTTCGAAATACAAAATTTAGTCAAAAAGCGAAAAGTTTCCTTTATCAATTGATACCCAAATCTTCATCATTGTATGATGAAAATATTACAACGAATCAGAAAATTAAATTATGAAATTAATGATATTTAGTTTAACGAATGAAATTTTTTTATTTTTATGGCCAGTATAATTGACATTATGCCAACAACTTTCGATTCGTTCTGACGCAAATACTCAACATAAACAATTAAGGGGTTAAACATTTGCGGCTACTTTGCATTTATGCTCACATACCACTTGGCACATGGCCATTGCATGTGAATTGTTATATAATTCTCGTTCACACACATACAAACAAGTAACTACTCAAAAAAAGTTCCTGTTTGTTGCCCATTGCTATACGCAGCCAAATTATTTTCGCACAATTTAATGACCCATATTCAAGACCCGCAATCCTCGTCGCCGAAAACAACCAACAAAATGCAATGTAACTGAACTCTTGGGACAAATGCATGCTGGCGATTTGTCCGACATCATTGGGACCGACAACGAGAACAACAAAGACCAGATATGTCGTTGACAAAGATGCCCCACAAGAGCAACAACCCTTGCTGCGACACATAACCAGCATTGGACGCCCGTACAGACGAGTATGACTTGCGACGATGGAGTCATATAACATAAGCGAGCTGCCCGCGCGCCCTTCAGAGAATCTCTTTGGAGAATGCGGTGACACTGGCAGAGAGCGCGCACGCTACGAACAAATTATGCGCACTGACAGAGCTTTGAGTGGGACAGGTCGCCATTCGGTTTTATAACTCGTTGCAATCGCAGCCAGCGTCAGCCAGCCAGAATTACAAAGCAAAGCGCGCAAAAATGTATGTTTGTATCGTGCAGTGTTTAATTTTGTTGTCGTTGTTTTTGTTTTTGTTATTGTTTTTTTTTGTATTGGCACGAATTTTTGGGGGGAACAGCAGGGCACAAGACTTTTGTTTATGTAAACAAACAGCGAAAAGTAGTGAACAGCTATAATAAAAATACAAATGCCAACCACAAAACATGTGCAAAAGCAACAATAAGTCATTGTGTTTGAACAACAACAACAACACATTGCACTTAAGGGCTTACGAAACCTACTCGAAAATAAACCCAACGCAAACAACTGAAATTGTGGAAAGGGTGCATCAAAAATGTATACTTACAAATATTTTTGTTTGTTTGACGAATAGCTTTTGGCTTTTATTTTGATATTTAAATTTTTTGTGGCATTTCTATTTGCTTTTTGAATATTATCTTTTCTTTTGTTTCGCTCTATCACAATTTCAATTACACATACATATCACCGATTAAGCACCGACTAGAAGCTATTGAATTGAATTTTCTTAAAATGGTTTATTGTTTCTCATTCTAAAATAAACGCGTGCAATATGGCCACTGTTATTTGTTTTGTTTTTTTTTAATAAATTGTTGTCACTTCAATTATTTCAAAAAAATAAAAATCATATACAATATAAACGAGTAGCCTTCACATAAAGCGCCAGGAATGTCGCACGCCTAGTTAGCAACAATTCTCTGGTGTCGGATTCGCTGTGGGAGCACACATTAGTGGTTTGGAGATCGTGTACGCCAAAGCCTTCCTCGTTACTCAGCCGCTTGCCGGAGCAGCCCCAGCAGCTGTGCGACTTGTTCTCACACTATCGACGCGACGCGACGCGACTTTGCCTCTGCACGAGTCAATATTATGTTTCTGATTATTTGTTGTCGTTGTTGTCGTTGTTTTTCTTGTTTAGTTTGCGTGAAATGTGCGTAAATCAGCGCCACACACACAAAACAATGTGTATGCGAGTGTTTGTTTTCATACGGCAGCAAGTCAAAAAGTCCAGCTGCCGAATTGTGCTGATTAGTATCACAAAAGGGCCAATCAACAGCAAATCGTTTCAGATCAAAGTCAAATATATATATGTATATATAGAGCGTAAAAGATACACAAGTGTGTTGTGCGAGTGGTTGAATAGACGCGAAACGAAAGCACCGCCACTGACTTTGGCGCACAACTACGACCGAACGGCTACACCTCTCACAAACGACTAAACGAACAACACAACGCAAAAAGTCGCATAGAGCTTTGGCTGCGCTCAGTGCAAACTTTGTACCATGGCACAATAACAAGGTAGTGGCAGGAAAGAGAGAAAAAATTCACCTGTATTTTGTTAGTGTTTTTGTTCGGTTCATTGTCAAATCGGAAGGACGGTCCACTTGCCAACAGTACTGCCAGCATCGAATAGAGCACTTGGTTTACAAATGTGAGATTTTGATGAAGGATGAAATATTAAAATATTGTCCCCATTACATTTGCATTCAGAAATTCAAAGACATACGAAGTAGAAATTTTTGAATCCAGATTCCTGCCAACTGCTCGTAGTATCAAAACGCCGAGCAGCGATATTCGCTTTGCGATGATTGCTTAGTATTCACCTTCTACGTAACTGCAAAATAATCCTGATAAACACATCTGTAATTAAAAAGAAAATCATAACGAAAATTGGAAAAATAGTTTTCTTTCATCATGGCAAAAATGCTTCAAATTTCACAGAAAAAGAGTTGGCTGGCAATGCTGTTCGCCGAATGTAAACAAAACAGACAAACATTTTTGACAACCTACCGAACTCTGACGAGAAAAAAATAAAATTCGCTCGCCCGTAACACTACCTTGTTATTGTGCCATGCTTTGTACTTTTTGAATTTGAATTTGACGCACAGTTGCCACCCGATCAAAATTTTGCTAACTAGATTCTTCTAGAAAAATAACCATGTAAAAAGAAAACCACATTTCGGCCATTCTTCCTCATCTCATTTGGCAACATTTAGTTTTTGTCTAGCAAAAATTTGTATAAAAAAAAAAAAACAAAAACAACATTGCCATCATGACCAAACCAATGAAGTTCGTTCCTCACAATCTCAAACGATATGTTGTTACTTTTTGTTCGCCTCGAGAAAAAAAACATGGTTATTGTCAGTGGCAGACCCAGGGGGGTTTGGGGGGGTTGATCCCCCTTCCACCCAAAATATTAGGGTCAACTTCAAAACTACATACAAATTAAAAGTCATTTTTGGCATTTTATGAACATTAAAGAATTACTTCTTGAAACCCCCCCAAAATATTTGTCTGAATCCGCCCCTGGTTATTGTAGAACTACACATCAGACTTTCCTTCCAAAGAGTTATCAAACAAAAAAAAGTAACCAAGTCCAAAAAATTAACCTATTTTAGTTAAAAGTATTCCGTCAAATAACAGTTGCCACAGTTGGTTACTTTTAACCAAAATATTTTACATTTTTTGCACTTCGTTACTTGGTTACATTTGCGTTTAATGAGTCTTTGCAAGGGAATTCTAGTCTGTAGTAGTTAAGGTATTCAATCCCGGGATCGCGAATCTCGAGATCCCGGGATTCCTTTTGTTTTTAGCAACACCGGAATCTCGTGGCTGATGCTTCGTGATCCCGGAGTTTCAACTGTTAGAAAACTCAAATTGGCCCCCTTAACGGTTGACTAGTTGTTATTTTTGAAATAAAAAACAATTTTTAAATCCTTTTTTTATAAATTTTTTTAATAAATTTAAAAATTTAAAAATTAAATGATTGTGTGTCGGTCCAACATTTAACCATCAAAGAATAACTCCAGCCTCTGGGCAATTTCCTGCCCCTTTCGTAAAACTAGAACTCGATACAACGCTATTTACGTTTTACTTCAGCTCGCAATTTTGTTGCTTTGTATTTTTTTATTAAACCTTACAAAGTGAAAAATTATACACCAAACCATGTCTCTGATCTCCACAAACCAAGTTTTAATTTATTGTAAGTATTTTCCTTACAAAAGATGAATGGATTTAAGTTTGTTTGTTTGTGTTGTTTTAGTTTGCGATATTTTTATATGAATTTCATAGAACTTTGGTTAATATAAATTTTTTTTAATTTTATAAAAACGACAGCTTAACAGAAAATTTATCTATGTGCTTATATAAAAAATGTGACTTCTATAATTTTTTGCTTAAAATTTTGCACACAACAAAATCCCGAAAAATACCGTCAAAAAGCTATCAGAGGAAGAGAGGAAGAACACCAGAAATTTTGTTTTCTTATAGCTTGTTTATTTTTTTAGAAAAATCTGGTTAACAAATTTTAAATCGGGTGGCAACCGTGGATTGACAATGGACATTTGCAAACGGCCAGACACTGCTCTCAAAGTGAGCTGAGAGCGAATGAGCGCGCAATTAAGTTAGTGAGTTGTTGCAACTGTTGGATAAGGTAGGAAATTTTGCGCGTCTTTCTGATGATTTTTTAAGGGAGCTTTGCTAATTAATTTCGTTGTCTACTACACATTTGGTATGGGGAAATTCAGCACAAGTGGCTGCGCCAAGGGCAGCTAATTTTAAGCAAAGAAATCTTGATTAAGGAACACAAAACTTTGCAAAAGGAATTCAAGAAGCGCATTTAAAAATTGTTTTCATTCTTCCATTTGTTTTTAAAAGACAATTATCATTATTATAATTTTTTTATGTTTTAAAAGCTTTATTTCTTGGTTCATTGTATATTATTTGCTGAAGCACTATTCTTGTAAAATTATGCTTAAATACATTAACTTTATTCTTATTTAACTCCATTAACAAACTGTTTTGCATATTTATCATTAAATTTTTTAACATATAATATTAATTTTTTATTCGTACAAAATAGTGATTGCACATTGGCAAATCAGCTTAAAACATATTTCGTTTCCATTTGGCCAACGTAAAGTTTTCGAAAATTTTACTTTTTCTATTTTCCTTCGTTTCAATTACTCTAACCGCGTGACTTTGACGATCAATCATATCCATAGAATTCTTCGTAGAGCTCTTAAAAGATCCTTCAAAATTGTGGCCAATTTAATAAAAATCAATCATTTCAAATTCAAATGAGATCTTGGAATGGAATACAAGTTTAATTTGAATTTATTTGAATCCCAAACTAACTAAAATTTAGCTAAAATGTCCGAAATTTAGCTTATTATACACAAATTTTAAATTCAAAAGAAAAAATTAATGTTTAAATCAATTCAATTAATTAAATTCAATCTAAGCAATTCAGACCAAAGTAATTCGTATTTTCATGTGAAATTATCCAAATGTCGTTCAAAATAATTCAATTTACTCATATAATTCATAATATAATCCATTTACTTTTTGCAATTAATTTTTAAATCATATTTAAATGCACTCGAAGTGAATGCAATTAAATTGGCATTACTTTAGAATTCAATGCCAAAACAAAATTCATGAAAACTGTGTTATTAATCTAAAAAAACTTGAATTGAATTCGCTTTGAGTTCAATTAAATTGGCATTACTTTAAAATTCAATACCAAAACAAAATTCATGAAAACTGTGTTTTTAATATAATATAATATATAGTATATAAAAATTCAAAATTTGTTGAACTTGAAATGCTTTTTGTTTCGAATTGATAATTTGACTCAAATAAATTCTTAAATTTAATTTATATGCAACTTTTAATTAAACCAGTTTGAAAGTTATTATATTTTAATTCCACTAAATTCAATTTAATTTTAAATTAAATTTGATTTCATTCATTCTATTCGACTAGAATTCAATTGAAATTCAAATTAAATTTCTGTGGTCAAAAGCAATAACCGCCTAAGTCGAAAATTGCTGTTTCGAGCAATCTCGTTTTAAAGTTTTACCGCGTAGTGTGTTCATTATGGGAATGCGAATAGGTTTTTATTAATAACTTTTTTTATTTTAAAGTTACAAACTCCCCGATTTTACACAAACGTAGAGCACAGTCAAGGGAACATGGGGGCATCCATAAATCAATTTCTTCTTAAGTCGACTTAAGCGGTTATTGCTTTTGACCACAGATTTGTTTCCAATCTTTCCATCTGACTAGAATTCAATTTGAAATCAGTTCAAATCCACTTAAAACGCATTGCACATCAAAGTTCAAGTTGAATTCAATTCACTTTCAGCCAAATTCAACTACAAACTGATCAGCAATTTCGCTTGTCACACGTTTCAATGTCATAGCATCTATTGTCTAGACATTTTTGTTCTGACAATTACAGCAAATTATGCTCAATGCCGCATGCAACATTGTTTTAAAAAACCAACAAACATCAACGATTTGCCACTAAACACCTCAAGTCGATTCCGAGGACGAGGTGGACGTGTCCGATGCATCCGTTGACGTGGACGAGGAGGAGCTCGTGGAGCGTTTGCGTCGCTTCGATTTCGACTTTGATTTGCGCTCGGAGATCACCTCGTAGCTGGGCAAAGTGGAGTTGCTCGAATCGGACGAACTGCTGGAGGACTCCTCCACTACGGTCTCAATCTTTTTCGATTTTCTGCGCAGCCAAAAAACGAAACAAAAGACGAAAGAAAAAGCATGTTCAGTTAACGCCCAACAATAGCCAACTGCCGTGCTCAACCAACTTTTTGCGCTCACTCTTGTCAGCGTTTTTACTGCGCTTGCCCTTTTTCACCTCCGCTATTTCGCTATCGATCGACGAATGGCTGCGATCACGTGTCGACTTTTTCGACTTTTTGTCCTTGCGTCGCGCGCCCTTCTCGTTCACCACTTTCGTGGAGTAGAGATTCTGCGAGCTAGCCGTGGAGTAGCCAGTGTCTTTGCGTTTGCGCTTTTTGGTTCTGCAAAAATCCAAAAAATCATTCATTACAAACTATAAACAGTTGTTTGTGCTATTTAATAAATACTTGTCTTTCTTGTTCTTCTTCTTGTAGACAAATTCGTCCTCGGCATAATCTTTGGCTCTACAAGAAAATCAGTTTAGCACAACAATGATCGACACAGCCGATGGACGTGGGGTCACCTTTGGATTTTGCGCTTCATGTCCGTGCCGCGCTCGGTGGATATCATGTAGATGCCGTTGGTGTCCGCGTCCTGTGCACGTCGATGCGATTTGTAGTGGCGCGACTTGGCAGCCGCCTTCTGCTCGCGCCGATTCTTCCAGAACTCCGCATTGACCACGTACAAACGATACAGCTGCAGCACAATCACCAATGTATTTTTACCTGCAACAATGTCAATTGGCATCTGTTGGCACAGACGAGATGAAGTTGTGTTGACTTACAGGTGAAAAAGACGTTCATGTAGTTCAGGATTTTGTACTGAAAGATGATCAACATGCGAACTGTGAGGAACGGTGCATCCTGCAATATAACGTTGAGCACAATGCCCCAGACATCGATGCCACAGCAGCAGTTGTTGCAGCAGTCGGTGGGAGGTCTGTAAGTGAGGTAATTATACAACAATTAACAATGGTTTATATCAATTTGGTGTCGTAGAACTTTAGTGTGCGATCAGTATTGATCAAATAGGAGCAAAGATACTTGAACAAATAAAATTTACAAATTCAAAAAAATAATTTTGCTATTGCAGCAAGGAAGTATGAAACTTTAGTCGACATGATTAAAAATGTTTAATTTACTCATCACTGCGATGTGAGCCACTGCCACGTGGCCGACGCGCTCTGGTTGCGGACAGTACAATGGTAAATTGCAGCAGACTCCACGACCAAATGCCCAAAGTCAAATACACCAACAGCTGAATGCGTACAATGTTGCGATCCTTGAAGGACTCGAAAAATTCAATAATATCGGCGGCAGTGCCTGCAAGCAAACAATTAACTCATTTATTGAAAGAATACTTCACACACACACACACACACACACCGATATAGACCAGCAGCAGCTGGCTGAGCTGATCGCGCGTCAGATCGCCCTTGGGCAGCATCCAGCGGCCCACAATCAGAATCAGCATCAGAAACTGTTCGATTAGCGTGATCCAAGTGTCGGGATCGATTTTAATGGTGGGTATCTCAATGCCAGTCTTGTCCAGCACATTGTCCAGGTTCTCCAGCACTGTGTTGCTGCTCTTGTTGTCGGCATTGCTGGACCGGCCAGCCCCTATGCGTTCGGTCTTGTCCAGCTCCAGCAGCCAAATGGCGGGCACAATGCTGCTCAAGTAGAGAAAAACCGACGGACAAAACCTGCAACCACAATAAATACCAAGAAAAAGCGTTAAGAAGAAGAAAACGAAGAAGCAATCTAAACAGTTGGAGGAAGAGTGCCAAGCACTTGTTGCTTGTGCGGTGAACAGCCCAGCGCGCCATTAATATTTAATTTCGAAATAGTATGGCAAAGACATTGTTTACATGTCGGCATAAAAAGTTGCAACAACAACAAAATTAGAGTAGAAAGCAGCGTGCAGCCGGTGTGAGGAGCGCAAGCAGACGACTGACGACCCGAACTTCCTGTATCGGTCACCCGCTCTGCCTTATGGCGCGCTCCATGTGCCAGTGCCACATGTGCGCCGACAGCCGCATGCACATACGACAAGCATTGATGAGCGCCCGTGTCGTTGGAAGGTGCGTTTTCGCCACACGCGAAATTCCATTAAATCGACTGGGTGCGGGGCGCACTGTAACGTGATTTCACTTTTAATTGAAAATCAAACCACGACATGACGTAATCCCATTGTTTACATTGGGCAAAAAACGGACACATTGGGAGCAGCAATTCATGCGATACACAAATCACACTGGCAGCGCGTCAGCGGAAGAAATCCGAAATGCATTGGCCGTTACCAGCGCCATTCCTGCGTCTTCTTGATCATCAGCGTGAAGATGCCCTCGAGCAGCAGCAGCACCAGCGGAGCGCACAGTGTCCAGTAGAGGTAGTCGCCCTTGTTGACGGTCACCTGCCAGACGGCCAGCATGCTGTGCACGCCGAAGAAGATGCGCGTCAGAATCGCTTTGATGGTCGAGATGATTTTAGCCATGACTTCATAGCATACGCCAGGCGCACAAAGGACTCCGGCTAGCGCAGCAGCACCGTCACTGGTCACACAACGAGGCAAAACCTTCAAAAACTCTAATCACTAAAGCAAGTTTCGCGGCAGCGAGTCCGTGCGCCAGTAAGCGCGAATCGCAACTGCGGACCGCAAGTGCGCCAATCGAAAGTTAAACGATGTGCGGTCAGGTCGCTTAGGCGCTCATCGCCTTTGGTTTATGATACCTTTTGCTTTTCTTAAGCAATTAAGGATATTAGTGAGTGTGTACA
This sequence comes from Melieria crassipennis, assembly GCA_963668005.1. Lineage (NCBI taxonomy): Eukaryota > Metazoa > Arthropoda > Insecta > Diptera > Ulidiidae > Melieria > Melieria crassipennis. Next base: position 128,457,242 of record OY764961.1, read on the forward strand.
GCGGCATTTCAGAGTAATCGGGTTCGAGTTCTATTGTGAGAAGGCGACCCTAGTGCAGCTCTGGTTATAATCAGGTTTATATTTCAAACGTCCAGTGACATTCAAGAGATGCTTCTTTGTAAAAGTAATAAAGATTTAGTAAAGTGTAGATATTGAAGTAAAAATTAATACATTTCCTTACAATAATGTTAGTAAACTGTATTGTGGTCAAGGGTTAGGTTAGGTAGGGAAGGGTGTGTGCGTCCCAAGGGCAGCACTTCCATTCGGAGGCCAAAATGGCCCATTGTGAATCCCTTCTTAGAAGTTTCTGGAGCTAGCCAGTGGCTCTCAGTTCGGAGCAAACCAATTCGACCTCTTGATGAAGGAGAGTAGATCCGAAATTTCAACTATTGCTGCGCAGGCCAAGTCTGCCAGGAACCTGGACCCCAAGGTACGGAGACGGCGTTCCTGCAGAGCCGGGCAGTGGCACAGGTAGTGTTGGATCGTTTCCACTTCTTCCTCATCTCCACAGCTTCTGCAGACATCACTGGACGAGAGGCACCATTTGACAAGCATGGATCCAATGGCGCAGTGTCCAGTATCGAGGTCAAACCAATACATATTTTGAAATTCAACTATTCGAAAAGGCAACAATTCTTACTCTTACGGTAAAAATTACTTTATTCACACATCAGATAAACCGAATACTCGCAGAACAGTGCAAACCGAATATTCAACATAACCTAAGCTTTGCTGCAATGCCCAATGAACGCATCGTACAGGTTGGTCCCTTGGCGTGCAAACCCACACACAATGACCCACGACACGCTTCCAGTCCAGTTCATCGTCGTTTCAATGTCTCGCAGCAGATAATTCACAAGTCAGCGCGCCATAACGCGGCCGCTACTCTCACAGGAGGACGACTCCACAGGACGTTGACGTCGTGTCACTCATTGACTGCGTGCCGCGCTCATTACGGGCGCTCAATGCTAACTTTTCATTTCAATGTCTCCACCGTCGCCGTCGCCGAATCCAACACCATAATTACCGTTCCGCGCCCGTTCGGCCAGCACAAAAATCAACAAACTAACAGACAACAACAGCGATTCGCAATAGAACGTGTAAAATATAGTTTTATAGTTTCCAGCAATACAGTACTCACACTCACACACACGCACCCAAACATACATAAATGTTTGCAGCAAGCGTTATGGTTGCATTGCCATCACCCAGTCCAGCTGGCAACTTGTTTGCTGTGCAGCATATCCTCGCAGCCAACCATTAGTTTGTCTTTGATTGTTTTTCAATTGAGTCAAGGAGTTGTGAGTCACGTGAGGTGATTTGTGGGAATTTTGATTTCGCACCAATCGAGAGTGTTGGTGGCCACGGCGTCAGTGTTAGGTTGAGGGTGAGGTTTATGTCACCTATGTTACAACTGTTGATATGCATGCAAGCATAAGTAACCACCGGAAGTCAGTGTTTTGAAAGTGCGTTAATAGTTTTCTAGGTTATGTTTTGCACCTAACAAAAATATTCATTAAATAGTTATATTTCCCTAATACAAATGAAATGGCCAATTTTTGTGTTTTCTTTTCTTGTTATTCTAAATTTGATTTTATTTCGCTTATTATGTTATTAAAAAGGTTAATAAAAGTTAAATGGCGGCAAAAACTATATTTGACCATTTCCGCCATACACTTCCAATTGGACTTAAATGCCACATGCAATCCACATTCACAGAAGTCCGTTACTGGTTCTTGTTTGTGGACCGAAAACATTCGTATCCCACTTTTGTCAAGACAACTAGTTCACAATAGATATAATTACACTCACAATGGTACCCAAATAGAACCAACTTATTTCATTATCATAAATCTTATATAAATATATTATATGTTATAAGCAAATTTTCCATTAAACGAGGTATGAAATTTTTAATTTCTAATGCTTGATCAGAAACGATTAGTTTGAAAACATTTCAAGTAACGTAAACCCAGAAGTGAGACTGCCAGGCTTATATGAGCTAACTTACTGAAAAAATTTGTTTAAAAAGTACAAAAACTGTATAAAATGTTAAATTTATAAATGCAATATAATTCTAACATTCCATTGGAGGATTACATAAAATCATGGAACCGAAAATCTTTTGGATTTATCACCATTTGAAATCTTTAGTGAGACTGTGAGGCTCACTTCTGGGAATTAGGGTTAATCAGTTTTGTAAAACGCGAAATTACTCGCTTCTGGTCGCTCTACTGCTGGTGCAACCCTACACAGGGCCCATGTGCAATGCGTGTTTTTTGTATACGAAGCGAAATGTCAAATTTGCGACATTCTGACAGAATATTATTTGAAAAGCGAACGCAGAAACATTCGGAGGAGAGAACTTTTTTTGAAAACTATTGGAATTTGTGGCCACTTGCACTTTCATTATTAATTAAAAGTAAACAGACGCCCACCAGCGAACCGAGCATTGAGTGCGCATTGAACGGACAACTGTGATACGTTGTGGAAACCACGTAAATAGAGCAAATAGCGAGGCTAGTTGGAACAATTTGCATCAACACAGGCAGCGCAGGCGAAGGATTGCAGCAGCGGCAGTAGCAGCAGCAGCAATCAAAGCAACCAGCAGCCACACACACAGAATCGCAACAGCGAACACATCAAATTGCCAGGAAGAATTACCAGTCAACCACCACTGCAGCAGCTCCATCGACGCGACATGGACAAAATGCCAGCCAAACAGTACGAAACGTAAGTGAAGCAGCGTCTAATGCCAAAACAAGATTGCATTGCCAACACAGTGCGACATGGGTCAGTGCAGCGGCACGTGCGGAGAGAAGTGGCATCCAGCAGCAGCGATTGTGACCAGAACGCGCCTCCGTACGGTAGCGTCTCGATACATTGCGGCGACGATATCAGTAAACAAACGAGGGGGCCAGTGGGGTGGTTGGTCACAGCTGTCACAGCGAGCGTTCGATGTTTAGGTTATGTTTGCAAAGGGCTACGTTGACAACGATAAAAGCTAGCAGCTGGAAGAGCTGGTGGCAGTTGGAATAGTATGTGGGCGATACCATGCGCCCATTCCAACGTGCAACTCGAAGATTCTTATATACTTTTAGTATCAAATCTTGAATGCGACAATATTGCAAATAATGGTTACAAGGACACAAATAGCTCAATTCGTGTAGTACAACAACTAAAAGAGGCGTGACATGTCCATAGTGAGACACAATGTAGGAAATGCTTTGAATATGCAGCCAGGTTGCAGAGCAGCAGGAACGCTTACGCGCCCATTTAAGGCTAAACTTTTTTGAGTTACGGTTATAGTTGTTGAGTTATAAGTTATAGGTCGTTCCAGCTGCGCAACGAACCAACGCTCTGTAGGCTAAAATGGCGGTATGCGATTGTTCATCGACTATTTTTTAGACAATTTTAATAAATGCAATATGAAAATCGCATGCAGCAAATCACACACTAATCACTTTTCCTTCGCTTACAGTAAACCCTGGGCAGATCTCGCCGACAGCGATGACAGCGATATGGAGAACGAAATAGACGTCGACAAATTGCCGCCACTGGAGGTCGGGCCCAACGAGAATCGGCTGCAGCACACATACTGCCTTTGGTTCTCGCGCAAGGGGACACACCGCGCCACCGACTACAGCAAATCATTACATGTTGTTGGGCGTTGCGCCAGCGTGCAGCAGTGGTGGTCGCTGTACTCGCACCTGATACGCCCCACGGCCCTGAAGCCGTATCGGGAGCTGAGCCTCTTCAAACAGGGCATCAAGCCGATGTGGGAGGACCCGGCCAACACGAAGGGCGGCCAATGGGTCATACGCCTGCGGAAGAACAAAATCGATCGTGCGTGGGAGAACGTCTGCATGGCCATGCTGGGCGAGCAGTTTCTGGTGGGTGATGAGATTTGCGGTGTTGTGCTGACTACAAAATATCCGGTAAGTCCAAAACGTTTGTCAATTTTTCACAAAAAAAATAACAACACTACAAAGTCGTGGAGAAAATGCTGTTGAAATGCATCAATTGGGGAAACAACAACAAAAGTGCAAAACTATATGGACCAAAAGGAAAGCAAATGCATTGGATATGCATAGCGCATGTAAAAATAACCCTCAGTGCACTTTGGCGGCGAGAAGCTTTTTCTAGGTTTCGGTGTCGCGCGTTCGGTCTGTGGTCGACAGTGTTAAATGCAATTGCAAAGATTTTTAGGCCACTTTTGAGTGTAGTGGCACGAAAGCTAGTAGAAGTAGTACCATTAATGCTCCGGGCTCTAAGTGAAATAATAAAAAAATAAAATAAAAAAAATAAAATAATTATAAATTAAAAAAAGAGATAATTAATTTATTCTAATTTTAATAAAAAATATCGTTCACTTTAGCGGCTTAGCGTCCACTCTTATTTTGCGTATGAGGCTTTCGAGTTTCAACTTGAATTTAGAGTGTTTTTCCTAAATTGTCTTTCGTTCTTAATTTTTGCATTTATATTTAGATTTTAAAAAGTTTGAAAACTATTAAATTGATTTTACGCAAATTTAAATCGAAATTATATTTTTTGTAAGCTAGAAATACGTTACATATACGTCTGACTATAAGCAACGCGTTGGAGATGCAATATTAAAACAAAACTTTCACAATCAACAAAAGATTTATGAATTTACTTTAATCACATCCGAATGTTGTAAAACGTTTTAGCGTATGTTTAAATTTCGTAAACAACGTTTTAGAAATACACTTTAATTGTCATTTTATTTATCTGACCATAATTCCCCTCAACATATAAATTTAATCGAATTCCCCAAAGCAACCCTGCAATCCATTTACCACAATCTATTACTGTTTTGTTTGCGCTTCACGAAAATGTCAACGCAAAGGTAATGTAATAAAAGTGTGTAAACCGCAAAAGTCGTTCGAAACTCCCACTAGGCCCCCGCTCGCACGCCGATTCCACCCAAGCGCCAACACTGCGCTCCCTTTCGACGCAGTGGATGAATTTCTAGACAAAAGCAAAAAGGTGAGCGTAGTTGTGGAGCTCAAATTACGTTCCACAGACACACGCGCTGCAGTGAGTGGAGTGGACTTTTTTTGACGTAACGGCAAGTGGTTGACGCACCGCAAAAGCAGCGAAAAAGTGACAAGCGAAAAGTGAAAACAGCAAACAAGCGAATCAATAATTTGTTTGGGCTTCTTCGTTTCGTCGACTGGTGGTTTTTGGCAAAGTCTTGTAGGTAAATTGTGCAATAAGCGGCAAGTCGCGAAACAAAATTACGACATTGCGTCCACAATTTCAGCAAAACGGGAGCCGGACGAGCGCCGAGCCAGTGGCAGCAGCGACAGAGAGCAGAGCGCACCCCAACGACCCATTGATGAAACACTCCCAGAAACACTCCGCAAGTGGCAAAAGAACGCAGACGCACACCGAACGCAATCCACAGTGACGTTGGAGAGCCAGCGAGCGAGCAAATCAACGACGCGATTCCGGATGCCGACGCACACCAGCCAGTAGCTTCAGATTGACAAGAGCCAGCAACGCGTCGAGAGCGTTTTCCGTGCGTACGCGCTGAAAAATAATATTACTAAAAGAAAAAGAAACAAATTGCAGTCAACAGAAACGAACCCGACTAACCGCTGCTCCGCTTACACGCCTCCACCGCGTCGTTCTCATTAATGTGCACGTGAAGAAGAGCTCCAGGCGCGCGATCGCCAACGCCGCTGAAAACGCGTTGCCTTACTTGCCCGTGGCGCAAGTAGAGGAAGCAACCAACGAAACGCCCCGCCTCGAACTGCCCACCGCCGCACTCAAGCAGTCAGCAGTAGTCGCGCTAGCACGCCAAAGAGACCCTGCGCAGAAAATCGATTTTTTTTGATTTTTTTTCTCATTGCACGCGCTGCAGAGGATTTCGGATTTGTGTGTGTGTCCCCCAGATTGTGGCCCAAAATAAAAGCAAAACGTGCGTAGGGCAACACTTGTGTCGGCCCAAAGTGACACCGAGAGAGCGCAGGACAGAGCGATTGAAATTGTTGAATTGACAGCAAATTTTCAATTTTTTTTCGTGTTCCCCACCCAAAATTTGGAGCTAAAGTCACAAAATTTACAGCGTAACTTTTCACAAAATACTTGCAGAAATTTGTGTGCAGGTGTCGTGCGGCAAAAGCGCAGAGCGACAGCCGAAAGTGTAAGAAAAAGTGCCAGCGAAAGGCCCGAAAGCCAGCACAAAACGGAATTGGCAAAGCAGCGGAAAATCCAATACACACACAACAAACCAAACGCCAAACTAGCAAATCCACACACAGTGGGCTCCCCCGCTTGCTCCCGGCGCGACTCCACGCAGCTCAAGTGAACCGCACTGACACAGCGTGTAGACGGCAACGTTTTCCACACGCCACTCACTCGCACCAGCACCCGCTGCTCCGTCGTCGTGGTCGTCATCGCCAGCGCCGCCGCCGTCACCATCAGCAGATACCAACAACTTTTCGCTGCTTCTTCTTCGACCAGCACGGTGCGTTGTCGTCGTCGTCGTCGTCGCTGTGCGGAAGGCAGAAGAGCAAGCAGCCAGTGTAGAGCACTAAAACTTGCCCAAAAGCTGCAAAATAAAAAATCATAATTGTGGAAATTCGCGATTGTGCCCCAAGAAAAAAGTGCAAATACGCGACACATAAACGCGCCGCTAATTCACTGTCAAATTGTTGAATTGCCGAGTTGCGCGCAGAATAAGTGCAGAAATTAAAAGGTTGGAAAAAGTGAGTCATGCCGCTGGCCCAGTCCAAAGCCCACAAATCGCAGTCAGTGTCGTCGATGTCGCTGTGAATTTAATTGTTGGCATTGAGCGCTCAGCCACACAACAGAGACAACAACTGGGAGCCGCACACGCGTTTGTTGTTGCAAAAAAAGCAAGAAAGATACGAAAAAATAAAGAAACGGTCGAGGTCGCATGAAATTCCCCCAAAAAGTGCAAACGAATTTCGCTATTCCCCGGCGCGAGAAAACGAAAGTGACCACACCGCCGTTTGTGTCCTCGAGTATCCAGCACGCAGCGTTGCAACGAGAGTGGCTGCGCAAAATTGCCCACTGTGCACCAGCGACTCGCGTGAATTTTACCATTTTGCAAGTGCAATGAAAAATCAATAATCTCGCCGTCCCCCGCTCACACACACACACACACACACACACGTACACGTCGCCGCCGCTGACTGCGAAGACGCGCGCCCCCGCTCCTAACGCCGCCCGCGCTAAAGTGCTGCTCGCATAGGAGGCAACAACAACACAAATCAACAACCCAAACCCGCATGTCGCCTGCGCGTCTGAATTAGATTTACTGAAATTGTGCAATGAGCAGAAATGAATTCCCGGCAATATAGAAAGTCAGTGCAAATCTGAGAATTACAGCGTTAACAAAAATTTAGCAATATTAGGAGAAAAAAAGCGAAAAATAGCAACAGAAAAACGTATCGTATTTGAAATTAGCTGCCATTCGAATTACAACAACAACCAATTAAAATATTTAAATTATACAACGGGTTAAAATTAATTAGCAAACGAAATTTAAACACATCAAAAGTAAAGTCGAGAAAAACACGCAAACAACCGCAAACGCGCGCGACAATACGCCAAAAAACAACAAAAAATAAGCAACGATCGAAGCGACGGAGCACGTTGCAACTTTTCGAGTGTCCAACATAAAGTGTGAACGTAGCACAAAAGTCCCAAAGCCATATAAAGTTGAAAGCCACCGGCCAAAACTTAGTGTTTTGAGCTTTGAAGCTTAGCGAGCTTCGGTGTGAAAGTACCACAAAAACCAGTTGAATCCAGCAGCGCTGGTTTGTCGTGTTTTGCAGAGCTTTCAAGTTTTGTCAGCTTGCACATAAAGCGACAAGTGGCCGAAGTAGAAGGCACTGAAAACACCTATAAAAGTGTCACGATCGTTAAGCAGTGGGCGCTTTAAAGCTTTTCCAAACCAGTTGCAGTGAGCTTTGAGCGCAAGCAACGTGATTGCAACAATTGTTCATTGACTGCAACATTTCAACGTAACCGCACGCCATCAGCTTTTGTTAGGCACCAAATTCGACTGCAGTTAGTTCCTCTCGCTCCCTAAACCGCTTTCGTTGCCCATCGAGCTACAGTCAGCCGGTATTTACGGTCAGCCGTCACGCGTAGCACGTCAGTGACACCAGCAACAAAATGACAAAAGACAGATTAGCCGCACTGCATGCCGCACAGTCGGACGATGAGGAGTCGGAGGAAGTGGCCGTCAATGTGGACGGCCACGACTCGTACATGGACGACTTCTTCGCCCAGGTGGAGGAGATACGCGGCATGATCGACAAAGTGCAGGACAATGTCGAGGAGGTGAAAAAGAAGCACTCGGCCATCCTGTCCGCGCCACAATCCGACGAGAAGACCAAACAGGAGCTGGAGGACCTGATGGCGGACATCAAGAAGAACGCGAACCGCGTGCGCGGCAAGCTAAAAGGCATCGAGCAGAATATCGAGCAGGAGGAGCAGCCGAACAAGTCGTCCGCCGATTTGCGCATCCGCAAGACGCAGCACTCGACGCTGTCGCGCAAATTCGTCGAGGTGATGACCGAATACAATCGCACGCAGACAGACTACCGAGAGCGCTGCAAGGGCCGAATACAGCGTCAGCTTGAGATCACCGGCCGCGCCACCACCAACGAAGAGCTGGAAGACATGCTGGAGCAGGGCAATCCGGCGGTGTTCACGCAGGGTATCATCATGGAGACGCAGCAGGCGAAACAGACGCTGGCCGACATCGAGGCCCGACACGCAGACATCATGAAGCTGGAGACGTCCATCAAGGAGCTGCACGACATGTTCATGGACATGGCCATGCTGGTGGAGTCGCAGGGCGAGATGATCGATCGCATTGAGTACCATGTGGAGCACGCTATGGACTACGTGCAGACAGCAACTCAGGACACAAAGAAGGCGCTCAAGTACCAGAGCAAGGCGCGCCGAAAGAAGATCATGATTCTGATATGCTTGACTGTGTTGGGTATCATAGTCGCTTCATATGTTAGCAGTTATTTCATGTAAATGCAATTACAATTACACCTACAATTACACCCATTACAACAACAACAACAAGCAAATTAAGTAAACGCAAAAAAGAGAACACAATTATTACAACAACTACATACATACATCTACTTGTAATTACAATAGAAATGCATGCGGGACGTGCGTCATCCCGCGGCCAACGCCGTCGCCATCGCAGCGCCTCGGCCGCGCTCTGCAGAGGCGGGGCGCGTCGGAGACGCTGTGGGCGCCGTGCGCGTATGACGTGAAGGATGCCGCGCGGCCCACGCCATGCGGCCGCGAATGCTGCTTTTTCGCTTTGCGGCCGCGCATGCAGAAATTACTTAATTAATTGCTAATTAATTGGTTAATTGCATTATTAATTAATTATTAATTAGACATATATACGGAACTGTATTTGCTATATTATGAAATTTTATTGATTACTGTTATAATGCGAAGCAACCACAGCAGCGAAATCGCCCAGTAGCGAAAGAAGAGAAAGAAAAATTGAAAGAAAACAAGCAAACAAACGAACAACAAAGAATTTGTTTTACTTGGATTCAGTTCCACATGACTTGAGTTTGACTTCTTTGGGTTTTTCTTTCTTTTACTAAAGCGAAACAAATGAATGTTGAATGAAAAAGAAGCAAATGCTAGCAGAAACGGAAATATCGACGCTGAGAGCGTATTTATAAAAAACTTAAAACAAACAAAAACAAGCAAAACAAAAACAAAACCAAGATAGCATAGTTAGTTTTCACTCGATTACCACATGTTTAGTTTCTTTTTCGTACGCTTACTTTCCCCTACTTCTCGTACTTTTCTCATATTGCATCTAGATGATACACACGCTATGTATTTGCATACTTATTGCATATTTCTCTAGTTAACTTATATAGTAACAATTTATTATTACATACACAACTAAAATGCTATTTACTTATTAATGCATATAATCTCCCAAATATATAGAAATCTCTTTATATATATAAAAACAAAAAGCAAACAACACTAAGCTAATACGAGTACGAATAAAAATGCAAAAAGATATAAATCCAAGTTGAATGAAAACACACTTTAAACAACCGACTGTAGTGTAATTCACACACACACACACACAGACACACACATTGCAAACACTCAGCGATACGTATTTAGTAAGTTGTAGATAAAAAGACTTGAATTTTTATGCTCACGTTTAAAGTTTGTTTTCATTGTTTCAATTATTCTCGTCAATATTTTAAGTTTAATTTATTTTAACTTAGTCGATTAGATATGACGCTTTCAAATGTTGCCTCCCTTATGTTAGCTAATTGTAATCCACTCCAGACTACTTCACTCAAGTCGACTCAATTCACAAACGATTCACTTTATTAGCTAAGTTTTTTGCATAAATTGTTAGCGAATTTAAGTTGTAAAGTGCTCGAGATTTTTTTAATAAAACGAACAAATGTTATGAGAGATTTTAGCTAATAATCTCCAAATGTAAATGTTGTGCTATCAGGCCAGCTGTTTTATTTCATTATGAATTATTATTTTTTTGTTTTCTTGCCACTGCTTTCAAGCATGTGCAGTAGCAAAGATTAAAAGCTCCAATTGCTCCGGTTTTCAGACTCAGATTTTATTCACAAAATTTCATTAAAATGCTGACTTCATTGCACCGGTCAAAGTTAAAAACTCAAATTAGGACTTTTACAGTTAAATTTAAATTCATAATTAAATAGTCATTTAATAAAGAAGTTATAGTATGAAAATATACAATTTTTTAAAATGTTGAACCAAAATTTAAATTTAAAATGTTCAACAATGTCAAAATTAAAAAAAATGCTAATCTCTGGCTTGGAGCAAACTTCATGTATTAAATTTGATATATTGTATATGGAAGAATTGAGGAAACTTTTTAACCTAAATATTCAGTCTATGTCAGAGGCGTTGGTTGGTGGTAAAATCTACTTCCCAATATGAATATTGGACTAAACAGTTAACTGGAAAAGAATTTTGAAAAAACCTTAAAGAATTGCTTAACAAATTACATAGAATTTGTATGTTTTTGAATCCAAAATCCAGTAGAGGAATTAATTTTTTTTTTAAATTTCGAAAGCTGAACTATTGATCACGATCCAGTGACTGGTGTTAAGTACTCAGAAAAGCCGTTTTTTTCAAAAACCAATGCCCATGATTGCACAAATTGATCACGAATTCTCTAAAAGTTGTGCTATAAAAATTAACCCGGGACACAAGTGCCCCCGACATGTTTAGTTGATCCTAAAATTCGTAATTTGTATGATGAACTGAACCAAAAAGGATCTCAAAAAAGTCGAAAATAAAGCTTGGTTTCGCGCCCCGCAAAAGTCATAACGAAAGGGCTAGTGTCATTACAAAGTAGATTAGTACAGAGATCAAACTGAGATTAATTTTTAATAAATCTCCTAACAACTAGAAGTATGACTTGCTATTGATTACGACTGATTTGAAGGCTCTGTTTCAAGTTATATGAATTATTTAAGGAATAAATTCGCATATCAAAAAGGCACCAGTTGAGCTTTCAGCTTCACCTAACAACTTTCCAAATCTCTATGGATTTTATGTCTGATCAAATCCATATGAAAAGATTTATACGAATATTTTGTGTTTAAAAAGATTCAGAAAAGCTTTTCAAACATTTTCTAAACCAAAATCGGAAATTCAGTCGGATTTTTCGTGCTGTCAACGAGGCTTTTCGAACTGAAATGCTTTGTTTTTGTGCCCGAAGTTAACTAGGAACGTTAAAAATTTGGTGCGCCATGAGCTTTTCGAGCCTTTGTGATAGGCGATTTGCTTATATGATAAGCGAAGTGTATATAAGCTTGAAAGCTAGTTTGAGTTGGCGAAAAAAGTCTCAAAATATGCGCTAAAAAGTGTTAGTTTAGCTTTTAGGAATGAACTCACAAACGTTGTGACGTTCATAATTGTGAGAAATTTGTGACATGATCACAAAAATTCGTCATTCGTCGACAACTATTAGCAGCACAATTTTTGTGGCTGATCGGAATAAGGTTGTTCGTTAGTCATTTACATCAGGCAACATTTGAAAGCGCGCACAACTATACGAAAGCTACTTTTATGAGCCATTCACACGTCATGCCCATGAACTACACTTTTTTGTATATTTTAAAATTTTCTCATATACTTTTTTTGTATTTTCCAAAATTTAAAACAAAAATTCTTCAACTTTTACACGTTCACATGTAAAAACCTTAATTGTAAAAAACAAAAAAATTATTTAAAAAATTGAAATTTTTCTGAAATTATCTAAATTCTTAAAAAATCCTTAAATTCCTTATGTATTTTTTTTATAAATTTAACAAAAAATTTCAATTTCCTTAAAATGATCTAAAACCGCAAAATGACCAAAAGTGTAATTAATTGATTTGACTTCTTAACGGGTTTCTGAAATTATCTAAACTCTTAAAAAACCTAAATTTCTAATTTGAATTTCTTTTATAAATTTCAACAACAAATTTCAACTTCCTTGAAATTATCTAAAACCTCAAAAATTCGTAAACGTGTAATTAATTGATTTGAATTGTTAACTTTTTTTACCGCAATTGATTAATTTTTGGTATGTTTTGCTTTAATACTCATTTCATAAAATTTTGCTTTAGTTACTTTTTAACCAAAAATCTCCCAAGTTTTTTTTCGCATAAATTCAATTAAGTTTTGCATATAGTTTTTATGTATATATAAATTTTTGCTATTTTACCGAGATGTATGTATGTTTGTACTAATTTTCCTTTTTTCGTTTTACCTAACCAACACATAAACAACAACAAAAACACCAACAACAACACATATCCCTGCTAACAATCATTTTGTAATACTCACAATTTAATTTTCTTTGTTTCTTTTTCGATTGTTTATTTTTCTTTCTATTGTTTGAAAAAAAAACGCCAATTGATCATACTTTCTCTTCAACTACCAACAACTCCATTCCACTCCTCCACCACCATCTCGTCTACTCGTTTGGATTATTAACACTGCATGCTGTACGCTCGTTCGTTTTGTTCGTTTGCTCGTTCCTCTCGGCTGCAAAAAAAAATGCAAAAATTTATCATTTGATTTCGGCGAATGCGAATTTGCTGCCTCAACACGTCACCGCACGCCTGCGCGCTGCCAAAACAACTCAAATTCACCGTCGAATTGTGCACCCACACACACACACTCACAATCTCACAAATATGGCCAAAATTGTAGTATGAAAAAAAAATAGTAGTGCTGCCGCCCACCAACATTGCATGCGCTCAGTTTTGCAATTTCTTTATTTGTTTTTGTAAATCGTATTTTGTAATTTGTATTGAAAGTGCCACAACAACAAAATTGCTGTAATAATTCTGTCACAAATATGAACGCGTCAAGCACGTGCGTGCACTTGTTGTTGTTTGCCAAAAAGAAAGAAAAGTGCGCGTGACATCATACATCACCGCCAACCATCAACACAACTCGAGTTCCCGGGCTAAACCTAACAACAACAACAACAACAATAAGCCAAGTGAACGAGCATTGCAACATCTATGAAACATTTATGTACCTTTCACATTTGAGATTTTAACAGTCGACACAAGCAAGCACAAACAGCACCGCCGTAGCAGCAACAACAAACAGCAACGCATTGCTGCCTCCACGCACCGCCAGCACTGCACGTTTTCAATCAGCCCAATACACCGCAACTAAATTGCAACATGCAATTTGTAAAATAAACATGAATTAAATTCGCTGCAAATTCAACAAACCAAACTAAACAAACACAAAAACGTGACTTCGTATTATTTCAATCAATCAAACTGCAACAACGATCCACTTCATCTCAAAAAAAATATATATATAAATAAAACGAAAATCAGAAAATTGCCCAAAATCACATGCGACTCAAGACGCCAGCAACGTATTTACAACAACAGCAATAACAAGCCAACTTTGCCGAAAAACTCAAGTCCACGAAACGCCATAAGCCCACAACAACATTTGCGCCAAAATCAAAAGCAACAACCAAACAAACAAAATGCCATGTTTCGCCGCCTTCTGGAGATCTCAAACGCAGGTGAGTGCCAATTCTATACTTGTAAACATATATAAATTGTATGCGGTTGTGTTTATCGTTTTCGATGGCTAATGCCAAATGTGAGGTTACGGCGCAAATTAGACTTTAAACAAACGTTGAAAATGTTGAGAATTACACACAAAAAATCAACAGAAAAACAAAACCATTTCATGGTAATTGCGAACAACAATGAGTGTGTTATTTGTTATTTATTGTTATATATTGAGTTGACTCAATTACTTTCCATTAGTTAAAGTGTTAAAGCAAAACACGAAATACTTCCTAACTTCATGTGCTGCTGTGATATTCACATTCCGATAATTTAATGGACGAGAGAGCTCGTAAAAATATCCATTACGACATTCACCGAAAATTCACCAATTAACACACAAATCATTCGATTAATTTGGAAATTTACAGCATTATTTTTAATATGTTTAGCACACCATAAAATTTCGCAACCCCAGGGAAGGACTACTACATGGATTTCATTTTGGGGTGTGTTGCGTACAACTTTTGAGTCCAATTCCATTTCAACCATATTTTTCACTAGCAATTTTTTATTTGGAGTTGTGAACACCCAACCTCCCTGTGTGCGCCACTATATATACCTACTAAATATATATATGTGTACAAATAATTGTATTTGACTTTGAGTTATTCTGTTGGAACTTCCGCTGCCAATATAAATAGTTTTTTTGCGAAAATTTACACGCCATTCCCTTGTTTTTATTTATTTGTTTGTTTTGGTAATGTAAAAAAAAACAAAACATCAACGTAACTCGTACTGTGCTCGTTTCCTCAGTGTGTAGCACTTCACAGTTTAATTACAGTGAGTTTTGCCTCCACCAAATGCTTGAAAAGTCATGGTTGTTATTATGAATTGATGAACACATAATCACAAAGATTTGTCATACAACAAATATAACAACAAAAAGCTTTTTGTCAAGACAAAACCGTAACTTTACGTACCACCGCTTTACTTACTCACTTTGTCTACCGCAAAAGTTCTCTTCAGGCGCCTTCTCGAGTTGGTCAAGAGAATGAAATTTTGACATGTGATCAAGGAGATTTTGAGTTTTAACGTACTTACTTTTCAAAAAAATTAGACATAAAATTTCAAGGATATAAAGGATTAAAATTTTCAAGTACCTTTTTCATATCATTTTTTTTACAAATAGATAAAAATAAATTTTATTTAAATTCTTGAGGCTTTCCTCTTTCATTTGATATACATATCGCCATATTCTAACGAGGTTAAGTATTTTTTGTATTTGTTTAATTTTGTATCCCCTTTAAAATTTTAAAGTCCTTTTAAAAGGACAAAGGATGT
Organism: Melieria crassipennis; assembly: GCA_963668005.1. Taxonomy (NCBI): domain Eukaryota; kingdom Metazoa; phylum Arthropoda; class Insecta; order Diptera; family Ulidiidae; genus Melieria; species Melieria crassipennis. The sequence goes on from OY764961.1 coordinate 128,472,688, forward strand.
AGAAATGAAAAACTGAGTACGCAGTATTACTATGTTTTGGTGTCTAGTTTCACGCCCATATGGATTTTTTCCGGTGTGAAATTTTTTTAAAATTTTTGTCGCACGGTGTAATAGAAAACGCTCTCCTACCTTCAGGAATTAAGGTATCATGGCACGATAGAAAGGGGAATTTTGAATGATTTACAAAATTATTTATTTTCAGCTCCTTTATGATCAATCTTTGTTACAATATATTGAAGGTTTACGGAACACAAACAAATTTTTTTTTAGCATATTGTCTCTTATATAGGTGAAGCTGAAGTCGTAGAAAAAAAACACATCCTCCATTACGGACACTTAATCTCCGGATTGGCTCGACCGATTTTAAAATAATTTTTTTAGTTCTTTTTATTAACTTATTATTTATTAACTTTTTATTAACTTTTTATTATTAACTTATTTTTTCAATATTGAAGAAACATTTTTAATTTAAAGTACTTTTTCCGGGGAAAAAGGTGAAAAACGCAGTCAATTTTTGAGACTTTTTTTTCAAAAAGCTCCTATCCTTTTATACTTAGCGTTTTTTTATTTTTCTGGTGAATTCCTGTGTCCGAAAGCTTAATAATTATGAACCTTTTTTGTTTTTTTTGTTTTAAATTCAGACAAGATCTTTATTATCAAAAGATTGATAATAAAGGAGCTGAAAAATAAATAATTTTGTAAATCGTGCCATAACGTGCCATGATACTTTAAATTACAAGTTTTTTGGCTTGAAATTCTCTCAGAAATCTGCTGCTGAAAGGGTTTCCTTTTTATACCATCCAACATTTTCTATTGTGAGACGTTGAATATATAAGCAACACAATCAAAGTTTATTATTTGTATATACTAATTGAAATAAAACATTCTCACCAGTCAGCAGTTAGTCGAAATAATGTCAGGTGTCTAATGTCAGGTCTATACTCTTTTCTGTCTTTGTCTTTGACTTTGATAAAGAACAAATTTCTTTTCAACAATGTATATGCCCAATAATTGACTATAATATTTGATGAATAGCTTACTTATGAAACTTGATTTAATAAACACGTCGTTGTCAGTTGGTACTTGTGTGAGTGAGACCGTACATATGTATGTTATGTGCTTTGATAACACGTTATCGTATAATTTCATTAAAATGACTAAAAGTGCACGAGCAGCTGCGTTGTTTGCTGCTTGATAAGATGTGCCAAAAAAAACAAGTAAATTTATTTTAGACAGTGTTGACAGATTTATATATACCCTGTGCCAAAGTCACATCCTTCTGTCTAACCATGACCACTTTTAGTTTCACTAATTTCCTAAGATTTGTTTAATAACTCAACGGTAAACAAACACCTAACTAAACGTAATTGGAGCAATGCTTCTAATAATTCTTAACACAAGTACAAAATATGCTTTTACTTATTTAATATTGCAAACGTCGGCATTCGAACCCAAGACACACTGACTAGTGATCCTTCGCATTGATCATTGGACCACAACAAAATCAATTTTCCTCAGTGTAGTGTGCAACCAATGCAACCCTGGCATAGAGTGTGATTGTTTGTCTGATACAAAGCAAAAATAAGAAAAATTTTAGTACATTGTTTGCAATTTGTTTCACACTTTTTTCCATTTATATTTTCTTTTTTTTGCCTTTTTTTACTTACCTTTTTTTTGCTCTCTGAGTGCAAAGCAATTTATGACTTCACTGGATTCGCGCATTGCTGTGAAATGCAAAACAATTACACGGCCAGCCACAACCACAACACAAACAGCTGTTCAAGTTGAAATTAAACAATGAAGCGCTGCAAAAAAATTCCCCCAAAAAAATACAAAACCCACTTCAATAACAACACGCGATGCTGCCGATGACTGAGTGCGATTGTGTGTGTGTGTTTGTGTGTAGTTGCCGATGATTCATGCAGCAACTTCACTGTCGCTGCCGTCACCATTACAGCCAACTTTACCTACTACCACTACAACCGTTATGGGCAAAACGGCTACCAACACTAGTGTAATCTCTACTAATTGTTGTTGTTGTTACTGTTGCCGGTTGCTCATTTAGTTTCATATTTGTGCTTTAACTTTTTTGCAATTGCAACTTTTTTCTCTCTGCATTATTTTTGTTAGTTGCTTTCAACGTCATTCGAATTTGCACAAAAATATGAAAACAACAAATAGCAACAACAAAAACCACTGCCAATCCTATTTAATAAGTCGACTGCTTGACGATTGCACAGTCAAACGTGAGTGCTTAGCAAATGGCGAAAAATGGCAGCATGCAATATTGTCATTATTGTTGTTGTTGTTGCCCTGAACGGGAGATAAAATTAAAGAGTTAATTTTGTATCAAGTCATTACTGTTGCTACCAAACTGTTTTGGTATGTGTGCCTATATCTGTGAATGTGTGTGTGTGGTAGTTGTGGGAGGCCACACTTCTATTTGGGTTGTTGTTTCTTTGTTTTGTGTTTATATTTTGCTATGTTGTTTTCTTTTTTAATTGAATTTTTTGCAATTTTATCTATCTTCCACTTCACATTTGCTTTGGTATTTTCGTGAGTCTGTTGCTGCCGAGAAATATGGGCGTTTCATTTGTGTAACGTTTGTGGCATTTTTATCAACAAATTCTTTTTCACTTTTGCCCAATTCTCATCTAAACTCGTAATTAATTACAAACTGTTTTGCTATGAAATATTCTTTTTGCAGCGCCTGTAGCTTTGGTCATATTTTTTTAAGCAAAAATGTGTATTTTCAGAGGAACAAATTGAAATCGTGCTTTGGGCCAATGTTTTTGCGCTCTTAACTCGACTTGACTTTAATTTATTGCTTTGCCAGTGCAATACCCATTATGCGTTAGCGCTAACCACAACGCCATGATTCATGTTGATTCATGTTCGTTGACCATTTGTGCGTACAATAAGAGTTGGCTTGTTTTGGATGTCAGTGCTACGATAATTGATTTAGTGCTTACAATGCTCATTGCACGCTCCTGTGATGTATTAACTGCAATAATGGGTTCCAAGATGGCAGGAGGTGTTGAAATTAATGTATGTGTGTTTGTTATCTTTTTATCGCTGTACCAAGTCAAGCAATTTTTGCACTAAATGACATCATTCATTAGCACGAACGTCAGATCGCAGCAGGCTGACTTCAAAATCTATCTACTGCCCAGCAGTTTTATGTACTTTTATGTACACTGCTTCAAAAAAGTTAGCGGATAATATTTTGATTTGAAGCGTCATTGAATTGGCTTGAAAGTAAGATTGGTTTTGTAGTGTTATTTCATACTAAAAGTCTTTTACAAAGACAAATCCGAGAACTTTTGATAAAGGAGAGCAGATCCGGAATTTCAACTTTTGACGCGCAAGCCAGGTTCGACTCAGAGACAGATCAAATCGTGTTTTCCTCAAGGAAAGGGAGGGTCATAGGGCCCGGCAGATGCACATAGAACTCAATGCTCGTAGAACTTTTGGATATTATCAAAAAATCATCAAATCATCATCAGTGAAAGTTTGACCATTCAAAGGGTTTTGCAAACATTGAAATAAATGGTTTTATGATGGTGCAAAATCATGGCCCTATCCACCATATATGACATCAATACCATATATGACATCTCTTCCCCAATCAAGCTTCAATAATTTTCTACCAGTTATCAAAGATGTGTGAGGCCTTGTGATGGAACACGATTCCATTGCAATTAGCCAATTCAAACGAGTTTGCTTTGCTGCTTGCTCCAGTTTCATTAATTGTTGATAGTAAACATTTGAATTCATTGTTTGATTGCTTGGAATCAAGTCAAAATACACAGCCTATGCCTTTATAATTCCACCAAATGGACAGTTTTTTCATGCAATCAGAGTTTCAATGTGGTTTTTGCTGGTTCATCACACTATCTTTCGTTTAATGTTATTGTAAACAAACCAGTTTTCATCACTAGTAATGATTCTTTAAAAAAAAAGGAGTTGCCTTCATTGAGCTTCAGTTGCATATTCCATACATGGATTCATTGTGTTAAGTGAATCTCTTTCAATTCATGCGGAACTCAAATAATGAGGATTCGTTACGACTGCAAGACGTTTTAAGTCTCTTGCAGCCGCCGTGGCTCAGTTGGTTAGTGCGTTGGACCGCGAGTCAAAGGCAGCGACCTAGGTTCAAATACTGCCTGTAATAACACCGAAAAAAAAAATAACGGGAAAACTCGTTTTCTCTTTCGGTGGCTGTCCTCTCAGCTGGAAATGGCAAACCTCTGAGAGTAAAAATTGCTTATGAAAGAGCTCCCAACCTGCCGTTCGGAAGCGGCATAAAACTGTAGGTCCCTTCCACCCGCGTGCAAATTCACACGCACAACACGGGTGGTTGCGGGAAGCTAGGCCTTAGTCTCGCGTAATTATTAGAATCTCTTGCACAGTTACATGACAATCCAACTTAATTATGGATTAGATTTGGTTGCCATCAACTTCGATAGGTCAATCAGAACGTTGGTCATCTTGGAGTGCATAATCTACAGAGCGAAAATTTTTAAACCAACTCTGACTTGTGCATTCTTTGCACCTCTACTTTTGTAAGGCACTGTTAAATGTATTTAAAGCGCGTTGTATTTGAAAGAAATCAAAGCAATAAATGTAAAACCAAAATAATCTAAATGCAAAGCCATACAAATTAGTCGCAATACTCAAATCAAATGTTTTCTCTCTCTCTGCTTTCACACTCGCTTCCACGTATTGTTAGTCACACAGTCCATCTTTAGCCCATTTGCAAATCTCTTTCAAAAAAACCAAAACAAAAAAAAACAATAAATTATTACGAAATCTCTGAAATAAAGTTCGCAAGCCAAAAAAAAGTGTATATTTTTGATTCGATTTGATTTGATTTCTTTCTCTTCTGTTGCTACAATTTGCTGCTTTATTTGCATGCTTGAAAAATTGGCTTATGTCATAAACAAAAAGTAGATAAACTAAGAAAAAACTCTCTAGAAAAATATCAAATAAATTCACTTTTTCCTTGCAAGTGTGGGTTGAGACGGCAGGGGAACGTTGCGGAGTCGGCAAGACAGCAACTTTGCATGCAGCAATTTACAATTTATTGTCTACTTGAAGCAGTGCAGTGCATTGGGGGTTGCTCGTTCCTCGGCGGATACTTGTCAAATTTTACAGCTGTGCGCACTGTATGACAGACAAATGTTATATGTACCACATACATACATACACACATCTAATTTTGTAGCATAAATTGAAAATTTTGCTCAAATCAAGCGAAGCACATCAAAGAAGTGAAAAGACAAAGTGCTGTCGTTTTTGTTTGCTTTATTGTTTGAATGTGTGTGTTGTAACTTTGTGGTTAAAATTGCTCATTGAAGCACATACCCGATTGATGATTTAATTGTTTAGTAAATGTTGAGTAATTAATTGCAAGTTACGCGTGATTGAGCTATCGTAGCGTTGCAATTAAGTCGCCTTTGTTCGTTGCGTGTAATAAGTTTCGGTTGAGGTTTGCTTTCAATATAAAATTACATAGAACTTAATAATTGTGCAATGCAGAGAGACAGAAATTATTAAAAGCATATTCGGCAACAACAACAACCCCCTGTAATTATTCTTAATATGAAGTTTGCTAATCTGACAGAGTTGACTTCATTTGAACGGCAACTAACTAATCGCTTGGCTGATTTCGGCAACAAAAATTAATTTACGATTTCATTGAAATAATCATTACTTACTTTAGAATAAAATCTAACGTTCAATTATCCTTCTTCACATACATTTCTAACCAATTTTTACGTCTTCTGATGTTAAATTTCGAACACTAAAAAACATGCTTTGAAGTATTTCTGAGTTTGAGTACTTTTTCCAAGTCTAAAGTCAATGGGCCCATTAAATTATGATTCTCTTAACCCTTTGTTGGCTCAGTCAGATTATGATTTATCATTTTAAATGCTTTCAACGTATTTGAAGTCAATGAGTTCATTAACACTAGAAAGACCATTGCGGTAATTTTGACGGTTTTTCATTTTTAAATATCTGTATTTTCTTTAGTATTTATATTAACTTTTGCTTTGATAACTTTTTTATTGGGTTCTACAATTAGTTCTACAAGTAAAAATTAGCCAAATCTGATGTAGTCTTTGTAGGCTTGGAAAACTTGCGTTCTTTTTAGTGTTAAATCATGTTGGCCTACACAAAAAGTTAACCCATTGTTGCCCCAGTGAAGTAACTAGTTTTACTAAGTTTGAAGTCAAATCATGTTGCACCATACAGCACCTCGGAATTTTGGAAGGAATTTTTCTCGCTCAGACAGTTTTCATATGCCTTGCCGTATATATATGAATTTTTCAGCATTTGAATTCACATCCAAAGTCCACAACTTAATCCACTACAACCTGCATTTTATTAACCATTCTCAGGCGCTCCAGTACAAGTTCCCACTTTCTATAAGTTAATTTTGTCTTTTCATATAAAACAAACATGAATTCATAGAGTTGGCAAAGCCCCCCCTACTCCCTTAAAATTACAACTTAAATCTAAATTTTTGTTCTCCTTCTCGCTCTGCGAAAATTAACATTTCGACACTCAAATGCCTGAAGACGAAAAAGAAGAAGAAGAAAAAACATCATATAAGCGCAACAACACATTTTTAATGACTTTTTTATTTACATTTTCTTAACCTTTTGCGTTCGTTTTGCGCCTACAGCCGCACCATCTCCTTCCGCCAGCGCCAGTCAACTGTTACAAACCAAAACAAAAGAAATACGAATTCAGCCAAGCAACGAGAAACTTTCAACTAAGAAAACCAAGCACTGTAAAAACAACTATCTCAACACCTAAAACAACAACAACAACAACACATGCAAACTTATGAGCGTGTGGCCCGAAAATAAACATTTTCGTAAAGTTTAACCCAGCATAAAATAAAATTTCCACTATAACGCATTTCCATAAATGTGTCGAAATTAACAGCGCATTATGGTGCTGTCTCTCTCTATCGTCTCTCGTTCGCTCGCCACGGCTTTGGCCCTGAACCCCACCAGTAGATAAATGCAATTGAAAATCATGACCGTGTCTGAAATATAAATTTTTCAATTTGAAAGTTTTCAGTTGCGCTGCAACCCTGTCAGCTGGCAACGTTGGCCGAGAAAAAAATATGGAAATCGCGCAACAAACGCACAAACAAATGCCAGCAGACATTATCCTGGCCGAATGTGTGCGATGTTGCACGAAAAGAGGTCGTTTCGGTCCTTCATTGAAATCATATCGACGACCCCCCTGTCGGCTCTGTCGGCGGCGCACAATTCGTTTACACAGTTTTAGTTTTTGTGTAGCCAGATTAAATAAAATGAATTTCATGTCGCCGGGCCCGTACCGCCCCCTGGCCACCCGTTGTGCTCGAGTGTGCGTGCTTGTCGGACGAGTTTTTGAGCGACTTTGGTGGTGTAATTGCTGCGCGAATGAACTTTGCCGCCCCGTCAGCACAGACAACCCAAAGCCAACAGTTCCACCGAAAAAGAAACAGAAACCGAGAAGAAAGAAAAAGGGTCAAGCACACTGTGTCGTTCAAGCAGCTATTGCCACACACTGCCAGTGTGTCAGTGCGTTTAGCCCCACTGTGCAGCGGCAACTTTCTGAATTTACAGAATTTTCTAGCCAACGACTTTTGGCCCAAAGCCTCGTCTTGGCCCAATAAAAATTGCTCCAAATGTGTATTTAATTTTTATACACTCACTTTGCAGCTGTTAACCCTTTCGCTACAGGTTTTTACTGGGGAAAGTTAAAATTTTAAATTTTACGTCTTAGGCTTCTATGTTGTTATATTAGCAATATTCCATAAGAAATTTTTAATTTTTATACTCGGACCCTGTATTTTACAGTGTTTTTCTATGATCCTTGTGGCTGTAATAATTACTTAAACATAAAACTTTTTACGCATAGCGAAAAATTTGAATAATTCTTCATTTACTTCAGCCAAAATTTGAAAAAAAAGTATCTAAATTGAAAGAAAACGTCAGATTAAAAAGTTCTCTAATTTTGTCTGCTTCTTCTTCCTTTACTATTTCAAGATATACCATTAAAAAACGTGTATACTTCTCTTCTTTAAACTTAAATATTCAGTTTATTAATTTCGTATTTTTCCTAAAACTTCAAACTATTCTAAAGACCAACAAAAGAATGTATTCTTGCAACCATAGAGGATGCAGACGTCCACAAAGTAGCATGTTGCCATATGGCAACAAAATAGCGAAAGGGTTAAGGCACCTTTTGTTGCTTTTGCATATGTGTATGTGTGTGTATATGTGCCATAATTCATGTTATGCCAATTTTAATGGCAACAAGCGGAACATATATTTTTATGATGAATTCATTTTTGCACAAATTCATCATTTATTCATGTTTGAGTCGGGTTGTTGCGGTGACAGCAGAACTGCTGCTTATTACTTTTGCCTTTTAGTTACGCATTCAATTTTATTGCCCCCTTTATAATGCAGCAATTTTTCTGGCCTGTCCCACTGTTTTTTCGTGGGGACATGTCCTTGCTATCTTGTTGCCAGCAAGTGCAGCCTTTTTTGCAATTATAAAGTTGCGCTCAAACTCTGTTTCGTCGATAATGTCATTGGCCTCGATTTGTTGTGTGTTGGCATGAAAGATTTAGCGCGCTGCTTAGGCCAGCGTATGCCTAATGAAATTTAGGCTCAACAAACTTTCGTCAAAAGTTCTTTGGCGTTGACTTTGTTAATATGCTAGAACAACACCCATGGTTACTGTCAAATAAAACACTTTTTTCGCCAGTCAGCACATTCGTAGTGCATTTGGCTTTTCCGTCATTTAAAATGTCTAACATAATTGCGAATACTTTGACACTTGGCAACTTTACTGACCGTTTAAAATGCCATAATTATGCTTTCCACAAAATATTGACCAACTGAGGCCAAGTGTATGGTGTGAAAATGTTTGAGAAACACTATCCAAAACCAGCGCCTCTTCCTCTTATTGTCGCTGTGGTGTCTTTCTTCAACTCCACTTCGCCATGAAACAAAATTTACATATTGTGGGTTGAAAAGTTGAAAATAGACCATGGAGAACAGCAAAAAACCGCCTACGTTAAACCCGTACACTGACTAAAAAAAAAAAAGATTAATTACATTCCCGCGCAGCCTACGGCACAGAAAGTTCTGCTCCTTCAGCTCAATTTGTGAGTTGTTTATCCTATTCGTTTGCATTGAGGGCGTATTTGTGTGCGTGTATGTGTGTGTGTACGTGTGCCACTGCCCACAACATTCGCCTAACGTTGCATACTTTTGCGCTGTTGTCAACTGCTGCTGTCACAACAACAACAACAACAACAACAACAACAACCACTACCACCTACCGCTTGTAGACATTTTGCTGCATAACCGCTGCACTTGCAAAGCCCAGACCTGCTCTGTGGTCTATCTGTTGTCTGTCTGAAAATTCGGTTAAATCGGAATGTACGTTTGCCATGTCTTGGCCGACGCACATAGCCGCCGTCAACAACACTGCAATAAACAGTCATTTTGCTTCAACTAATTAAAAAATTTTTCATATTTTATAAAGTACACACTCCCCCACTCAGCCTCCGACGCTGCTGTCGTCGTCAGGCGCTGTCAAGTCGCCCACAATGTGCCGCTTCTTGACACATAAAAACAATGTCGGCTCGGTGTTGCCTTGCAGATGTTGTAGTGTTTGTGTGTGTGTGTGTGTGTGTGCGAGGGTGTATGTGTAGGTTGTTCATAGTCGCTGACGATTTGTGGGAATTTTCCTGTGAAGCCTTTTTACGCTTTTTGCATGCATTGTCAGCTTTAGTGGGTTTTATGATGCGTAGCAATGCTCCCAGCGCCGATACGCGCTTCAAAGTTTATTACTCGCCCGGACAGTGTTCTGTTAGCGGTGTATGGGTGTGTGTGTGTGTGTATGTGAGATGGTGGGTGTGTAAAAGACAATTTAATATAAAGTTTTTAATACCATGTGAAAGGACACCATCACAACAACAACAACACAACTACGTTGTCGTTGTAATCTGCTGTGCAGTCTTCTCAGTCTTCGTTGTGTTGGTGTTGGTGTTTGTGTATGCCTGTCTGTGCTGTGCAAAAATTTACTCATTTCTTGCCAGCAATCTATAAATAACAGTTAATTATAATTCTTTTGCTTGTGGCCAATATTTATGTAACTATTCGTGTAAAATTCTGTGTATGGAACTTGTAACAAGGTTCATAAAATTGTTGGAGGTGCTTAATTTTTTTTTTTAAATCTAACTTTAATCTGGTGTGTACTGCCGCAGCTGACAATCATATTGAAAATTATTACTAAATTTGTTTAAATGTGTTAAATGGTTTCGTGTACAGTTTAGTTTGTTTTCAAATGTTTTGAATAACTTTTAGACCACAGCTTACACATCAATGACATTTGGAACAAATTTACGATTAAGGCGTGTCCTTCGATACGGGGAATGGAGTGGGTATTGGACGAGAAGGCACTTCCCATACAACCCAAATTTTTAATATGGAATAGCTTCGGAATAATAAGTTGAACAGAATGGAAATTTTGTATACCGTCGTCCCATAGATGTGTCATTCTACTGGTAAATTTTGATGGTCGTTGGACAAGGGGCATGGCACACTGTTTGTGACTCAAATTTTCCGCATAACTTTGGAACTGTAAGTTGCACATCAATGAAACTGGGTCGCACCCTTCGACTGGAAGAATGGGTTGGGTATTGCATAAAGGGGGCATGGCACCGCCCATACAGTGTTGTTTGAAGAAACTTGATTTTTTGGCCCATTGACTTCAAACTTGAGTGCAAAGCCGCGTTAAAAATTAAGTATTTTTCGTAATTTTTTTGAAAACAAAACAATTTTTTTTTATTCAAAAAACATTTTTATTCAAAAAATCCCAATATTGCCCATTCTTTTCAACTATCTTCTGCGATTTTTCAACCAGAACGATTATTCCTTTATTGTAGAATTCCGGCATTTTATCTTTGAAACACTGACGTAGGTCCTTTTTGCAGTCCTCTTTTGAGGCCAATTTTTCCCAGCTAGAGAATTTTGAAGAGCTCGGATGAAATTATAGTCTGGCAATGCAATATCAGGATTATAAGTTGGATTCACAAAAACTTTCCAGCAAAAGTCTCTTAACTTTCTTAAGTGTCAACAAAGATGTGTGTGGCCTCGCGTTGTCATAATGAAACACAACCACTTTCCTGTTGATCAATTCGACCACCTTCTTTCAATTTCTTGTTTCAACCGTATTAATTGCTGGTAGTAGAGACTCGAATCACACATTTGGCCAGGCAGTAGTAGCTGCTAATGGATGATACCCTTGTAGACACACCGAACCAACACCTTCCTTGTCTTCATTGACACCGTTCTTGGAGTTGAAGTTTTTCGATCAAAATTTTTTTCGAACAATATTATTGTATGATCACATGTTAATATATCAAAATGGCTCTAATTCGTCTGTGTCAATCGCAAATGAAAAATTCACCCAAATATCGAAATTCTTTTTGAAACCAACTATTTGCAAATGATTTAAAATTGTTTTGTGATAAATCTTCAATTCCTTAGCGATGTTGTAAATGCTCACAAAACAAACTTCTTAAACTTTGTCCATGATTTCATTGACTTTCTTGTTGATAGATCGAGCAGAGCGAAGTGCATCTTTCACTCCAAAATTTCCACCACGAAAATGAGCGAACCATTTCCTGGCAGTTGATAGGAATAGAAAACATAGAATCGAATTTTTTCGCAAGCCTGTGCTGCATTCTTCTCTTTATTGTAGTAAAATTGTAAAATCAAACGTCTTTTTTCTGAAACTGCTTTCTGCTTTGTAATCACTTTTAACAGGATGCAGTTCAAGAAAATATTTCAAAATAATAATAAGGAATTAATTAATAAATTTTCTCTAATAATAATAAGGAATTAATTCATAAATTTTCTCTAATAAACTCTGCTTTGTAATCACTTGTAACACAATTCGCCAGATGCCAAATGCAGCTGACCGTTTCAAAGTTATGATATTTGAAAACCAAGCGAACCGAAAAACATTTTCAAGTCTATGAAGAACAAATGACAAACATTAATTTATAGAAAGAAATCTACTGTTCTGGAGTTCTTTATGTGATTGTTGTAAAAATTGTCTTGCTTTATGAAAAAGACAAAAATGTCTTTTGTAGAATAATATTTCGAAATCTATTAAAATGGATCAATAACTAAATTAACTAATAATGAGAGCTTCAGTAAATTTTTTAGCATTAATACGGCCTCATTTTTATTCAAATTGAGTTCATATTAATTTCCACATATTTCGTTTATCTCAGATTTGATAAGCGCAGACATGACGCCGACAGTTCTCTTAAGATTTTTCTTAACATTTTTTCATAAATTTGCAAAGGCCAACTATTATTGTTCATTGCAGCAAAGTTTGCTTTCATGCTTCATAATTTATCATAAAAATGGCGAAATGCAAATCTGAAAAGAATGAATGAAAAATGCACTTTCCATTTTACTAGCTTTACCGCTCAACACCGTTTCCAGTCGCTTTGTGGCAACACAATCAACTGACAGCTGCAAGCAAAGTGCTGAAAAACTGTTTGTCAAACTTATGCAAATCGACTGGCAGCAATTTCTGCGCGTTATGTAAATTTATTCTAGCATGCAGCAAACACACACACACACACACACCAGGCCAGCAGTGATTATCAGTGCACATTTGTTGCTAGAGCGGGGATAGCGGGGGGATAAAGCAAGCATCGTTGAGCGCGTGCGCGCATAACTCGCGCCGTCCATTGAGTCAGTGCAAGTCGCGTAGCACATAAAACGCCCACTGTCGCGGCGCACTTTGAATTTATTGAGTAATCTTCAGTTACGCTAAATGACTGTGAAAACGTCGAGAGCGACGCACTGCCACTTGTACCCAATCCACTAAAGCGCCCACAATACACCGCACTCCATTTCGGTAGCTAGTCAGCTATTTCAGTAGCTATTTGTTCCAATGGCGTGAACGTTGCAGGACCAACAACGGCAGCAAACACACAGACGCACACACACACATACACGACCCACATACTGCACAGACATCAAATGGATTTCGTCGCAGTGGCAGCGTTCGCGTTCGAGTGTTGTCAGCAGCACGACGAACCAGCATGACGGCAGCAGCGAGTGACAGTATGACCGTAAGACTGTGTGAGGTTTGACTGTTGGTCGCTGACTGTTGGTCGGTGACTATGTCTGCTGCTGCTGCGTAGGAAGTACGTCAGCGCCACTAATAACAACAACAATTACGACCAAGATTTGCAAACACCATTGTCATTGTTGTTGTTTTGTTGTCGTTGTTATTGTGGTTCTTATTGTTGCTGGTGGTGTTTTTTTTTTGTATTTCCGCGCTCGCATTGTTGTCTTCTCTCTAGAACCGAAAATACTTTTTCCTAATGTTGCAAACGGCATCCATCCAAATGCAGCAATTATTGTTGTTGTTGTGGCCTTAGCATAGTGCTTAGCAGTGCATATCACTCAGCTATTTCTATGTGTGTTTGTGTGTGTGTGTCGGTCTGTCTGTCATCCCCGGCCTGAAAGCAAAAACAAAAACAATTCTCATGATAGCAGCATAAAAGTAGCACCGCAACTCGCATTTCCTCACCTCTCGTCTCTGCCGCCCTGTTTTGTGCAGAATTTGTTCGCTCTGGCTGCCTTTTGCCGCTTTTATTGCTTTTATTGTTGCTTTTGCTGCTGGTGTGCGTTGCTACTATTGTGCCGTTGTTTGCCATTGTGCTCGTAATCCTTGCAACAAATGGAATGCAACAGCACACAGCCAGCCAGCCAGTCAGCCAACCAAGCAACGTCCATCGATTGTTGCATAATCACAGCGCACTCGTTTATACTCGACTTTCTCTGCCTCCTTGCCGCCTCTCTGTCCCGATTTTTGTGCATTTTTTATTTGCTTTTTTTTAATTTATTTTTTTGTTTGTTCCCGTTTTAGTGCTCTTCTATTTTTTACACTTTGGCTTTTGACTTTTTTCCGCACCCATATTCCAGTTGCATAACATTGCCGTTTGCTTTTTGTTGTTGCGATTTATTTGCAATGCAACTTAGCAAAATTTTTTCTCTTTGCATTTTAAATTTTTTCATATCCACCACACGTACAGAACGTGCTGCAATGGCTGCCATTGCTCCGGGCACGAGTAGTGGTTGGTGTCGTACAACCGGGACTTCCGCCGTTGCCTGTTTGCTCCCGCACAGCTCGTTTCTGATGCTGCGCGCTTGTATGCAAATGACTGCCGCAGGTATTTCGCCATGTTATCGCCCATTATAGGCGTCGTAACTGTGCCTGGGTAGTGTTTTGCACCGCTAATGAAGTGCACTTTATGGCCAATCCGGTGTGCTGTCTGCTGTGCAAGCAGTTTCAACATTATGGAAAAATTGCTGTTTAAATTAAATCATATCCTTGCCAGAGTTAAAGCAGGTTTGGTTACTAATCTCAAATCCAATTTGGCTTGTAAAGTGAGTGGAACAATGGACGACTTGTTGCGTTAAAAGTCACATATAAGAGAACCCAGAAAGAAGTGTCTATCAGTGAAAAGAGTGAGCGAGACAACTATGAACTTTTTTTGATTGAAACAATTTTAGTACTAAGAATCTCATATAAGAGAACCCAGAAAGAAATGTCTGTCATGGAAAGCATTACAAAAAATATCAAAATTACTTAGTTAAAGTAAAAGTAGTCATAGTTGTTGGTCTGTCGTGCCATTTAAACGTCCATGATTATCTTGGTCTATGATTGTCTTTACTATCAAGTTTGCACAGTACAGTACAGTACTTTTCGTTTATAACGAACCCCTTTAAAACGATTTTCCGCTTAAAACGAACCAATTTCAAAAGTACGCGCTTTATGTTTTCGCTTATTATGGACCCCTTTTAAAGCGACCTTTCGGTTAAAACGAACCATTTTGCCCAGTCCCTCGAAGTTCGCTTTAAGCGAAAAGTACTGTATTTTGTTTCACTTTTTTCTTTGAATAATATGCAGATTGAAAGTACACTATGAAGAGAGAAAAGCAAAAAACTTGTGGTTCATTTTAATTATCTTGGCTTCGACTTCAGATTAATGTTTCCAAGCAAACAGGTAGGAAAGTATAACTGGTTTCCCACGAATGGTCACTAATAGACCCTTATAGGGTCCTTAGTGATGCCAGATGGAGATCCGTTTATGAGTTGTAGTGGTGATTCGTGAGAATGCGAGTGCTTTTGGCAAACTTCAGCAGGCACTTCAGGCAAGCAAACAAGTTGCGTCAATTTTGAACTAAACCAAAATTATAGAAACATTCATAGGACGAAATAACGCTGTTTGAACTCAACATCATTTGTACGTGGGTAGTCTGAAAAGTTTCCTAATAAAACCTAACACCTTCGAATAAAATGTGATTATATCCTTATTGTTGCTAGAGACATACAGTGGTTGTTTTTGGTACAAATATGTCAAAACAATTCCGAGAGAAAACAAAAAAATAGCCCTTCATCCATCATCATCTATAGAGATCAATGAAAATGTAAAGTAGTAAAAAATTCACTATAATAAGGTATAAGTACCTAAAATGGAGCTTTAGTTTGTTACAGATTTCGAACAGCCGTTTGGGTGTTGATTGAGTTGAGACTCTAACCCACAAAATATAGGTTCGTGATCCATTATACGAGGATGGTCTGAAAAGTTTCCAACCTAACAAAGATACAAGTCGTCTTTTCCTCAAATTTATTTTTGTTTTTTCACATACTTAGTCTCTTTGTTAGTTTACAAAGTTCTCCTAGCGACGGTCCCATCTCTTTAAGACATCCAAGTTAGGTATTTAAATGTTCATTTGAGCAAAAGCGTCACCCATCGCGTGGACAACTTTTTCAAGCCTACATAATGATTCCATTTGCGACAAACCGGACATATTCATGGCTTCTGTCATGGCCTATCTGTCTCACTTTAATGCAACAGTTGTCTAGCACCATTTGGAAAAATTAACTGATTTTATCGTCAGTGGTTACAGTTTTTTGATGTCCCGAATGTTAACTGCTTCTCAAGCTGCACGTTTTTAAATTCCGCAACGTTCAAATTCTGCTGCCCAAAATTTCATGGTGGTAAATAATGTCGCTGAGTCCTTGTATAAAGCGTCCAATTCGTTTTAGCTAATGACTGCTTTATACTGAATTTTTTCCATTGACTAACTCAAACTATTCAACAACTACACATCTCAAACGGTCTAAATCCAAAAATTTCAAGGAATGATTTTCAAAAGAGGCGCTAACAGATTTCCTACTTTTTGTTAACTAGTGCGGCCATCTTCATGTTGAGGTCGGAAACTTTTCAGACTACTCTCGTATAGTTGGAAGCCCTAACACTAGAATGCCCGGTAAATCCAAACTGTCTATGTCTGTAAATCCAAACTGTGGTACACATTTGTTAAAAAAATATTTAAAATTTTTGTATTTCCTTAATTTAATTTAGCCTCAATTACAAATTTACAATTTTTTTTTTATTTAAAATTTTTAAAAATTGATCTTCATTTTCTTTTACAATGAAAAAGTGTGCATTAAATTTAGATTTTTTTCTTTATAATTTGAAAATAAAAAAATCAAAAAACATTAATCCTGTTACATTATCCTGGTATAAATAGAAGTAGGAATTTGTTAAAGAATATTGAAATTTTTTTAAATTATTCTTAATTTACTTTAGTTTCAAATACAAAATAAAAAATTGGTTAAATATTTAAAATATTTTAAATTATTTTTCATTTACTTCTACAATGAAAATGTGTCAGAAGTAAAGTTTGATTTTTCTTCTTCTTTTTTCTTTGAAATTTGAAAATAAAATAATCAAAAAACATTAATCCCGTTACATTATCCTGATATAAATAGAGTTAGGAATTTGTTAAAAAATATTTAAAAATTCTTTAGGTTTTCTTTATTTACTTTAGCCTCAATTACAAATTTAAACTTTTTTTTAATATTTAAAATTTTATTAAATTATTTTTCATTTACTTTTACATTGAAAAAGTGTCTGCATTAAAGTTAGATTGTTCTTCTTCTTTTTTCTTTACGATTTGAAAAGAAAACATTGAAAAAAATTAATACTTTTATGTTTTAAAGTTAAATATTTAGTTTTTTATTTTAAATTGCACTTAAACTTCAAAATATTCCAAGAACAAAATTGAATTCTGCCATAGAGGGCTCAAGGATTCACAAAATTCTACGTTGCTGTATGGCAGCAAAACAATGAAAGAACAGAAATGACTATAGTACACTTTTTGCTTTGTACTTCAATTAATGTTGATTTCCAAAAAACAATAAATTCACCTTCATCATCGCTAAGTTCCTTACTTCACCCTTTCGTTACAGGGTTTTACTGGGGAAAGTTACAATTTTTAAGTTTTACGTCTTAGGCTTCTATGTGGTTATATTAGCAACATTCCATAAGACATTTTTTATTTTTTGTACTCGGACCCTGTATTTCTTTTATTATTTTTCTTTTTTTTTTTTACGCATAGCGAAAAATTTGAATAATTCTTCATTTACTTCAGCCAAAATTAAAAAAAAAAGTGTCTAAATTGAAAAAAAAAGTCAAATTAAAAAGTTCTCTAATTTTTTCTGCTTCTTCTTTCTTTACTATGTCAAGATATACCATTAAAAAAAGCGTGTATACTTCTCTTCTTTAAAATTAAATATTCAGTTTATTAATTTCGTATTTTTCCCTAAACTTCAAACTATTCTAAAGACCAACAAAAAAATGTATTCTTGCAACCATAGAGGATGCAGACGTCCACAAAGTAGCATGTTGCCATATGGCAACAAAATAGCGAAAGGGTTAATGAGAGCAGCAACCCGTACTATAAACCTTACCTTACCTACTTACTTACTGAAGTGGCCATAACAACCCGTAACATGACCTGCAGCAAAAGTTCTCTCCAGGCGCCTCTGCCTTCTTCAGTGGGTCACACCAAGAGATGACAGGCCGTCCCCGAAGACAGTCTCCCTCTTCGTCGTCGACCTCCAACTACTGTAACCAAGTATTGCCAAAACTCACATTTACATAAACAAAATTCTATCTTTTTACTTTCTCTCAAATTAATTTGTTAAAATTCATTAGCAACTCTGCCGCCTCGTCGTCCTCGCACTCTCGCACTGAAAAGTGCTCTCTCACACTTTATTGTCCGTTCAAAAAACGCAGAAAAAGTGAAAGCACATGAAGCATGAATGCGAACACTTTTGCAGTCAATCAACTTTTGGTCAAAAGATTTCGCGCCGCTCCCATGTCACGCCCCAACTTTGGCCGCCAGCAATGACTTTGTTTTGTTATTGTTGTTTCTGTTGATTGTAGCACGTGGCATTGACTCTTGTCTACATTGACAGTAATGTATTGTTGCACGGACATGTGTATGTGTGTGTGTGTGTCTGCTCCTGTGAGCTTCATTCTTTAGCAATTTGTCCAGCTAAATGACAGCTTGCGCTGCCCTGCTGCTGGCTTCCTTCCTTCCGCTGTGCGTAAAGAATTTTTTATACAAAAAACCGAATCATATAAAATAACCCAAATAAAAGTTGTACTCGTATTATACAAAAATATAAATAAAATTGGCAAAAGCAACGATTATGTGCATATATGCTGTCATTATTGTTGTTGTTTTGTTTTGGAGTGCCCAATGTGCAATTGCCTGCCTGCCTGCCTGCCTGTTTTATTTGAATGTGTTTGGGCTCTGTCTATCTGTATGTGTGTGTGTGTGCGTGTGTGTTGTGCAAGTTTTATAAAATAGCCATTGGCAACATGCGCGCACAAATGTGTATATCGATGCGGCACGTGGTCGAAACGACCAAAAGCCCAACACAATGCATCGGATACGATCCGCTCGTATTTGTCCTTTAACGGGTGTTTGTGTGCGAAAATTGCTAGCATTTCTGGGCGGGCGTCCTTTTTGCATTTTCACAGTCGACTTAATGCGGTCGCATGAACCGATTGTCCGCGCCGTTCCATGTCCAATCATGAAAAAGGCGTTGTGACTGTGTAAAGGCACAAAAGGACTCTGCAGCGTATGCAGTAAGTTATTGAATTTTGAAAGTTCAACCCACCCACACTCACTTTAAAAGCAAATATTGACGTCAATGCTAAATTCTCGCAGGAATTGAAAAACATTACACCACCAATAATTGTCTCTGCGTTAAAGCACCACTAAATTTATGTTTGGCCACTTCTCAAACTTTAGCATCCTGTACATTGCACAGCACAGGACATTTGGCCACACTCTACCCGCCGCCAGAAGTTAGCATTTACATTCCACCAAAACTGGAAAGCAAAACATTGTGTCGTGCAGTGAGGGCTGTGACGTGGTGGCAAACGATACGTTTGCGTCACTGTTGTCAAGTGGCATTACGCGTATTTGTGCTACAATAAAAATAATGAGGGCCGTTTGTTTTTAAGGATAATATCGTCAAGGACGTTGCGGGCGGCTGTGTATTTGCACGCACATTATTGAAATTACAAACCGCCAATGCGTCGCTGAGCATTGCCGCAATTTATTCAATTACGGCTTGAAGTTGTTTCGAAACAACAACAGCAACAACATCAAAGCAACGCTTAAAATACTACAAATTTTCTTCGTAAAGCAGCAGACAGACAGCAAAAGCGGAGACAGCATAAATGCGCTACGCCGCACAGTGCAACGAGCGTGGCCAAAAATCAAAAATATCGATTATATAATTTGAACTTTTTTTTGATGCAGATCGTTAGGTAATACTTCAGCTAGTAAGGATCTGAAATTTTTTTCTTAAAATTTTGGCTCTGCTTATTACAGGACTCTTTGGAAGTCACATTATTTAATTTCATACATTTTTCTATTGAATTTACCAATTTTCAAAGCACAATTCAATTGGTTATAACTTTTTATCTGATTAAGCAAATAAGATGAATTTTTTTGTAAAATAAACTATGATTATTTTTCTACGCTGGCAATGTCATATTTTTATCTATGTTTTGTTTTGTTCGTATATGCCGTTAATTTGAAAAAAATGTCAAAAAAAATTTAAAAAAACCAATTATTACAAGTTTTGTGACAGCGCAAAAAAAAAGTCCACTAGTGTCCAGCATTATTTTAGCAGTACGTAATAGCTCAGAGTATGTATTACGAAAAACAAAGAACTTTAGCTGCTAATATCTGCTACCCTTCATTTTATGGCCAATTTTTTGGTGGAAGGCGTTATAAAGCTAAGTGATTTGTTCTGTGCGTGGTATGCAGCGAGCAAGGAGAACAAGAGAAATGCCTTGAGAGATGTTCTCGAGGCGAAATACAAACGAAAATTAAGCGGTAAACAATTGGAACAAATTCGTCAAATTGAGCTTAAATTTTCAAAAAAATTGCGGCAGAAATAAGGCATTTTTTTTGAGAAAGTATAGCGTTTGGCTTGAAACGAAATATTCAATTGCTGCGTTGGAAGCGAGACATAAAGAATTTAGAAAATTTCGTTTAGGGCGATGTTATGCTGCCGGTCACGGGCACCGATCACGGATAAAATTGTTGTTGCTTCAATGTAAAAGAGAAAATTTGGAGAGCGTAAGCAACATCAACTTATCCGTGACCGACGATCATTTGACCGGCAGCATAACATCGGCCTTAGAGAAGAGCAGAAAAATTTCGCGTTATGCTTGTAATAGTGACATTATGACATATTTATTACTTTCGTCAGACCCTTTCATTTCTGCCGGCCGGAAATTATGTACTAAAAAGCAGAAGCATGCTGATGATATTGATCGATTTGTTGTTTTAGAAATTAATTTTGATTTTTTTAATATTAGTTCTAGCAGCTCCTCGTCAGAATATTTTGAGTTGAGTGAATAATTATGTATATAATTTTTTATGAATATGTATAACAATGGGTGGATAACACTTCAGCGACTCAAAATTAGTATAGACGTATAATTACAATACGAGTAGTGTAATTATCAATTAGTTTTTATGTATACATATTAATAAACGCAATGAATTTACAATTATGAAATTTTGTTCTGGCTTGCTTTACGAGTTATGTGGGAAAGTTCATATCTTATAAAGTGGGAGTGGCATCCCGCTCATTTTTTTTTTCAAATAAATAATTACAAAAGGAAACTAGACCCGATTTTTTATTTATGTGGTATGCATTTTTTAGAAGATATAGGTAACTTTGAAAGTAGGCGTGGCATCGCGCCAATTTTTGGTTAGTATAGCAAATTCATTGTTATTATTTCTCACACCACATTTTGTTACTGTACGAACTTTTTTAAAAGATTTATTTTAAAATATAGATTTTTTTTGTATGGGAGGTGGGCGTGGTAATGGGCCAATTTCAATAATTTTTTACATATAGTCTTTTTTTTAACAAAAACTACGATGTGCTAAATTTCATCCAATTCGAACAACGTTTACTATTTTTGGCCACCGTTTGTATGAAAGCGTTGCACTGTGCGCCGCCCCAAACGCAACGCAACACAACACACAACGCCTCGCAAAAATAATAACTGCAAAAAAAAAAACAAAAACAACAATAACAATGACACTCCCACTAACCACACAACGCATACAAATCATCCAAAAATAATAACCACCACAGCATTTGGCATTAATCTGTTGTTGTTGTTGCTGTTGTTGTTGCGTATTAGTTTCATATTCTCCGCTTTGCTGCTTTGGCTGGCAACAATGCTGCAGCATTGTTTTGCTCGTTTTTGGCGCGACTGTTATTTCAGTGGTTGTTGTTGTTGTGTTGTTATTAAAAAGATTACATGTTGAGAAAGTAGCCGTAAACGTCAACATTTGTTTCACAATGTCAAATACAATGAAACGAAAAACCCGCACAACGACAGCACAGGAAACTCGAAAGGAAATGAAAGCGCCAACTTCTCCAACTTCTGCTCAACGGTTTTTGTTCTTGTCAGCTTCATGCTGTTCTTTCGTTTGTTGTTATAGCCGAGCAGTTGTTGCTATGTTTTAGAAAAAAACAATCACCCCACGCCCACTCACTCCCACTCAGCGCAGCCCCCACTCAGCGCTGCAATAAGTAATCCATTTCAGCTATTTTTATCGTTGCCGCAAACGCACCAACACACACGCGCACTCAATAAAACAAAAAACGCGCTCGCTCAACGCCTGCGTTGCCTAAAGTCTAATGTCAGCGCGCGTTGTGTCGGCGTTCTTTACTGTCCGCAATGCTAATGTTGCTGGTTACTTTGCGCTGCTTTCGCGCATCCTGAAGCAGCCTGTGCGCCCAAACGGCCACCATTTGTCAGCTCTGCAGCGCCCCACTACCACTGCCGTTCCCCTTCCCCCTTCCCCTAATCACAGGCGATTCCCCCCACACACTACCTTCGTCGATGCCACCAGCTGCGCCACGTTGGCATTGTGAATTTCGTTTGTTTATTTGCTTTGGTTTTTTCTGTGGCTCTGGTTTGGCTTGGCTGCTCAATGTCGCGCATGTTTGAACGCCACACTATGTGCCATACTAACCCGCAAACAGCCAAGCGCCTAAGCAAAAAAAAGGCAGAAACTGAAGCAGAATCAACACACGCAGACCACCAACTACGAGCGCACATTGGCTCAGTCAGCCCCATTCGAAAGAATGTCCTGCAGTTGTGTTGGCTTTGCGCGCAAAAACCCACACACAGTGTGCAGCCCCACAATCCATTCTCCCGATCCAGCTATACCTGCACACATGTGCGCCCCACACGCAGCTGTGCCTCACCTTTGTTGTCACCTATTTCAGTTGCTTTACTTGTCCTCCTTTTGTGTCGTGGCCGTGTTTGCCATTCCTTTGGTTACAAGTGTTCCCCTGTTGCGGGCGTATCCGCAGCAAGCAGCGCACAGTGGGTTTGGTAGTTATGAGATTTCACTCAACTGAGACACACGAATATGAGTTCGACATATTGTTATTGTTGTCGGTTTATGAACTGCAAATCGTCTGCTACAATCCACAGTGAACGAGTGGCTTTGACTGCACAAATTTACATGTATTTTAATAAGTAGTTAGTTTTTGATACCAAAATTTCACTAACCAACACAAATGATAACTTTGACATTATGACTTTGAAGACAATAAAAACATTTGTTTTGTTATTGCAGAAAGTAAGAGACGTTCTCATGAATTCAAATTTTCGTCACTCAAAAGCTAAGCACATAATTTTTGAGGCTTCAAGTTGCTAAAATTTTCATTAAAAAAGCTAAATAATTCAAGTTGTAATACGCCCACTTTTCGAACAACTTTTTCTTAGCCATTTGAAGACTTCCTTCTTCATTGCAAACTCCTCAAATATTAAACCTACCTAAAACTTCTAATACGCCCACTTTTCGAACAACTTTTTCTTAGCCATTTGAAGACTTTTTCTTCATTGCAAACTTTCCAAATCGTAAACCTATCTACTTGTAATATCTCCACTTTTGCAACAACTTTTTCTTAGCTTTTTGAAGACTTCCTTTTTCATTGCAAACTCCTCAAATCTTAAACCTACCTAAAACTTCTAATACGCCCACTTTTCGAACAACTTTTTCTTAGCCATTTGAAGAATTTTTCTTCATTGCAAACTTTCCAAATCTTAAACCTATCTACTTGTAATATCTCCACTTTTGCAACAACTTTTTCTTAGCTTTTTGAAGACTTCCTTTTTCATTGCAAACTCCTCAAATCTTAAACTTACCTAAAACTTCTAATACGCCGACTTTTCGAACAACTTTTTCTTAGCCATTTGAAGACTTTTTCTTCATTGCAAACTTTCCAAATCTTAAACCTATCTACTTGTAATATCTCCACTTTTGCAACAACTTTTTCTTAGCTTTTTAAAGACTTCCTTTTTCATTGCAAACTCCCCAAATCTTAAACTTGTAATACGCCCACTTTTGCAACAATTTTGTTTTAGCTTTTTGAAGACTTCTTTCTTCATTGCAAACCAAACCATTCTTTCTTCATTCAACCCAAATCAACTTCTCTTAAGTTGAGTTAGTTTGCGTAGAATGTAGTGTCCGACCGAATATTCGGTTTCAGTTTCGGCCAAAAAATGGCCGAATGGCCTTTTTTGAACTTCTTGGACTTTCTAGAATATTTTTTTACATTTTATTTTCTAGCAGATATATAGTGAAAGGAGGAGTCATTTAGATGCCACCAATGTAAATAAACTTTTTTTTAGCGTATAATATTAAATTATTTAATTTTGAATACTAGCGAGTAAGGTACGGAAGGGTGATTTTTTCATGTTTATGTTGTTAAAAATGAATAAATTGTTTTAATTTGTTTAATAAGTATTTATTTATTTGTGTTATGTTTGTTTGTTTGTTCTTTATTTACTTAAAGTAAAATTCGTTTGTTGGAAAAAAATGTTTGATATCGTGATTTTTATTTCAACTAGAAAGTTTCGGTTTCGGCCAAAAAAAAGTGTTTCGATCGGACACTAGTAGAATGTAGCAGTACAGACGGCACTACTACTCGGAGGCCTAAAAAAGACCTGACTGACTCTTCTCATCAATTCAATCATTAACCAAAATATTAACCAAAATAAAAATTAAATAAATAATATAAATAAAATATGAATGTCCAGTCCTGTGCGTGAATAGCCTCGAACGTTTGCAATAAGATTCAATGTCCCATCTCTGTTCAATGTATGTCCTCCTAACAATGCTTAGACACAGAGCAGAGATGGGACAATGCACAGAGTTGTCTGTTTCATAGTTAGCCAAATCAACACTCTTTCTTGTCAACTGTTCTGCCAGCTTGTTACCATTGACAACTTATCTATGGTTCGATCCAAAATCCGCAATCTATTCCACAGATCTTCAAATCTTTCAGTCTCCAACGACTGTGAGTCCTAAACATCTGTAACATGCAAAACCTATTTGAAACAAGATCCCACTAAATTCAGTTCGAGTTCTATTTGAGCTCTAATATGTATTAAAAGTACAGCAGACCGTAATTCGGTAGTGGGTTGTTATAGCCAGTTAAGTTATGGTTGTAAAAACGAAAACGAATACAAGTTTCTTTTAAAGTCTGCCAATACGTAACAATTTAACACATCGAAGTAATTTTTTGTTTTTGATTTGAGTTGACATTCTTCCCACCGATGCAGAATTCCCGACTAATTTTCCTTATTACCACACAATGGCGTGACTGCAGATACAATTTTTAATCAAACTGCTGTTGCTGCATGATTTGACCTTCCACAGTGTTTGAAATGAGTAAATCAAAATGTTGTTGTACAAAAAAATTTTTCGTTCTCAAATGATGCACGTCAAGATTATCTGTTTGAAAAACATTTTTTCACTCCATAACATGCTGCCACATCATGAACAATTATTTTATTGAAACAAGCTCTGGTCAGTGTTTATACAATTTTTCAGAAAGCAATACAAAAAAGCAAAAGTCAATTCGATCAAAGCGTTTTCTGGCAATCGAAAATGCCAGCTAAAGAAAATGCGCTTCGAAAATATTTGATACAACACAGAGAACCGTCTCGTGTCCAACATTCTGAACAGTAATTGAGGCATTTTGAGTTGCAATATTTAGTTGAAATTTCTAGAGAAGATTATCAAGATTTTGAACATGAATATTTAAGAAGAAGAAATGGTCTTTCCATTTTCCAAAAATGTTTACTTCTCTGTTATTAACAAGAAACACATCTTAATGTTTCCTTATTAGTGACTTGTCTCTGTAAATATCTAAGAAATTGCTAAAGTTGTCTTCAATTTATGTCAAAGAAATCTTTAAATCACTTCTTTATAACTAAAGCAGGCAGTCATACTGCCAAAGACGCGCGCTGTCGGCCTCGATAGCTCAGCGGGTAGCGCGCTGGCTTCTCATACCGATCGCCCCGGGTTCGATTCCTGGCTTGGGCTGGAAAAAACACTCATCTACTTCTGTCGCTATCCACATGAAGGGAATGAGAATTACAAGAATCGCACAAGTGCTCTCTTGGCAGGCAATGGCAAAACCTCCAAGTGTGAAAGAAAAAACTGCCCATCGCCGTTCGGATTCGGCGTTAAACTGTAGGTCCGCTCCCTTCCCTTCCCCCATCCGCTTGAAATGTGTGTTGTATCACATGTTGAAAAAAAAACAGTGTTGCATACGCATTTCAAACGGGTGGAATCTGTGGTATCACAACGGGCCCATTAAGAGGCCTAAGTGTGTCTCATACAGAGGCAGCCACCTCAACCTAACCTAACCTAACCTACTGCCAAAGACTGCTCAAGAACTCGTCTGACGTGCTTAGGAGCGCAGTTTTTTCTTTCAAACTTGGAGGTTTCGCGATTCTTGTAATTCTCATCTGCTTCTTGTGGATAGCGAGAAGTAGAGAGAAGAGCGTTTCACCAGCCCGGGCTAGGAATCGAACCTAGGGCCTCTGGTATGAGAACTTCTCTCATTGAGAAGCCAGCGCGCTACCCGCTGGACTATCGAGGCGTTCAAGAAGTTCAATCACACCTTAACGCAGTTCGGACTGACTAAGGACCAAATAGGGGTTATGCGTGGCCTTACTGGCAGCCAGTATTACCCAACCTAATTATAGACTAGACGTTTGTAACGCGTTAATCATTGCTTAGACTGATGCTTGGAGGTGTTTCAAGGAACCATGTTTCAGAAAAATCTTCACCTGACAAGTTCTAATTACAATTACAAAAATTTCCTGACAGTATTCTAAAAATAGGTACTTAGAATCAGTTACAACCTAACCTTGTAATCTCTAAGTTAGTCTCTATTTGAAAATGAACAAATCCCCCACTGCCTTCATTCAACAATCAGCTCCAACTACTCCACATTGATATTCCACATCCCAACTAATTAAACGTGCTTTAATTTATGCTGCATAGGACAAATTTTCAACAACTTACCGCATTGTGTCAACGTTGATTTGCTACGCCAACGCTGCTGCTATCTGTTCATCACTGGCTTCCGTTCGTCCTGCGTTACATGCCAACAGCGAATCAGTAGTCCATTCCGCCTTCGAGTGTCTGGCTGCCGCCCGCACAGCCATCTCCTTCCCCAAACGAAGCGAACAATTAATTTTGTTGTTTACTCTGCAACGAAATTCCATGATGTACATTTTGCTATTTCTGTTTATTACCTAAAACTAAAAAAAAAAATACGAAAAAAGAGAATTTCCAATTTTCTGCTGGCACTTCGCCCACCGCTGCGACGGCTGCTGTTGCTGCGGTGTGTGGGTTCGTTAGCACCGGCCCGTGCAACGAGGCAGTGCCGTTGCCGCCACTTCAGTTGCCAACCGCTCAGCAAAGCACACAGCACACGAAAACCGCAAAGAACAACAAACAAATTGCAAGCGAAAACAAAACAAAAAAAAAAAAACAACAACGAGAACGTAATCAGCGACAACGCAACTTGGAAGCTCAAACGTCAGCGCCATATTTGTTTATGCCGCCATATTAATAGCGCATTTAGTTTCGTTTACTTTGGGCTTCGCAGGGCTCGTTCGATTTTCGATAAATGTTGCTGCTGCCGGTGCCGCCATCGGGGCCATGTGGCCAAGTCAACATTGCTGGCAGGACAACGCGCCATTTTGCGTGTGTGCGAATGCCTCTGTGCGTGTGTGTGTGTTGCCATTCGCTAGCACATTTTTCTGCGAGGGCTTTTGTTGTTGTTTCGCTGCTGTCATATTGCCCAGTCGGCCCACAGGCGGCCTACGCGGCCACAGTAGTTAAGCGGATAATAGTTCAGATCGCATTAAGTGAAGAGGGGTGAGGTGTTAAGTGGAGAGCGGAGATAGCGATGCGGGTGCGGGCCGGTCGCAAGCATTGGCACAAGTGTCGGTATTTCCGTCTGTGACCGCATTCGACTTTAATCCAATGGAAAAGTATTTGCTTAGCGAATGGGGCGCGGCGCCGGACGAACGCACGAACGTTGTCATTCAAATGTGCGAAATCGTTGGGTGTGCGTGTGCTTTTATCTGTGTCATTGCGATTAAAAAAAAACAAGAACCAAATGCAATGCAATGCCAAACCATTTTTTGTCTGTGAAATTCTGTATTGAATTGTGGCAAATAAAAGAAGCCAAATAGAAAGCCATGACAAGTGTCAGTGTGCTCGCTTACAAAGTGCAAAAATCATGCGTCACAATCGCAACTGTTGTGTGTGGGAGTAGGCGACCCACACATGCACACACACACACACACACACCCAAACAGTTCAGCTACTCTCTGCCGCACGCTTTGATCTGTTGATAAAATCTGCTAGGATGTCATCACCATTGTTTATCATAACTTGTGCGCCACAATAAAAATAATCTTCAGTTGCCAAGAGTACTTATATGTAAAATCGAATGTAACTCGCGAGCAGCCGTATTTGTGTGTTGTTTACGCATTTTTCCTACATTAATTAGTTGACATTGCAGCCCTTGAACAGCTTTGTTGCCGATAGATGATTTGCCTAATAAAAATATTTATAAACGACCGGACTGCGCACATCGGTGCTGACGGTGTCAATAGCTGTGACAAGTCAACTTTACGTGGGCGATTGGCGGCTTCATTTAATGCTCTCTGCATATTTGATGGGAAACTGATGCAACATTCCGAAAAGAATCGTATTTGGCTGTTTGAAAGTCCTTTGTGGGAAGCTTGGCGTATTTCTATAGTTAGAATTCTATTATTGAATTGAAAATCTCATTAAAATAATGCAGTTAATAGATAAAGAAGAAAGGCTCCTTTCAATTTAGAAGAGTATTTGCTAAGAATACATTAAGATCTTTTTAGGTATTCCAGAGTCTTGAGATCCGATATGAAATCTTTGAAACTACATACATATATTCTCTGCTTGATGCTTAAATATGCTTAAAAATGATATAGCACGCCAATTGCTCTAAACCAAAATATATACTAAAGAATGTGTTCTATTGAATACTAAAATTGTACTAACAAGTTTTTTAAAGCCTAAAAGTATACCATGAACATTGGTCTAGTCCTACAAGTATACTAAGAGCAGCCTTAAAGTGACTATTCTTTGAGCTTATCCTAAAATTATACTAAAAAAGGGGTTTGATGCCTAAAAGTATACTATGATACATTGTTTTAGGCCTAAACATATACTTAGGAATGTTTTCTAATACCAAAATTATTCTAACAAAAAGTTTTTTAAATCTTAAAGTATTCTATGAGCATTGTTTATGGACTAAAAGTACGCTAAGAGCAAAGTTTAACCCTTCGTTGCATGATTTAATTTCCGTGAAGAAAAAACATTTTTGTCATATAATTCTTGTTGCTTGTTGAGTTCTGATGGTAACAATGAAATTTTTTTGCATTCCTTTATCTATAAAAGAAGTTTTGCGGACATTTTCCGTATCCTGGTGAGAGCGCTACCGCCGAAATGAAAGTAGGTTTTATCTATTTTTTAGTGTTGCCTACTACGGGGAGTCAAACAGAGGTCAGGCGTCACTGTATACTCGTAATTCAACGCACTAAACAGCTGAGCGACGACAACCGCCATATCACCATCGCCATCAATAACCAAAATTATTTCACCAAATCGAAACACTTGTTGTTTTTTCGATTCTTTTGCACATACTTTCAATGTTATTCGCAAAATTCCGTTAGTAATCAAATGTTTTAACATAAAAGATTCAACTGAAGAATAAACGACTGTAAAATTGTGAATAGAATAGTTTCCAAATCTATGAAAAGTTAACATTGCATATATGCAATGCCATGCAGCGAAGGGTTAAAGCCGTAAAGTTAGTATTCTTTAATTTAATCCTGAAAATACACTAAGAACGGTTTCTAAGCCTAAAAGTATACCATGAATATTGTTTTAGACCTAAATGTTTGCATAATTTAATCGTATCCTTTATTTATTGCTAAACAAAAAGTTGTTTAGCCTAAAAGTATACCATGGAGATTGTTGTAGGCCTAAAAGTATATTAAAAACAGTGTTGAGAGCCTTAAAGTTAGCATGTTTTAGTCTAATCCTAAAACTATACTAAGGTTTTTAAGCCTTAAAGCATACTATGATCATTCTTTTAGGCCTAAAAGTATACTAAGAACAGTGTTCGAGCCTAAAAATTTGTATTCTTGAATATAATCCTAGAAATATACTAACAAAGGCTTTTTATCCTATACTATAATAATTTTTTATGTCTAAAAGTATACTATGAACATTGTTATGCCTCCAAGTATGCTGTATGCTATGTAGAAACAGTATTCAAATACTAAAATTATACCATAAAGTGTTTAGGTGAAACCTTAAAGTATACTATGAACTTTGTTTTAGGCCTAAAAGTACACTATAAAAAGCCTAGAAGTTAATATTTTAAAAAATCCCAAAATTATAACAAGTAACTTTGTTTAAGCCTAAAGGTATACTAAACAAATTCTTGCAAACAAAACTATACTAAGCCAAAAGTTCTAAGCCCGAACACCTGGTGCAGGATTGCTGGCTAGTCCGTCCACCTTCTACCTCCAGGCCGTTTTCCAACCATTGGTTCCACTGCTGCCTTCTCTTCTGGAGATTTTCCGACCATTCTTCCCTCTTCAGACCTTACAACAGTAAACTTGCAAATGTTTAAAATTTCGCGTTTTGGCTTGTAGACGAAGTATTATTAGTTACTCCTCGTGGCAACACATTGAGCCCCCAAACAATCCAACTAATTGATTCTGCAATTAATCTTTGGTTATTTCTAATTTAACTGGTCTTTAAATAAATTTTCACCCAAACAGAGTTAAATTTTCATATATCAATCATTCCCATTCCCTAATCATTTCCATTCATTTGAAATATCATTTCTCTTTAATGTCCTTCACTATTTCTCATATTTAATTCAACTCGAAACGGCACGCCATGCAAAAAGTCCATTTGCGCTTTGCAGTGTTTAGTGTTCAAAGCAAAACTGAAAAATAACTTAATTGCCTTTGTTGCATGTTGAACGATGTGCACATAAATGTCAATGTGCACGTTTTATGTGCAATTTAACATTTTAGACTCGCAGTAAAAAAGCGAACCAATGCCAAACAAAAGCAACCAACTTGACCACATTCGAGTTGGCCAGCGTGTAAGTGTCATCGAGCCGTTGTAACGACAATAATTTGTTACGCAATATTGTTGCAATTGCAATCAAGTTATAAAGCACAACTTGAAAATGACAACACGCAGAGTTGTTCACATAAACTATGAAAAAAAGAAATAAATAAAATGACATTTAATGTAATACTTAGTTGTGCTTTCTTTGATTGTTTGGAACTGCGGCAAAGAAAATCGCAGTGTGAAATTTCTGAAACTGCAATAAATAACACAACAGCGCCGCATGACAGGCAAACAAGCAAATTACAATTTCAACCTTGATAAGTTGGTTGGTTGGCGGGTCGGCTGGCAGTGACTGGCAGTCGATAGAGCCAACATTTGACTTTGGCAACTGTGCATAGTACTATAGACAAATGCACCAACACAAACGAAATGTGAACGAAACGAAATTGGAATTGGAAATGGAGGTCAATAACCGCGGCGCCGTCATTGTTACACACAACTCGTTCTAAGCCAATTTGTGTGTGGCTAAAATAGCCAAACGAAATCACTCACACACACACATACAGACACACATTGGCGCACCACACCACAGGTGACAGTCTAATTGCGCGGCACGCGGTGGCACACCAAATACTCCTCGCGTTGCCAGTGTCAGTCAATCAATTATTTGTGACGTTGAGTCTTTTTCCGGCCGCGCCGCCGCGCTTCAGCTGCCACTGCCGCACTAAATGGCGCTCATTTTGAATAAATAATGAGATAATTCAGCACTTAATTGCAGTATTGTTGCTCCGCATAGGCCGAGCGAGCGATAGATAGCGCAAAGCAGATAACGCCGGCCGCTGCTCGACTGCGG
This sequence comes from Melieria crassipennis, assembly GCA_963668005.1. Lineage (NCBI taxonomy): Eukaryota > Metazoa > Arthropoda > Insecta > Diptera > Ulidiidae > Melieria > Melieria crassipennis. The sequence goes on from OY764961.1 coordinate 128,504,535, forward strand.
TTTGTCGTTAATTAAAATTGCATAGGCAATGCAGGATTTTCTGGGAGATTATTTAAAAGTTTGCTGTTGCCAGCTGTGGCGCAAAGCTGCGCGTCACAAAAAAATTTAATGCTCAGCTTTTGAAAGAATGTTCAAATGCAGAAACATCGTTGCGTGTTGGCAGCTGGCTGGAGTTGTGGTTGCTCAGTGAACTTTAAAGTGTTTGGAGATTTTCAGTGAGTGGGAGATTATATAGTATTATCACTTAAAAATCTGATAATACTCGGAGAATGGTCGACATTTTAGAATATCTTTGATATTGTAGCTTCGAAGTAATAGTCTACTATTAATCTCTAAGCGTCTTATTGTCCTGCAGAGAGCGAGATCTGTCTGTCAACGGAGAGTTGACTGCGAAAGACGAGATGAGAATAGCAACAATACGACCGCATCTGTCACAATATCGAATCAAAATCTTCCTATGGAAATGATTTTTTGAACGACCACTGACCACAATTGTCGCTGAGGTCAACCTTAGAATTCTTTCTATTCAGCAAAACCAAATGCATTGGCAGCACTGATTCAAAACAGATGCTTTTGTTGTTTTCCTGTGTGCTTTGAACAATAATTCAATAATTCCAAATTTGTTAGTTAATATTTCAGTTAAAATTTTGTTGTTTTATAAATTCATACACATTGACTTTTGTTTTAAATTGATTGTAGGATCATTAAATGGAAATAGACGAATGCTTAACAGAGGAAGTGCGCAAGCACTTTTCAATTTGTGATTAGATGCACAAAAAGCTAAATTGTGGTGTTGTTGTTGCACGGCGATGTTACAAGGCCATCTTGTAGTCATGTGTTCCTGGTGCTGCGGTGGGCCATTAGACTTCGTTGACTCTCCTCATGGCTTCAAAATAGAATTACCTGACTGTTGCCTACGTGGCGACGTTTGAAGACGACGCCATCTTGTAGTCATGTGGTGCTGTTACTGCCGTTTTCCGGCCATCAGACTTTGTTGAGTTTCCTCGTGAAGTAGTTGACTACCCGGCGACGTTTGAAGACGACGCCATCTTGTAGTCGTGTGGTCCTGTTGCTGCCGTCTTCAGTGTGTTGAGGCTATCAGACTTTGTTGACTTTCCTCATGGCTTCAGAGTAGAATTACCTTCCAATTTGTGAACAGGCGCATCAAAAATATGATTGCAACTCTGTCGCTTCCGTTTTCATTGTCATCATGTAGTTGACTAAACGGCGACGTTTGAAGACGACCCATCTTGTAGTCATGTGGTCCTGTTCCTGCCGTCTCAGCCTTCGTTGGCTCTTCTTTAGGCTTTCCTATTGGTAGTAATGGCTGTAGATGAACTTCTTCATAGCTTCAAAAGTATAATTGCCGGCATTGGCCTTTAATTGTGGGTCAGCCGGACCCCTACAATTATAATTCTGTGATCAAAAGCAATAATCGCTTTAGCCCACTCACTGATGCTTAAGTCGACTTAAGCGTTTTTGCTTTTTTCTATTTCTATAATTTCTATAATTATATTCTTATACGCTTTTAACTTATTATAGCTTCAGCTGATAAGCTAAACGCTTCATTTGAGCGTTGTCAGCTTAATAAATTGTTGCCACTATCTAAAAATTGTGAGCTTTTTGAGCTAATCTCATCTCACTTAACACTAGAAATACCATGTCTGCCATTTTGACGGTTTTTCATTTTTAATATCTTTTAAATATCTTATCTTTTCTTTAGTATTTCTATCAACTTTTGCTTCGATGACTTTTAATTTTTTATCGGGTTCTACAATTGGTTCTACAATTAGGGTTCTACAATTACAATTAGCCAAATTCGATGTGTACTTTTCGAGATACCAGCGAATATAATATGCACTCTTTGTAGGTATGGAAAACTTGCGGTCTTTCCAGTGTTAATTATCCTTTCAAATGTCAACATTTGGCTTGGAAGCATCAACAATTTGTGTAGCAACACCAGAATAAACGCTTACGCAACTTTTTCTAATTTTTGCAATTTTTCGAAATATAATGTTTACCACTTCACTGCACACTTCTTTCTCTCACTCCAATGCCAACGTCGCTTGAATGCCGCACAACAAGTGTGAACAATCGCTTTGTCTGTCTGGCATTCTGGTTCTTCTTGTGTCAAGTTACGCGTTTACCTAATGCAGCAAACTCGTTTCGATCAGTTTGTGAGTAGATTTTTTCATTGTTTCGGATATTGCCTTGGCCCCCTCAGCCAAGCCGTACACGGTCGCTGTGTCAAATAATCGCTACACCTCGCTACAGTTTGTATGATTGTATGTGTGTGTGTCTGTTAGTGTGAGTGTATATGCAACAATGCATGTTTTATAACTTAGGAATTTGTGAATTGTTTATTTTGTTTACCCAAAATTGGCCACCAGACAAGCTGACAAGCAATTGAATTGCGTTGACAAAATTGCAAATGACATAAACATTTCCTTATGGCCAAAAACAAGGCATCCAAATTGAAATTGATATGCTTGGCCACTCAGTCATACTGGCTATAATTGTTGTTCAAGTTTGTTTTGTTTGTGTTGTGTTGTGTTGTGTTTGCTTGGCTTACATGACCATGGACGGACATGTCTTATTCGATCATTTCCTAGCTGCATGTCTTGGCCTATCCGTCACCTTATCTAGTTTGCGCCAATTTCCTTCTACAACGATTCATTTAGCTCTCGAGCAAAAAGCAAAGTCGGGCACTTTGAAGCCAATCTGCTTAGCTCGGCAGCTGCGCTTGAAGTGCACCCACCACAAGTATCTTCCATCAGTAGTTTTTTTTTTAATTTCAATTTCAAGCACAAACTTCCATTCAGTCTCTGACTGCGGTCGTGTCTTGTCTTAACTATGCATTGCGTTTTTGTTTTTCCGCTCAAACTTGCTGCGTTTTTTTTTTAACAATTGTTCCCAATTCCTTCCTGTCGGTCTTTCGTTTCAATGCATCACGTCGTTGCATTCATTTCACTACCAAACACTGAATATCTTCTCTGGTCTCTTGGCCAACTCAGCAACGCAAACAACCAAAGAAAGCACAATTTGCAAGGCGAATTGGCCTGCATTCCAGATTAAATGTGGCTACTCTCACTCGCTTCCTGTCTCAGACTCGCTTGACTGTCAGACTGCAAATTTAATGCAGCCCGCCCCGTGGCCGGAAGCAGTGCGCATCGCTTGTTCACAGGACACACAATTATTGCTCATTTCATTACGTTTTTTTTTCTGTTGGCCCCGAGGGTTTTTGAGTATCGTTATTTTTATTATTTTCTCTATCTACTGCTTTTTTTTTTTTGGCAGGAAGAATTGTGTAAAATTAGAGCAGATTCAGAGCAAAGCAACGCACAGCTTGCAGCTAGGAAATGTGTATAATAGCGCAGTGAAAGAGTCATCGCACGTTGCCTGTTGGGGGGAAATCGCCATTGTTGGCGTAATTCGATTACATTTGCGCACATCGTCGGCCAGGAATAGCCTTGAAAGCAAACAGAAGCCATGGACATTGTCGAAATGCGAAAATCCGCAGTGAAATTGAGCTGGATTTAACCGACTAAAGACAATACACGATGGACTTTTTTGTTCAAGTTCATGCGAGGCTTTCATGACTTGAAATTATTTATTGAATTCTTTAATTACTAAAATTATTTATTTAATTATGGAGTGTTTTAGTTCGTCCGGGTTGTACTTCAGGCTATCGTTACAAGCCTTTTAAATGACTACTAAGTTCTCAAATCGCCTTTCTTTCGTTGTGAAATGCACTTCTCCGAAAAAGTTAAAGCTGCTCAGTGCCAAGTCATACGAATACGAGAAGTGATTAGTTGGTTGGTTAAAATGCGATTTTTAGTTAAAAAATCAGTCACAAGTGTCCATCCATGAGAGTAATTTTTGTTCGCCAGTCAACTTGTACGAAACAAACCAAATACCTTTCGGTTACAATGCAATTAATTGATGTTTTGAATATGTTTACATTCAATTTGAAGAACTTCAATACAAATTTTGGCTGCTCTTTCATTAATTCACGCACAATTTGGATGAAATCTTCAGTGATCATAGATTTCGGTTTACAATTCCCTTTACAATGAAATATAAAAATGTATACTTTTGCTTCGTCTGAATATATTTTTTGAAATTTTTTTCTAACTTGACTCTGGGTCCAAAGCCATTTCATATTCACCTTCGCAATAAATTTAATGTTAAAAAATTTATTCCGAAAAAACAAAAATATCAAATGTTTTATATTTCATTGTAAAGGGAATTTCACAGGCTACAATATGGTAGCAAACTTATTGTACCTTAGTAATGGATTTTTTCGAGAAAAAAATCCGTTAACAAAAAATTAAAAAAAAAAAATGTTTTTTTCGCTTCAAACTTTTTATTATTACATCTTGTTGCACATCAAAAGAAAGGTATGATAACTACCTTTCGTTTGATACCCATATCGTGTAAATCAGTTGGAGATTAATTGAGTTTTTGTGATAAAAACTTTGAACTTTGACGCCGAGCCACGCCTTTTATGGGCGTTTCCCCAGGAAAAATTTTTAGTTTGTTAGATGCGGGAGCCAACCCTCTATATAAAAGCATACTCATTTATTTTTTTCACGAGGGTTCGCTATACTGTTTTTATGCCTCGACGAAAGTGGGGGTTTTGGGACATTTTTGTCGAAAACACAGTTTGAATGTATTTTTTATGGATTGGTGGTGGTGATGACAAATATGCTTTTGTTGGTCGTTAAAATATCTACAAACTTGCCGAAGACAGTAAAGCGATATTCAGAACGATTTAGAACCTATTAGCATTTAAACGTTCGAAGACTTAAGCGACGAACTCGACTAAAATGAGCGAACTTCAAAGTCGGATTTCTCTTAAACTAGAGCCAATCCAGCCAAACGGCTGGTGGATCTCAACTCAGTATACCTATAGACAAGTCCTCTGAAGGTCCCCCCATGTCTGAATTTTCGAGTTGCACAGTGTTATCAACATAAACTCGATTCATCAATAGAAATGTCGAGGTAAAAGTTTGACCAAACATAAAAATTAAAAATATTAACTATTAAAAATAATTATTAAAAATATTGCCATCCAGCGCCTAATGCTTTGCACTTCATCCCACTGTATCAGCCCCTCACTGTTCGCTCATCACAGAATAGTTTGCACAGTTGAAATTTGTACTTCACTGAAATGTTTTCATTGTGTCTTCGCTTTACTTTCGTTTGTATGTGTCGCACAACTTTCGTTGGTAAACGAAAATTCTCTTGTTGCGCTGTCATTTGTTGTTGTTGTCTTAGTGCTGTTTTTTCTATTAAATTTCTTAGCTTTTAACTTGTTTGCACTTTGTGCCGCTGGCTAAAAGTGTTCGCGATTTGAAGTTTACATCTGCAGGCTAATTGCGACATTTGTAGTCTAATATGCCATTGTTATTTTTGCTATTTATTGTTGTTGTTGTTGGTTTTGCTGGTGGTAATGGTGTGTAATTACATAACTTACTAGCGTTAAATTTAAACCAGTTTTAGTTAATTAAAAGTGTGCTAATTGCTGCACTTCAACTGTTTACTGCTTTGTGCAAACAACAACCGGCGGCCAAGTCATTTGTCTGGCTGTGTGTTGTATATGTATGTGTGTGTGTGGCTGTGGCTGTATGTACGTGTATGCAAATGTTATTTGTTTGGTGTTATCAATTGACCTCGTCTCAAATGGCCTCAAATATTTGTACGCTTTTTGACACGCGGTGAGAGGTGAGAGGGAATGAGAACCAAAGGGCCACACACACAAATCCAATTAAATTCTCCATGACTCAAGGCGTGCGCCATTAACTTGGCTAGCATTATTTGTGCTGGTTGAAGTATTGCTTTTGCATTAATGGTATTTTTTTTTGTTTTGCTTTTGTTGCAACTCTTGAATATTCAAAGTGCATACAATCGACATTCGGATTTCTTCAAGTGAGTTTCCCAACCCTTCAATTCAGAGACCTTCGACAAAAACAAACAAAAATTACCGATGACTGCGCTGCAAATTAAAACTGAAAGGCAACAACAAAATAAATGGTTATTGTTTGAAATTCAATGGAACTAAGTAATGGTGAAATTGTATACGATTTTGTTGTTCAGATTGTATGATGTTAATTATTGTATTATTTTAGTACTTAAGTGAACGAGTGGTCTGAATAGTTTCTTGCCAAACGAAGGAAATTATAATGTAATTTAACATACAAGGCACAACACGCAGTGGTCTCTTCTATGAAAGTTTATGCTGTGCTTTAATGATATGAAAATGTTATCATTTGGTCAAAATTGTCCCCTTTGTACTCTATACGAAGGTTGTCTGAAAAGTTTTCATTCTAAGTATTTGATAAAAATGCTGACAATGTCATATATTGTGGCATTTGTAGTCAGTTAAATGAGAACGGGTTGTCATATGGTGTCATTTGCGTTTGCCTGCATGTATGACTACGATTTGCCATACGAAATTACAGCCAAATGAGAAGGAATGAATTTGTGTCAAACGAACGATTTTACTACGTTTGACGGCAAAAAAAAATGTCAACATGCTGGTGTTTGCATTTGAAAATTTGAACGTTTCGCAAGGTAGTCGAAGTCCTCCACACTCATCCGCACGAAGTTGTGGAACCACTGAGGGTCCTGCTCCCGCATTCTTGCCCGCAGAGATTCGTAAAACCTACGAACACAGATTTCCCGTTTTCGAATAATATTTGTTCACTTTGAAAATGTGACGTCAAATCGTATTTGACTATCAAAGTGAGAAGGGCATGTCATTTTTTATGTAATTTTTACAAGTTTTACCCTACAATGAGAACGCATTTGCCGACATATGACGAACATGACATATAAGGCAATTTTTGTCATCAATGAATGTGACAAAGTCAGAACGAGGCATTAGAAAAGTATAGAGAGAAAAGTGAATGAACAGAAAACCAGTAAAAATATCATGAAGGCAACAGCTGATTTGTTTGACAGCAAATTTTAATTAATTACAGTGACAGTTGTCAAAATTTGGCACTCTTGTGCTGGCGTATAAAAAAAAAGTAAACAATTATATGTCAAAACTGAATCCCTAAAATTATCTAAAAATTGGAGTGTATTCGAACTTGAATGTTTTTGAGAAAAATTAACATTTGTTCGCGAGAAAAGCATAGTTAGAAAACCAAATAAAATATAATTATATATAAAATAATTATAATAAAATATAATTATATATAGAATAATTATAATAAAATATAATTTTTGTGTTACGTCTGTCTTTGTAGTTGAACGAGTTTATAAAGTCATATATTCATGTGCACATCACATTTATTTTTCTCAGACCCTTTTCAGGTAGAATGAATTCAAGTAGTTTAATGATAAAAAGTACATTCGAAAAACACAATCAGACAAAAGTGGTTGTCATGATAAGAGTGCTAACTCTACTTGGATCACTTGGTTTATTTAACTATGATTTGTTCGAATCTTATGAATTGTAAAAATTAAAGCATCAACAATCGTACTTCAGTGGTTCTTCTCGATTGTTCTCATACAACATTTAGCCAGACATTCGCATTTACAAATGCTTTGCGCGTTCGTTTATTCCTATTTTATATGAAAACTCACAGCGAAATTACCAAACAAACAATGTAAGAATTTGATACTTTTATTCATGAGTTGAGATTTCTTGCAAGCAAAATTTTTACCAGCTGTAACTTGCAGCTGCTTTTTTCCCTCTGACCTTTTTATGTTTTTGTTTCTGCTCTCTCTTGCAATTTTTTTGATTTTGTGAACGCTTTGCCCACAAAACCTTGCAACAATTTGTTCAAACTATTTGTTACAGAACACACCTGTTCTTTCTTTAAATTTATTTAATTTTTCGACATAGTCTCCATGTAAGTCTATATACTTCTCTCAGCTCTGATTTATTCCGCATATTGAAAGTTGGAAGTTCATTCGAACACGTTTTTAGTCTAACATGAGCAAACATCCAAAATGCGGAAAAAGCTTTTTCATACCTAAGTCTTTTTCAATATATGACAAACACTTTCTTTGTAGAGATTTAAAGCCTTTGCTGTCTTTCTCACTTTAATGCAAACTTGAGCTATGTTTTCGTCAGTGGTTACAGTTGTTGGACGACCCGAAGTTCACTGTCTTTCAGTAAAATTGAAATTCTGCTCTCCAAAATTTCACTGTGGTAAAAGATGGTGCGAAGGAGTCACTAAGAGTCCACTGCCTCGGGTCTTAAGCAGTGGAAAATCGTTATTTAATTTTATAACCACAAATGGAGTAAAGAACGCTTCAAACTAAGGAAAATCCAGCATACCGGTCTTCTAACTGGGTACTGCAAACTGAGGAAAAATATGCATACAGTCGGCCTAGAACAGGTTGGCGTCTGTAGAATCTGCGGAACAGCGGAAGAAACTCCCGAACGATACTACACTGCAATGTGGCATGTCGTAGCGTGACCTGGGCCAGTTCTGGCTTGCAAAAGAGAACATCAAGCACTTAAGCCAACGTGAGTTAGTAACTCATCCATTAGGACGGAGGGTCTAGGGGATGTTCTCTGTTAGCAGTAGGGGGCGCAATAGACCACTTCAGGTCTCAGTGCAACAAACCCCATCAAATTATATTCTATTCTATGGTGCAGAGTCGTACACAGCTTCTAACTTATCTTGATTGCCTTTGTACAACATTGTAGAACAACAACAACACATCCAAAATGGTTGAAATTATGTTGAGTATCTTTCAAAATAGACGCAAATAGATTCCCGAACTCATTTTGACAGAGCATTTCAGGTTAAACTATCAAATGGCTAAACTAGGAATATATGAAGACGAATTTCCAGAATCCATAGGTTCCATACTAAAATTCCTCTCGAAGGTTAGATAAACTGTGAGTCCATGAAGGCGGCACAAAAAACCTTCTAGATCGCAGTGCACTATCCCCATCACTGATGATTGATTGCCTATCTTTTGTTGACCAGTGCTGCCATCTTAATGTTGATGTTAGTTATTTGAGTTTTTAAATTATTTTGAAATGAATTTTATACAATTTTAATACTGACTACATGTAATCCTGTGTATATCTGCATACCTACCTTTTCTTATATCTTTTTCTTCACTTAAATTCCTTTCATATTTTCTATAAAAGTTCTTACGTAAGTAAATGGTTGAACGCGGGCTCGCAAGTTTTCCGCTTTAAAAGCTTAACGACTTGAGCATCTCAATTATGGCGCTGCTTGATGCGCATCCACCCACCCACGCACACACACACACTCACACACATACTCAGACCCTCGCGGAAACAGTACTATAGCACTTTTTTTGCATTTAGCAAACGTTTTAGTAGTGTTTTCCATAATCAGCATCGCGCGTTCGCACCGCCACCGTCAAAAGCACCAACAGCTGCAACGGCGGCGCGCCGCGGCGGCAGCTTCACATAGCACAACGCCATCATTAAAATCGTCGCACTTGGCGTTAGTGTCAACGCCGCAGGCAAGCACCGATGACATGACACACTCGTCGTAGTGGCGCACGTGGGCGTCAGAGCGGGCTGTGCTCGTCCGACGGACGGACAGACAGACATTAGTGGTGAATGAGATGAAATGATAAATCATTGCGCGCAAGTTTTAACGCACATTTGCCATAAAACGAAAAATGGGTAGAAAACAACATTAAAGATGCTGCAGTAAAGTGAAAAGTTTCCTCTTACCGTATTTCTTGTTGTTGTGTTTTATTAATAAAATTTTTCTGTAAGTAAATATGTTTGTGCTTCAAATTGAATTCAACCAAAAGTTCTGCCAGTGTAAATGGTTTTCATGAATTGCACGCAAATGTATAAAAAATAAAATGTACAACAAAAAGTCTTGCTTCCTCTACTTGTGTATATATATATATACACATTGTATATGTACATTGTCTGTACATATTTATATATTTTGTTGAATCTCTGCCAGTTGTGTGAAGGCGGCAAACTAATTTATCAAATTTTATCAAATCAAATTTGATTACATTTTTTTGTCTGTTTTGCTTTTTGTTGTTGCTTGAGTGCCGCCTTGAAAGAGTTTGTATTTGTTTGCTGTTGTTGTTGTTGTTATTTGCAAATTAAGTTACAGATTTATAAAGGCATTGCACGTTTTTCATGCCGCAGCAATTCGCTGTCGCTTGTTAAAATAAAAATTGAATTTTCCTAAACGCCAACACAGCCGCCAATGTTGTGTGTATGTGTGCGTGTGTGTGTGCGTGTGCGTCAATAAACTGTTACAACTACTACGGAATCAAATTGTTGTGTAATAGCAAAAGAAATTCAATTTTGCTAAATGGGAAAATTTTTATAAATCCAATGAATGAATTATGTTAGCAGCAGAAAAATGCAACAACAAATTGTGCTAGTGGCATTTTTGTTGTAGCTATGCATCAAACATTTGTTTCGGTTATCAATACGCTTTCAGCAAGATTGTTAAGTTGAATGACAGCAAAGGCATTTAAATCATTTATAAATTAAATTATTACTATTTGCATCGAACATGTAAGCATTTAATATTGATTGGAGCAAATATTTCTATGTATTGTGTGTACTGAATTTCTGTTTTATTGGTTTTTATGTGGGTATCATCTATATCCGTTGTAGTGTAATGCTTTTTTTATTATTGCTCTCAGATTTGAGGTTCCCTGTTAATTTGCTTTAATTCTACCCGACCTCCGGCGAAATATAAGTAGATCCTGTGCTGTCAAAGTGAACGCTTCTCAGCCCATGAGCGCCAAATATCTCAACCCATATTCGGACAGACACACACAAAGTAGTCCGTAAGACATGGCACTGTCAGATATGTTTAAATATTTACCTTTTTCATGTGATTTGCCCATAGAAAGTGATTGTAGCCATTGGGCCAACCGTCTGCCTGTAGTTCCTACTGCATAGAGAAGAAAAAAGCCGTGACCGTTGATCCAAAAAGACTGGTAGCAAAATTTGCATTCTTCTGCAGCCACTCGCTCGTGGGTTAAAATTACTCATTTGTTTACTAAAACTTGAGATTCCATTTTTTATTTACTCTGAGTCCAAAGCCTCAACAGGGAAAATACCGTATATTTGTTACGTTAATCAATAAAAATTCTGCCATGGGGTTTCGACAACACGATTTGACTTTTGGTTCATAGAAACCCAAAAGTTGACAACCTCACCACTTTGTTTGTATGAGAGGCGCCTTCTGGTGGTGAATTTTTTAACTTTAAATAATTTTGTATTTTTTACACTGAAGGTTTTTGCTAATCGTTATATAAATCATTTAAATCGGTTCAGTAGTTTTCGAGATATGATGTTTCCTTGCTTACTTAACTACTACGATCAAATTCCATTGAAAACGACTAGTTTCGTATGGCAGCCCCCTTAAGAATTGGAAATAGCGATTAGGTATGTGCGAGGAAAACATTCGGAAGGAAAAATAAATGGTGATCAGTCTTACATTTGATACGTCTGGGGGCAACCTGAGAGCTATGGGTGTCCCCTTTATAAAAAGGATCATTTTGTATGGGAGCCCCATTAAGGGTTGGAGATTGGGGATAAGTATGTTGGGAAGAAGGGTTCAAAAGCGAAAATTAGTGGGGGTCAGTCATAAGTTTTAACCCTCTAAAACCAACTTGTGATCAGCTGCAAAGCAATCAGTCGAATTTAAATGATCATTTTGTATGGGAGCCCCATTAAGGGTTTTAGATAGGGGTTCAGTATGTTCGGAGGAAGGGTTCTGAAGTGAATATTAGTAATTTTAGCCTCTACAACCAACTTGTGACCAGCTGCAAAACAATTAGTCGAATTTAAATCAGCATTTTGTATGGGAGTCCTAATGATGGGAGGGATGGAGATGGGGGTAAGTATTTTTGGAAGAAGTGTACAGAAGTGAAAATTAGTGGGGGTCAATCATAGACTTTAACCCTCTAAGAGCAACTTCTGAGTAGCTATGAAGCAATTAGTCGAATTCAAATGATTATGTTGTATGGAAGGCCCGTTAAGGGTCGGATGAAGGGTTCAAAAGCGAAAATTAGTGGGGGTCCGTCATAGATTTTAACTCTCTAAGAACAAGTTTTGAGAAACTGTAAAGCAATTAGTCGAATTTTCTTGCACATTCATTAACTTTGATCGCCATTTAACCACTTCAAACCACTTCGCTTCTCAAACTCAAACCGAAGTAGGAGGTTCCAGAGCATCGATATAGGAAAATCGTACACTAAATCATGTCTAGTGCCCAGTGCACTTTACGCTGGGCTAACGAAGCGGTTGCCTTTGACTCTTCTTCCAATGTACTCGACCGCCATATAAATTTGAGTGGATGCTGTGGTGCCACATATCACCATTGAATTGTCATCCCATTAACGGATTGGGGCCCGAAAACCTCAATCCAAGTGGGTCTGCCTAAAGCTTTCAGTGCTGCCATTTTGAAAACGCTAGAATGAGAATTCAAGCAAAAAGTTTTTAGGCCGAGATGTACTCAACAGACAAGATAAATCCTGCACAGACACTAAACAAATTTAGATGAATCCATCTTTCGAGTCAAATATCGAGAAAAATCTTCTCAAAACTGTCTTTTACTCACTTAAATTTTCGTAAGCTTGAAGCTATCGGCTTGCAGTTTAGTTCATTGAAATTTAGTTTATTCTCTTCGCCAAATGGCCGTCAGCTGTGGTCCTTTCAGCAACATTATTATACCAGAGTATATCACAAGAAATTCAAATGTCAGCATTGAAAACATAATCTGGTTAGTGATTAACTATATACAACAACAACTTTACTTCACATATTCTACTCTATTCGAGTTCATTCATTGGTTTACTGGCCAATTTACTGTTCACTATTTTTCTTGCTCACTGCCAGCTGAACTTGATGTCCTTAATATACATCAGATTTGGTCAGCATCAGCTCGGCCGCATGACTTTGACAGCTGAAGGTCAGAGCAGGACATTTTTCATGTCGCACAACAATAACAGTTGGACGCAACGCAGCCGCCAAGTGAAAGTGACAAATTTGTATTCGCTTATTCACTTAACTCAGCAACAACAACAACAAACACAACAACAACAATAGCAGCAATGCAAAATAATTTTTCATTTACTACGTCCGGCTGTCGGCTGGCTGTGCGCCGCTATTACATTATCGCGCTGTCGCTATCTGCGGCGGTTATCTCCGTCGCCGCCTGTTGACTCTGACATTTTGCTAATTTTCGTATTGTTGTCCCACGTTTGGCTCTAAGCTTTTACTGATTTGTGCAGCAATTTTTGTGCATTTAGAGTTGCAAAATTTTGTATCACTTTGATTTGTCGCAGCGTGTTGTGTTTGCTTGCGATGCCTTGAAAAGCGTTTAAAATTTAGTTGATGAGTAATTTTGCATGCAAAAATATCTTTGAGCCATGGAATTGTTGCCAGCAACAATTGTCTGACGTTCTGACTTGGTCGAGCAAAAATTTAATAATCAGGCGGCTGCATACGCGCACGTAGCGCGCTCGCATTCTTCAATATTGCTGCAAATGACGACATGCGAATTGTATTAAACATAACAAGGACTCGCAACAAATACAACCAAATGCGCATGCATTGTATTTGTGTAGGGCAGTGTGTGCGTGTGTTTCGACTGTGCGTCGCCATTAGTTATTGACTTTTTAGCGCTGCGGGACCCATAAACAAATCGAAAATCCTTTCAGACCCCAGTCGACAAGCGATGAGCAATAGCAGCAACACATTTTATTAGCCCATCAAAATATCACGTCCATGCGTATTGTTCTTCTTGTTGTGCTTCGTTTCGTTCGTCATTCGCTGTTCTTACATGTTGTGCTGCGCATGTGGAAGGCGACCGACGCGCACGCACCAACACACACACAAATGAGTCACATCCGTTTCCGTTCTTTATGTGTGCACGCGTCGTTAGGATATACGAAAATTTATTGCCGTGCTTTATATGCTACACATACATACCTACATATGTCTATAGATATGTATGTATGTATGTATGTATGTATGTATGTATGTATGTAAGTATGTAAGTATGTATGTATGTTTGAAAAAAAAAAAGAAAGAGCAGCAGCTCAAAGTCGAAGTCGAATGCCAAACAAACATGCAGATAAAATTTATTTTCCTGCTGCCAGGCGCAAATGGCGGCGCAGTGGAAAGTGCTGCCGGTGCCGGAGCGCACGAGCTGCAAACATTTCTAATCAGTGTCAAAAATATATACTAATGTGTGTGTGTGTGGAAAACTTTGAAATACTTTGCGCTGCAGCATCAGCTAACCTGTTGTTGCTGGTGCTGAGAATGCCGACACAGCACAAACGTTTTGTTTGGCGTACTCAACAAAAAACTAAATTTCAATCGAAGTAATTGTAGAGGAAAAATTCAAACTAATTTAAAAGCTTTTTATTGTAATGCAATTTGTGTTTTCAATATCTTTAAATATTCCCAGCCAACTTGAAATTTTTGCATCTTACTTTTTTACTGGCCTAACTTACTTAACTAGCCATAATAACCCTTTAACAGGTTACAATTTGCCGCAAAAGTTCCTTCCAGACGCCTCTGCTTTACGCGCACCTTTTGCAGTTAGTCACACCAAGAGATGCTGGGGCGTCCTCAACTTGATTCTTGCACCGAAGACGGGGTCTTCCTCCTCTTTGCGGTCAACATCCAATTTGGGCGTCGAACATCTTTTTCGCCGCAGCTTCATCGTTCATACCTCTATATCTTTAAACAGCTCATACAGATCGTTGTTGTCGTATTCATCTATATACAACACCCCACCAAGCAAAATGTGAGAAATAGGCAACAAATTGGCGACTCGCCGATTTATTGCCGCAGCGACAAATTAGCAACATGTCCCAAAAACACGTTGTTTTCCAGGACTTTGAAATATCGAATTGATCATAGTGAAATTAATAAAGTGTGCCAGATAGCAGGAACTCTCTCTTCATCGTACACTTATTTTCTGACAGTTATTGTCATTATGCTGACAAATGTCAGAGTTCATAACCCGTCTGTGCTGTATGAAAAAATGTCAAACTAATTGTTTTTTTGAAAATACGTTCTGCACCAAAACCGACACCAAAAACGCAACTACATGCCAGCAAAATCGTGCTATCTGTAAAAAAACGCACGGCAATGCAGTCTCTATGTTTTTCTAACATAAAATACATTACGGAAATATATATTTCTGGAGTACTGAAAGTAAATTTTAAATTTTGTGCTATTTTAACGACAACAAAAATAAAGGTTAATCGAACTGACACATATAAAATGACACATTGACAATTTCTACTCAGAGAAATAAGTGTACGTCATCTACCTGGTACACTTTATTGATTTCACTATGGAATTGATATGCTTTGTATTTCAGTGAGATTGATCGCATTTAAAAAATGTTTATTCATTCGCCGACAGTTCATTGATCAACAGCATTGATTCAAGCTCAAAACAATGAGACCAACATTGAATCTTTGTATGCAAATGAAATTCCATCTCAACCAAAACTGACTGACTTTTTATATATTGATAATTTTCTAAACAATATGATGTACTTAGATATGAAAACGAATCGTCAAGGCGATAAGAAAACGACTCGTCAAGGCGATAAGAAAACGACTCGTCACGGCGATAAGAAAACGACTCGTCACGGCGAGTTGCTTTCGGCGGACGTTTTAGAACGACTGGTGATACGAAATCGATACGTTGGCGATATTACCGGCGATAAATTTGTTGCCGGGGGCGACTCGTTTTCTTATTGCCGCAACAAAAAATGTCTGGTGGGACGTATTGTATGATCAGTACTTGTTAACAGACTTAAAAGCTCCATTCATCACAAAAAAATGCATAAAAGCTTCTGTCGATGACATCAAGCACAGTGAGCTGTCTTAAGCTACAACTTGACAACAGAAAACAACCTCAACTTTATAAAACAAAAAAACATATTTTTTCAACTCGGCTCCTAAACGACATCTCGAACTTTGCTTGTATAATGTCGGCCATAATTTCAATAACCCCACAATTGCGCCCAGCGCCCATCGAACACTGCGCGCACAGCGGCGATAGCAAAATTTAAAAACATATTCAGTGCCTACATCACTTTAATTACGTTCTAATTAAAACAACAATTAATCAACAGTCGAAACTTTTGCACGCTGCTGCTTGGCGCCCAACTGGTCTGCTCCTTCGCAGTCACCTGCTCGGGTTGCGTGGTGTTTGCGCTTGATTGTTGTTATTGTTTTCATAGTCTTCCACCTTGGATGGTCGTTGGTGATGCCTTCTCGGGCGCAACTTTGAAAGTTTTGCGATGAAATTTGGCGCAATTTTCCACCCCCGCTCCAGCAACGAAATTATCAAAAGTGAGTCGCAGTGCAGACAAAACTTTTTTGGCATCCTTGAATTATCGCGTTGGCGTTGGTGCGTCGTGGGTGTGGCAAAATAATGTTTGTTGCTGCTGTCGAGACTTTTCGAAGCACCTTTGCCATCGTCGGACAGCTGCCTGCCGCACTAACTCGCTCGCTGGCGAACCCAACACAACGCCAAAGATACACCAACAACAAGCAAGGAATGTGCCAAAAGTGGTTGCAAGTTCCTTGATTTGCTTGTTGTTGCTTGTATTTTTTTTTGGTAATTTTTTTAACTTCTGCTATACGTAACCAAGTTGCTGGCGCCTTTGATGAGTTTTGTAATTTTGTTTATTATTTTTTTATATTTTATTATATTTATGTACAGGATGTCCGCGCACTAATTACATACATTCGAGTGCGCTTTGTTTAAGGCAGAAAAGGTACCACAGACACTCTGTGTCGGCGTCGGAAAACGAGCACAACATAATTTGCGGTCATGCTCAAGTCGTCTGTATTTATGATTGTGTCGCTATATTGTCGTTGTTGTTGTGTTGCGATTGGCGCCCAACAGAAATTAGGTCAAAAAGGAAACGGCTCATCCGGTGCACTGTGCTGAGCTTTTTAGGAAGCAATTAGAACATCATACAACGTCAGTGCATTGGCAGTTACATAAATTTGCAATTTACTTGTCACAGCTCATTATGTGTGTCTGGTCACATTGGCTGTAATTTTCGCTTCGAGTGCAGCGTTCCTACTTGCCGCACCCTATTGTCGACTGCGCTTTGGTGTTGCAACCAATTATGCAATCTGTGCCATAAATGAAAATATCGCATTAGCCTTTTACACACACACATAACAACAACAACAACAACTGCACTACATGTCGCATAAACATGAAGGCAGCAACTTACGCCCATCGCAGCCCCACCAACAACAATTTCAAACACTCGTTGTTGGATATTTGCTCAATATACTCGTACATACATACATACTAGGGATTGCAATCCCGGACCAGTTTTACAATCCCGGGATTTTCGGGACTGAAAATCACAATCCCGGGATCCCGGGATTTTTTTCGGGATTGAATATATTACTTTAAGGAACTAGTTCAGACTTTTTTTCAATCAAATAAATTATATCTATGTATTAAATACAATTCTGTGTTCTTAATTTAAAACTAACAACAAAATATTTATGACAAATAACTTAAAAACGCATATAATTACCAAATCACCTGGCTAACCTCCTGAAAAAGGCATCTCTCTGGTTCAATACTAGTAGATCAAATCGTATTATAGGTAAAGCTTCAACTTTTGGCCATTCAAATTCGGTGTGAGTAATAATTATCAATAATTCAAGCTTCGCTATAGTTTAAATTCTCAAATGCTGATGGTTTTATATTAGGTGTTTCTTTCTTAATCCTCTTATTTACACAATTTTCCCTGTGTATTGTGAATGTGACAAGTCACATTAGTGTAAAGAAGAGTTAAAGTTGCATGTTTTTAGAAAATTCTGGTTGTTTACTTTTTAAAATCTTTTTCTGATTCTTTTCTGATTTTGGTTACTGGCAAATTTGTACTGGAAAAGTACCAAAACAGAGCTAATTTGTACAAATTTGTAAAAAGTAGTTATACACAAACAGAGCTATTGTTGCATTAACACTTATTCAAACGTCACAGGCAATGGGCAATTTATTTTTTGTGTTAAATAAGAAGGGTTGCATTTTTCGAGCTCAACGTGGCAAAGCAAAAAGTAAGCTTTATTTTTGTTTCGATCCCGGGATCGGATTTTGTCAATCCCGGGATTTTTCGGGACTGAAATTGTCCGGGATCCCGGGATTCCGGGATTCGCGATCCCGGGATTGCAATCCCTAATACATACATACATATGTACATTTGTATATGTATGAATAACTGTGTTTGTGTGCATTGCAAAATCCCAAAAGCAAAACCAGCAACAACAACATCCACCACCAGCACCACAAACACCACAACAACCCAGCAGCACAATAACAATAATAAGACCTCAGCGCGCTCTTCCGGCCGC
This sequence comes from Melieria crassipennis, assembly GCA_963668005.1. NCBI lineage: Eukaryota > Metazoa > Arthropoda > Insecta > Diptera > Ulidiidae > Melieria > Melieria crassipennis. Next base: position 128,522,892 of record OY764961.1, read on the forward strand.
CACTTGGCCCAAATTGATTTATGTAAAAAGTCTGCAACGAACGCGCCGCCATGTCCATTGCAAATTAGCATTTCTGCTTGTCGATTTGTGCGAGTCTGCGCATTTGTGTGACCCACACACACACACACACAAAGATTCTCATTCACGCAGCCACACTGAGCTGCACACCTCGAGGATATTTTGAATACATTAATGCGCGCTTTCGTCGGCTTTGCTCGGTTCATGGCATCAAGTCGACTTACGCGTGTTGACCATTGGCGGTTTATGTTGAATTGGTTTTTTTTTAGAGTGACTCTCGTTATGGTTGTTATTGTTGTGCGCTTGAATATAAAGCAGCTTACAACAAGAGCAATATTTTTGTTGTGCATTAGGTGTCGTTCCTATTTCGTATTCAATCGGGTTTTTTACGTTTTCATTTCAAGTTGTAGCAGTGAAATGTGAAATTTTCAGCCAAGCTAAGCGATTTTTAGCTTTTTTTTTTGGTGTTTTTAAATTTGTTCTATGTTTGTACATGACTTTAATTTAAAACAATAAATTTCAAACTTTCTATAAAGTTTTTCTGATAACATAAATTTTAGTCCTTAATTCTTAACACCTTAGGCCTAACTTTGACAATTTATTTCGCGACCATGGAAAATGTATGAGGATTTATTTTTAAAGGGTATAATCAGTAAAGTAAAACATTAAAGTACAATATAAAAAACAAATTATTTACTATTACTTTTATTCAAAATCGCAACAGAAGCATGACGCTTTAAAATCGCCAACGGATTTCTCGTAAAGTATTAAACCTTGGAACAAAAAAAAAAAAAACATTTTATAATCTCTCTTCCATTGTCTATGGTGGTACGTAGGAGTTTTTCTTCGAAATCATTTTTTGTAGAAATGATTCACTTTAAAAAAAAGTATCCAAACGGGTAGATGGATTTCTCAAAAAGTATTGGAACTTAGAACAAAAAACACATAAATGATATATTCTATCTTCCATTGTCGATTGTTGTTCTTTTCGAAATAAAGTTTTGTAGAAATAGTTCAATTTCGAAAACAAAGTATCGATTTTTGGCCAAAAAACTGTCAGTCAATTGTTTAAAACAAAATAAAGTTTCCCTAAAATGAAAAAAATACTACATTCTTCTTTAAACCAAAGAATTTCAAAGCTACTGTAAACAATTTTAAATCGATCATAGCAACAGTATTCGATTCCATCCAGTTTGCAAAAAGTGGTTTCGAGAAATATTTATGTCTGTGAAGCTTTGTGAACGCTCAGCGCGTCGAAACATTAAGATTGCACCTTTTAAAATTTTTGTTTTGACTATAGAAACAACTGGATATTATTTTTAGGGTTTTAAAGTATTGTTTAAGCCAAAAATTAAAAAATATATATTTTTTTAAATCCTAGATCCCTTAATTTTTAACCCTTTCTTCAACCTCTTTTGATTAAAAACTTATTCCAAGTAAAACCAGTGTTAATTGTTTCTTATATCAAAATTTACTCCAAGTAAAGCAAGTCTTAATTTTTTTATATATCAAAATGCACTACAAGTAAGCCAAGTGTTAATTTTTTTTATATCAAAATAAAGCTACGTTTTAAATACGAGGATGGTCTGAAAAGTTTCCAACCTCAATATGAAATTGACACCTAGCGGACCTCGACGGAGCGGGGGAAGTAAAAACATGGAAGAAGTTCGGGTTTAACGAATGGGTGGGTAATTACCGAATGAGAAGTATGTACAAAAAGTCAGCAGTTGACGGGACAAAGCGGCCAAGGCCGGGGAGCAAAAATGAGGAGAGCATAAGTACAAAAGGCGAAGGCAAAGATGGGATTAGCAATGGGATCGACAGATAATTGTAGAGAGCACTGATTTATGCAGTAGGAAGTCTATTTGGGCATCTTTTCAAGGGTATTCACCAAAGCCAGCCCAAATCTCTAAAGCGGCAAACATGAAATTTGAGCTGTAGGTACATTTAATAAAAGTAAACAAAATTTAATATTTTTTTGTTTACTTCCACCAAGGCGAGATTTTTTGAAATTTTGGGTCTAAAGGGGCAAAAAAAAACTTGGGTGGAAGTGTTCTATCTTGAAACTTGAATTATTGGGTCCGTTGGATTTGCGTGCAAAACCGCGTTGTCCTGCTAGTTACATATAAACGTACTGTACCCTTTGGTTCATATGACAAATTACTCAATTTTTAAATTTTCTTAAAGCTTATCTTAATGACTCATTTCATAAAGATTATTAAAAAAATCTGCGTACCATTTACAAGTGCCACCTAAAGCTATTCAAATATGAATTTTTGTCGTTAAATTCTGGTCACCACACTTGGTACTCACATACAACTGTTTTGTAGCTATTCAAGTCTTATCGTACACAGTTGATTATATTTAAATTGCAAAGCAAGATAAACTACCTCTGCCCAACTCGGCTCGGCGAGATAAGCAATTCAATTGTGTGCCCATTTGGCTGATACGTTCATACGTCGTACGCACGTTGTCTCGCCATATTCACATAAAAGTTCCAGCACAAATATGGCCGAATGATTGATATGCAGCTCCAACAGTGCGCCGATAAAGCACACACACACACACACACACACACACCTAAGCAGCCACCAAAGTTGAGTCATTGTGTTTGCCATGTTGACGAAGCATGTTGGCCAAAACAACATTGACAGGCATTCGTGCGCCCGGTTACCTCTTTCCTGCGGCGTCTAAGCAAGTAAAAGACGCTGCGCTATGAAATCTTTACAAATTGTCAATAGACATAGTGAGTGTGTGTTGTTGCTGTTTCGAGCTAAATGACAGATTTTATATGCTGCGCCACAACGCGTTGTACATTTATATTTCTATTCGATTTGTATTCGTGTTACTGCTTTTGGTGTGCACGACCCACTACAGACAGACATAAACAGAATGACAGCGGAAGCGAGACAATGACAGTGACAGTGTCAGGGGGAGTTTGAAAAATTGCAAAATACTTTTCACAGGCTTTAAGTGTTTTCGAAAACACATTCAATATGGGCTAATAACAAAGGCTGACTGCCGCACGCGCCTCAACACTGCTCGGCGGCACTCAATTTCAATTCGTTCCACTCGTGCAACGCGCCGATCCAAAGACCAACCGTGCCGCTCCATAGGCAATTCGCAACCCCAATCAATTGGCGCTCGACACCGCACTCATTGTCGCACTTGTGCACGCACACAAGCACACAAGTGTGCACACAAATTGTAACACAGCGTCATACGAGGGTTGGACAATAAGTTCATGCATTACTCTTGAGTTCTTTAAAAATTTACTCCATTCGAGTCGAAGGTCGTCTAAAGTGTAAAGAAAAAGAGCCCCGGAATAGGTCTTTGCTTCCTGTTTCGTGATATCCTTCGAGTTCAGAAACAGGAAAAGTGCATATTTCACAAAATTCGCAAAGTTGACCTAAAGTTCAATTTGAGAATTTTCAAAGTATTTGGTCTCTGCCTTTTAGGCCAAATGTGATATTGTTCTTCGGATTCAACAATTGCAAATGCATAGTTTTGCAATGGTTTTTAATTTTGATACCAATTTTAAATTAAAACTGAAGTAGAAGCCTCAGTTTTGCGAATTTCAAGAAAACATTAAATGCAAAAATGTTCACATCAATTCTTAATCTACATTGACAACATTAACAACTTTTTGCCAACCATATATTTTTAAGATTTTTTTTACTCAATCGACTAAAAAGCAGAAAACAAGTGTTTCCATTTTTTTTAACTTACATGGCGTTCAAACTGAACGTGTTTAATGTGCTTAAACAAGTTAAATGAACAAAACCAGTTCGAAAACCTGTTTATTCACATGCAATTGTTGTTGGAAATTAAACGTGTTAAACCATTTAACATGTTTTGAAACGAGTTTAGTGCAGGGTTGCATCCGAAAGCTTTCTATGAAAAAGCTTTTTTACCAACGAAACACAGCTATTCATATATGAAACACATCCCTTAAAATTAAGCTGTCATTTCATCAAAACAAAACCAAACAGAAATTGAAAATTTGAAAGATTTGAAATGAATAAAAAAAATCGTTTTGCTCGCACTGCTTTCATTCCATTCATCGACTTTTTTTGACATCTGAATACAAGGCGTCTAATATTTGGACGAAGTTGAGTAGTTGCCGTGGATTGTGAAATATGCAACAATATTTCGCTCGAATCATGCTCCCAGCACATCAGTTCACAAAAATATTTATTTGTTGTTTGTAAACAAACAGCTGTCAAATTAAAGCTCATTGAGCAGTCTGTCCGGTCGTGTTCAATAAAAAGCTCTTTTCACTTAAACTAGTTTAAATGAGTCAGTTTGATCGCCATATTACTGATTAATTTTTTTCACAAATTTTTCAAGGTTTTCTCAGTTGAACTTTTACCTTTAAAATAGCATCAAAATCTTTAAATTCCGAGGCTAAAATTTTTCTGAATTTTTTCTATGGAACAAATCACTGTGAAATGTGTTAAATGTTAGAAAATGTTGTCAGCTAAGCAACTTTGGGCCCCCAACGGGTATTCATAATAGTTTTTCTTTTTTGTGAGAATGTTTATTTTACACATTCGAAACCACCGACAAATATTTAGCAGTTTTTCTGCCATCCCTCGCTGCTCAGATGTGTAGAGACGGCAGGCACAGTCGCAGCTGCTGTTGCAACAATAACAACAACACCAAACACATGGCACCACCTCGGCACGCATGTTTCACATACATTTGAATTTATTTTTGGAAAATTATTTTGGTACGTTTTCCTTTATTTTCGCTCCGTTTTGCTTCGCATCGTTGCGCCGCACGTCTATTTGTGGCGCCGCGCCCGCAGCATTGCTGTGTTCTCAGCCATTTTATGGCATTGATAAGCAATGGCAAACGCATCACGGCCAAGGGTAAGTAAACGGAATGTCTATATGTATGAGTGTGTGTGTGTGTGTGTGTGTGTGTGGAGCGTAAATTTGTTGCAAAATTAGAATTTGCTTAATTGCTTTGGGGCTGTCGTTGTCTCCTAAAGAGGCAACGGCAGCATAAACGCATAGACACACGCTTGGTGCGCGACTGACTGAGCGTCATTGGAATGTAGATTGAGCACAAGTGTCCTTTCTAGATGTCTCCATGTGTATGTGTGTGTGGGTGTCACTAGTTAGGGGGAGAAGTTCAATTAAATTTAATGTGATTAAATGCCGAACGCCTTTTGCATGAAATGGTGAAATTGTGCAGTCAGAGCAACGGTTAACAAAAGCCGCATTAAAAGCTTGTAAAATAATAGAAAAAGATTGCAAATAATTAAACAAATCGTTTAAGATTCTTATGACGACATTAATTATAATTAATAGAAGTCAGACAGTTAAATGAAACAGAAAATATAATCAATTTTAAGTAATGTTTGACATTAAACTTTAAGACATTTTTTGCCATCGATTGAATTTATTTACACATGCAAAAATATACATTAATATATATCTTATATTCTTAATCTCCAACTAGTCTTCCAGTTATGAAACCCACTTTGCAACATTTGCCACTTTTTCGCTAATCACTTATCTCTAACTTATCTCTAAAAATTGCACTTAAATTTCTCAGCAACTTGAACCTGCAGCTGCTCGTACTTTTGACTTTTTCGCCTCATCACTTTCAATCTGCATGATTCCCCCCTACACTCTTCCCCACACACATACACACATAAAATCGAAACGACCATAGACTCAAGTTTTGCAACAATTTTGCAAAAGTCCAGAAAACTTTGTGTCACTTTGTGTCCGCCTCGTGTTGTTGGCCACTTGGCAGTGTCTGGACCTGCACGTTTTACAGCGACAGTAATTTATCATGGAAATTGAACGCTTCAACGTCACATGTTCACACTTTGCAACGACAGCGAAGCGCGGCATAAACAAGTTAAAAATAAAGTGAGCAAAAACTGTAATAAAACGAACGAAATGTTCCTCCATTTTTTTTTTATTTCTTTTTTAAAAAGGAAGTTGGAAAGTTTGCAACGCCCACTACACTAAAACGTGTTGATTGTGGTTGTTTTTGTTGTTGTCTGGTCTTCAGTCTATTGCTTGACATATTGTTGCATCATTTCTTGTCCTGCCCACTCGTGCTCGCCTCCTCTGTCTGTTCTCGCAGCACGCAGCACTGCATAAAGGTAATAAAATTGTCAACTACTGACGTTTGTATGCGTTACTGATCGCGCGTGCATGTGTTTGTGTGTATGTGTGTGGGTGTGGGTTCAGTGTGTGGGTGTGTGTTTGTTTGACTGATGCACTTAATGGTTGATTTGATGGGCATGGCAAAAGTCTGACAGCACATTGGCAAACAGCTGAATACACACTGCACTCTGGCCGACTCTGAAAAACTTGCTGTGAAATTTAAATTTAAAAAGTTGCTACGGAAATTTCCACAACTTTCACTGTTTACAAACTTGATTTCAATTAACGTTGCTTGAATTTTGTTTGCTTGTAAACTTTGCTTTTTTTCATACGCAAAAAACATGACGAAAGTTGCCATCAAAGCTTTTCAATGTTTGTATTTCTTACTTAATTTGCTTTCAACTGAATCTTGTTATTGTGAATTTTTTTAATACATCTTAGCTTTAATGTATTTAATGATTATTGAAAATCATAATTTGTTGATAACACCGTGCGACAGCATTTTTCACACCCTGAAAAATCCATATGTGCGTGAAACTAGAGACCAAATATAGTAATACTGCGTACCCAGTTTTTCATATCTACATACTTTGTCATTTTAAAAGGACTTCAAAATTTTTTAACAAAAATATAAAAAATACTTAACCTCGTTAGAATATAGCGATATGTATATCAAGAAAGAGAAAAGGCTCAAGAATTTAAATAAAATTGATTTTTTATCTATTTGTAAAAAAAGGATATGAAAAAGGTCCTTTGAAAATTTAAATCCCTTATATCCTTGAAAATGTGTATAGAATTTTCCTGAAAAGTAAATATGTTAAAACCCAAAATCTCCTTGAGCACGTGTCAAAATTTCATTACTCTAACTTTGTTGGTTCGAAAGTTATTAAAAAAAAGGCGGAAGCTGCAATTCTAATGAAGTACAAAAATTCTAATTTATTTGAATATCAGAATTTTAAATAATAAAAAGATACAAAATCGACGTTAAGTATTTTTTATATTTTTGTATTGTTTTTTAATTTTTTCCCCACTTCAAAATTTTGAAGTCCTTTTAAAAGGACAAAGCATGTACAAATGAAAAACTGAGTATGCAGTATTACTATGTTTGGACTCTAGTTTCACGCTCATATAGATTTTTTCTGGTATGAAAAATTTTTTTAATTTTTGTCGCACAGTGTAATAAGATTCCAAGTTTCTGACAGAGCTTCAAGTTTACTGATGAGGATGGAAAGGAAATTGATTGGAAAAACCCGAATACCGAGCTAAAAAATAAGAAATAGGCAACCGTAGTGCAACATGTTGGCGACTCAGTCAATTTGTATACCACACCATAGATCTCCAATCTATGGAATCCTCTTGTGTTGAAACCATTGAATTTGTAGACACAAATGGATGAACAGGAGATTGATTTGAACATCTCAACTCACAACTTAACTTACATTAAAGTTTGCGAAATTCAATGTTTTGCTTGTAATTTAGATTCAACAGCATAATGACCCAAAACAAATGACACACAAATGACATTCGTTCCAACACTCATATCTTAATATCCTTCAATAAGTATGTATGTGCATCAATTCATTATCGACTTGCGAACGTTGCGCGCAACATGTTGCTGCACCAGCTGTCGTCTGTCATGCTGTCAACGTACAATTAATTGCTGCACATGTCCAACAGAATAAACAAACAATCAAGAGCACCGGAAATATGACATGCTGCATGCAACATGCCAGCAAAGTTGCCTATCATTGCTTCCTTGTTGGTTGTCGCTGTTGCTTACGGTCCGCTTACGATGTCACATGTTGGCACTTGGCTGCGATAAAAAGCGAACGCAACGCGGGCACGTCTGGCTATGGACTGCCGTCGCAGCGTTAAGGCACTGCGCTGACTGGCTGGTTGGCATATAAATTGACTAAAAACCACCACGGCTCATCCTTTCGCCCATCCCCGAACCATCAATCCAGCCCAACCCCAGCCCCCCAATGCTGACAGTAAAGCGACAACAACTCAAACAACTTGATGTGGGTTGAATAATCACTGCTGGCATAAATGTCGTATACGTAACATTATTTTATATGAGAAAAATTTGTTGCGCATACGCCGTGGGGTCTGGCGTTGGCTAAACGCTTCCGCGATGCAATTTTTAAAACGAGACTTGTGCACACTACACTTTTGTGTTGTTTTGTTGCGCAGCAACATAAACATTGGCTGCTTTTTGCCAATGGGGGAGGACGACAGCTGCAGCGTGTAACATGTGGCACACATGGCACAAAATCGATACTTGGCAATTTTTGGCTGACAATTTTGTGCTTGCCGCCTCGCTTGCTTTCAGCTTCTCTTCGTTTTATTTTCGGCTGCTGCTTTTATTTGTGGTTTTTTTGTGATGCTTTGCCCACCAGCAACCGAAACTTTGCACATTGAGTTTGGTGTGCTGGCACTGCTGCTGCTGCTGCTGCTGCTGTTAGTTGTATTGCGCTGCACTGTGCTTCGTTTTCCCCAAATTGCAACTTTCAAAAGTTTCAAGAGCTCAGACAGTCTTACAACTGCTCTTACAAGTTGTTGCTGCTGGCATAGTTGCCAGCTGCCACTGTTGTTGCCGCAGCCACAATTTTCAGTCTGCTCGCATTGCTATTTTTCGCTCTGCTGCTGGTTCTGCTGGCTGCGTTGCAATGTTCAGCAGTCTTGTGCTGCTTATCAACGTTTCCTTTCAAATTTTATTTCCGTAGCCCATTTATGAAATACACTAAAAAGAAATAAACAGAAAATGAAGTAAACTGTGAGCAACAACTCGCAGTTGGACTCTGCGCTTAAGAAATTTCAACATATTTGCAAATTTATTTCTCGAATCATTTTAAAGTTCAAACAATTTCAGCGCAACAGTGTAACAACAGAACACTTTAACAAACCAAATTGCATATAAAAACACATTTGTAGAGAGAAATTAAAATGTTTATAAAATTGTTGCCGTTTCTTCTTGCTTCTTGTTAATCTAAATTCATTGCATTTGAATGATGTCGATTTGTTAATTGTAATTTGTATGAGCATACAAATACGTTCGTCGTCTCAGTGACTGCTTACAAGTCAGCTTATCAGTCGAGACTCATTCATGAGTTCGTGCATTTAATTGCCGCTTGCACGCGTCGTCAATGGCAGCGTTGACACTGAAAGGCCACCGATAAGATTTGTCGTAGTTTTATTTATTTAAATTTATTTTAATATTACTTGCATACGGCTTCATTAACACTAGAAAGACGATTGCGGTCATTTTGACAGTTTTTCATTTTTAAATCTCTGTATTTTCTTTAGTATTTCTATCAACTTTTGCTTTGATGACTTTTATTTTTCTATCGGATTCTACAATTAGTTCTACAATTAAGGTTCTACAATTACAATAAGCCAAATCCCATGTGTACTTTTCGAGATATCAGCGTATAAAATATGTAGTCTTTGTAGGTATGGTTGTTAAACAACCCGAATATAGAAGTCGTTTCATTAACAACAAATTTTATTCATACGCGAAAACCGTACGCGGTGCACATGTGCAAAAACAACAACAACAATTTATTAATATCGCATTAGGCCCCTCAACACATGTGCGCCACATGATTTCCCAATTATCCATAAAGCGCGCCATTTGCATCTTTGCTTCGCCATGTTGCTTACTGCCGCCGCCAGCCGCATCGTTTTCATTCATCAGTTGACAAAAGCAACAAAACAAGCCGCCCAACGCGGCTTAGTCAGTCGAGCGCCACAAAGCATTCACCTTCGATTGCGTAAAAACAAAAACCCTCCAGCCGCACAAAGCACAAATGAAAGACAAACAGCAAAAAAAAAAACAAAAACAACGCGCAACAATGTAACGCAACCTCTGCCATCCTTCGTGTGGCACCAGTTGTGCTGCAACAACAATAACAGCATACAAAATAATTTGTAATTTTCATAATTTCGCTCTTTGGGCGAAAAGAAAATATTTTCCGCGCCGCCGCAGCAACAAAACGCGCTTTGCCCTTATTGCGGCGCTGTGCACGCATATTTTGTGTTAATTCAGCGGAAGTCTTTCGACAGCCATTTACAGCATTCGCAGCCAACGTTCAGATTGTGCTGCAGGTTGCCAAAGCGGAAATACACCGCACGCACTCGTCGACCGACGGCCGCAGTCTGCACACTCCGCACTCGATCCAAGTGTTGCGCAAATTTATTTAGTGCCAGTGTTTCGTTTCGCTGTCGACCGACAGTTGTTGGTTGCGTTGTTATTGTGCTCGCTCAATGATTTCGTGCATTAAAATGTGCTGCAGCAGAATTTTTTGCCCAACAAAAAAACAAAACATAAGTTAAATTGTTGCCCAAAGTTTTTCTGCCACTTTTGCATTAATCGGTTTGCATGGCTCGCACTTTTCTTTCTTATGGCCACGGCCGTGTGTTGGTCCTCAGTGAAGTACTCCAAACAAGGTTCTTGGTCCAATGAACCGAATTATTGTTAAAGCGTTACAGTATATTTAAGGTAGCGAAATATAATTGGTAGCTGAAGGAAATTACCCAACTAAGCTCCAATATAGTTCGAAACATCATACAGAGCGAGATGTAATATTTCTCAAGTTAAGGAGATCAGATCCGAATTTCCTTGTGAGCTAATATTGAGTGCACTGCGACCTAAAAACAATCTATTGTGTACCCTCAAATCTATTGTGGACTCAAAGTTTATCAGTCACAGTCACAGTTTATCTGTAAATCCAGCCTCCGAGAAAAGTTCTAGAATAGTTCCCAAACCAAGAACTCCCCCCAGATACCCAAGTATAGAGCATTCTTTTAGTAAGTGTATTGCAATTTTATTGCCAGTCAATTATTATTATTATTAATTATTATTATTATTGCAATTTTATTTTCCTGCATCATTCGCCTTCACGAATTCCTGGTTTATCCAGTTTAGTTGTAAGTTCAACCTACAAGATGCCAGTAATAATCTTGTTTGTTAGATCCACTAAATCAGGTCCAAAATCAATGAGTAATAAATATCTAAAAAACAACTTAAAGACTTTACTCCTTCAAGTAAATTCAAAACGTGGCCAATTCTTTCTTATCGCTCAGCTTTTGTTAGTTATGAAATTTACCCTAATTTTTGAGTTTTCAAAAATGCGTTAAAAATCAATAAGTACACTAATTTGATAGATGGGACAGGCATCGATATTATCGATCGATGAGATCTCATAGGACATGAACTAAAAACAATCAACATTTTCCAAGTCTTGTGAGGCCTATCGGCCGGTCTACCTCTGCGCCACCTTATTTGGTTCTGAATCACTGTTTTCAGCTTCTTCCAACGCTTCTTACGATTCACCTACCTATTCCAAGTCTTTCGGGAGTACCACGTGGTACTCATAAATCTAATGCCTCAATTACTGTTTCTTTTTTTTCAACCAACGCTATGATAGTTTTTTTTGTGTCAATGGGCAATTTATGCAAACAGAAGAAGGACAGGAATGAGTTCAAGAGCAGTGGGGGCAAAGTTCAGCATTATTTTCCATATATGGTGTTGTTTGATTTTGTTAATTTTATTTTCGTATTTAAAAGTTTAGTGTGTGCTTTGAATGCTATCTGAAAAGAGGCCTTCTCAGGGTAGTCGCCTATGTCATTACCGATCATTAGATCGCTACTTGGTTAGATGATTGGTTAGGTCGCTGACAACTCGAGGTTAACACTAATAAGCTGAATAAATTGTTACGGCTGTTTCGAGTTCTAGGAGACGACATAAATTCCGTGGAATGGGAAGTCTATGAATATTGTAATACAATTTTTATTTGATTGGTTGAGTTTACCTTTTTATATCTTTTGTTCTATTGATTTTTTTCTATAATAAATTTTTCTTTACATAAATTTTGATGAGAATATTAATCGTTTTATTAAATTAGTATTGGCTTTTCTTCTATAATATTATTAATTATTAACCCTTATTTGATCAGAATTATTTTAGGTCGAGATGGTCCTGTGTTAGTCTTTTATTTTTTAATAATTTATTTTCAAAAAATGGAGTCTTATAATGCAGCTTCATATTTTGTTACGGCTCGTTCGAGTCCTTGGAAAAGACTTATATTCCCTGATGCGTCTCTTTCAGAGCTGCCAACTCCCTTAACCTACCTACAAACGTTTAAAAAGTAATTGGAACGTCATCTCTTAGGTTTTCTAAAGACTTTTTAAGTGAAATTTGATCTCATCACTTTCTATATGAATAAATTATATATAAAATTTGACTAGTTTTATATATATAACACTAGCAGGCCCCGCGGTTTTGCACGCAAGTTTAAAGTCAATGAGCCCAATAAATCAAGTTTCTCTTAACTCTTCGTTGACCTCCTCAGATTTTTATGAAAAAATACTTATTCTAATTAATCTAATCTAATCTAATTACTTCTCATTTGAAGTGCTTTTACCGAGTTTGAAGTCAAATGGCCCAAAAAATCGTGTTACTCCATGCAAACTGTTAACCCATTGTTGACCCCGTTTTATTTTGATTTTCGGAAAAACTAAAAACACGTATCGAATTATTTAACATTTGATGTACTGATACTAAATTTGAGGTCAAATGGCCCCAAAAAAATCGTTTTTCTCCATACTAACTTGTACCGCTTTGCTTACCCGGTATACGAACCTTAACTCATTGTTGACCCCGTTAAATTTTGATTTAAAAAAACATTAAAAACATGTCAAATTATTTCTCATTTAAAGTAATTTTACTACGTTTTTCGCCACAGAAAGTTTTAACCCATAGTTGACCCCAAACGATTTTGATTTAAAAAAAAAAATGACACATACGTTACTTATTTTTCATTTCAAATTTTTTCATAAATTTATAAGTCAATAAATTTTTCCATAGCCTTCCTGTGTACGAACCCTAACCCAAGGTTGACCCCGTTCAAATTTGGTTTTCAAAAAATTGAAAAATATGTGTCAAACTATTTTTGATTTGGATATAAATTACGTTCCTTCATAGAACACCTTAACCCATGTTTTGCCTTTTTAGACCCAAGATTTAAAAAATTCCCGTTTAAGCGGAGGTTCATTTTTTTTAATGTACCTACAGTTAAAATTTCATGTTTGCAGTCAGTCAAGAAAAACAATCACATGTATGTATATAGATATGATTAGTTCTCAAAATTTAATAAAAAAATTTTAATAAAGTCAATTTAGTTGACTTAATTTCGCATTCAACTTTAAGCCAAACATTTGCCGTAACGGTTATATTATCGAAATTTATGCACCTTGAGTTTCAAAGTTATGGCGGAGCAGTGCCTCCATACAGCGTCATGCCGTGCTGTCAGTGTGCGTCATATCAACATGGCCGCACCAGCAGCGTCGCCATCATCATCAGCAGCATAGTTCACACATTTTCCTTCGATACGCGGCGCCTCCCTGTTTTCACTCGCATGTCGGACTTTTTAAGTAAAGTTTTTGCACTCATTTTGCTTTTGTTTTGTTTGCTGCACGCAGCTGTCAGCGCACTTAATGTATTCACACCATGCACGTACGTGTTCCCCCTCAGCCCCGTGTGTGCCCTTCACCAGTTGACGCCCGTCAGGCGCGCTTCTGTGCAAAACTTTGCGCAGGACGTCGGAATGCACGAAGCAGGCGCAAAAACGCCGAATGGCTTAGGGGAAAAAATTAAATGAGCACATTTGTGGCAGACACATAAATTATTCATAATGGCAACTGGTGCTGACACACCGTGCGCCAGCTGACGAGTGTCGGACGCCTAATTAAATTGCCCAGCAATTTGCCTAAAACTATTCGCACAGTAAGTCTCGGCGGTTCAGTAAATCGTGTCAGCGCGCGGATAAGCAATCGACCCATGTGCCACCGCGGCTCGATTTCGCATTGGGGTTTTTGTTGCTGTGTGCAGCGGAAATTAAGCGTCATGCCGCAGGGCCGAACGCAGCGCTCTCTGCACTGATTTTCAGATTTTCACGGTATTGATTGCATACATTTTCGTGTTATTGTTCATATTTGCATTATTATTCATAACGCCATAATTACATTTAGCGAATTTCAACAAGCTTATGTGCTGCATGAATGCTATTTTCATTTCCATGCACGCATGCAATTTTACTACTAATAAAAGGCAGAACTACATAAATATTAGGTCATTCCGTTAGTGATTCAGTTTTAGGTAGTTTGAAGCCTTCAGTAAAAATATAATATAGTAAAATTCAAATTTGTCTGTGTTCGGTTATAGTAGAAAGTAGTGTCCAACCGAAACTGAATTTTTAGGACTAAACCGAAATTAAGTTTAAGGTCAGAATTACAAGTTAAACTAACTTTTACTATAAACAAGACTATTTTAAAATAATTACAACACATTTTTTGTGGGCTTAACCGATTTATTTTATTCAAAATTATACCCATCGGACTCAATACGGCAATTAGCATGATTTGAAAACATGTTGAATGAGTGTTTTAGATAGTCCGGGATGTCTTTTGAATAGCTTCTATGTCCTCAAATCGCTTTTCTTTCATTAAAGAATGCACTTCTCCGAAAAGGTAAAAGCAGTAAAGTGCCAACTCAAACAAATACGAGAAGTGGTTCGTTGGTTAAAATGCAATTTTTATTAAAAAAAAAATCAGTCACAAGTGTCCATCGATAAGAGCAATTTTTGTTCGTCAGTCAACTTGTATCAGACGAAACGAAACAAACACTTTTCGGTGGCCCAAATGTTGAGTTGAAAGGCGTTAAATTAATGTTTTGAATATGTTTACATCCAATTTGAGAAATTTCAATGAAGATTTTGGCTGTCCTTTGATTGATTCACGCACAGTTTTGATAAAATCTGCAGTTTTTCTTATTTTCAAATGCCCTATTTTGCCTTTTTTAGGCAGTTTTTAGTGCCTTTTTCTGACTTTTTGGCAGTTTTTAGTGCCTTTCCGTGCCTTTTTTGCTATTTTATTTTGCCTTTTTTATAGGTTTTTAGGTGCTCAAAATCATTTCCCTGCTTATCCCAATGGGCCCACATGACGCATGCGTAATTAATGATGTTACGTATACGTTACATAGATTTAAGCAAATTAAAATTTATATTAAAGCATGCGAAGCGCAAAAAGTGCGCACGCGCTCTATCGCTGCGCTGCTGCAGATAATCGCATCAATTTAAATCCACTGCATCATCAATATGCATTAAAATGCTTTCATTCATTACGGCGACAGTAATCGCATTTCGTGTGAACCTGTTCAAGCCGCCCACCGCCCACGCCCCGACTTTGGCTCTCGCTCAGAGCCAGTTAAGCATTCATGGCTGCCTTCAGCGTCGCACTGCACAACCTTAACCGGCACAAAGCAATAATAATGACGTGACGTGAGGTGAGGTAGTCTCAAGCTCACACCCTCACACACACATACACTCACCCATGTTCAACTAACATTGCATTGAGTATCTTACTCTGTATTGTTACAAATTCTGTAGAACCCAGCTTGCTGACTGGCCGCTCGGTTATTTATAACGCAATTATGCGGATTTATGGCTGACTGCAGTCGCCGCGACGCCCGAGATGCTTTTATTTGCCGCGCATGCCATCTGTGCGGCATTTATTAACCATTTCTCAATGCAGAATCGCATTCATTACGCGGCTATCATCGCTGTCATCATCGTCAACAGCAGCAGCGACCGTCTCGCAGCGGAAGTTGCGCTTACAAGTGCCCCCTGCCAAGCTGTCACGCTGGCTATTTCCATGGAAGCGTTCATCACCTCGGTTGGCAGCTCATTTTCTACGCCGCATCCACTAATAATTACTCATGCTTTTGTCATGCGCCCCACCAGCTGGCGAGTGAGTCGGCCAGAGCCCGCTCGGCTGGTCGTGCACCGCGCTCAATTGATTCAATTGATCCCTATTAAGTGTGCCATGGTTGTTTTTGTTGCTACTATTTGCGGCCATCACTGTCACTGCAACAGACAACCAAACAAAATCAATTCAAAAATGCCACTTTTACACTCTCGCACACTAACACACACACACACACGCACACATGTAAGAATGAATGAGCTAAACTTGTTCAACTTGCCGGCGCGCTTTGCGTTAGCACACGCTTCATTCACGCCACTTCCGCCCACCCGCTGCGCGACCCCGCCAACAGCATCAACACCAATTTTACAGCCGCTCTTTGCCGCCGGACGGCTTCGCATTAATGGCCACTGCGAATCTCATCGCGTGCCTGCGTCAACTACCCCATTAACTGGTTGTATTTAATGGCCTTTTGTGGCCGCGACGGCGTCAGGCGGCAGCGTTATTGTTGTCGTGGGCGCCTTCATTGTCGTCTTCGCTGTCCCGTTGTGGTATCGCGTTTGAATCGAAACGGAGGGCGGTTTGTGTTTAATTTTTGCCGCGCTACTGCCTGCACGACATTAACGACGCACCACGAGTCACCGCCGCCATCAACATTGGCACGCACCATTGCCACTGACATGGCCGGCGTTATCGTTTGCGCATTCACGCCTTCTCAGCGCCCAATCGGCCGCGCCAACCCCAACCGCAGCCGGTCCGGCGATGACTCAATTGCACTGTGTCGCACTCTTGCGGTCACAGCGGTGGACAGACAGCGGCCGCATAGCGACCAGCGAACCGCTGCTGTACGCACTGACATGCAGACATGTCAATGTTGTTGCTGTTGTTGTTGCTGTGTTTGCGTAAAAATTTGCTTTTGACACATTAAACGAGTTCTCGAGCGGTTGCGGTCGCAGTCGCAATGTATGTGAATTCTTCATATTTGAGTTGGAAATTTTGTGTGCTGAACACATCTCGCAAAAAGCCATTATGTGCATGTATGTGTGCGTGTGATTACGTGTACTTGAGTGTGTGTGTGGCTGCTTTGCTTTGCTTATTTCTTAGCACTCATCAACATTGCGTAAACGTGCACGTCATCAGCGCAATTAAGTAAGAAATTTTGACACTTTCATAAAAGTTTTCAGTTTTTCATGTTGCAATTGGTACATGAAACTGTTTTTATTTTAATGAATTTCTTAAAAAATTAACAACTTTTTTTTGTTATAAAATTTGTTGATTGAGACAAATCTATTAAAAATTATTGTATGTGTGTATAAAATTTTTTGGTGGTACCACCCGACTCACAACGTGACCTTAGAACTAGGAATAATCGATTTTGGCGTTGATGTTGATGGCATAGCGTAGTGTTTTTTTCTCTTAGGGTTATAGTAGAATAGCCATTTTTCATCCACAGTCACAATTCGATGTAAAAACCCTTTCTTTTTTGCCTTTTAATCAGCTGCTTGCAAGTGAAAAATCGCCTTTCAAAATCTCTTGGTTTCAGTTCATAAGGCACACAATTGCTTTGCTTTAGAATCATTCCCATGGATTTCAATTGCACAGAGATTGTTGATTGAAATGTTTTGGTTTCAGTTCATAAGGCACCCAATCGCTTTGCTTTAGAATCATTCCCATGGATTTCAATCGTTTGAGAGATTGTTTGTTGTGTCACTCTTAAGGATTCTGCAAGCTCCTCTTGCTTTTGACTTGCATCTTTATCGAGAAATGCCTGCAACTCTTTGTCTTCGAATTTTTTTGGCAACCCAGAGCGAAGCTTGTTTTCAGCATTGAAATCACCATTTTGGAAACGTCGTAACCGATTGTCACCATAAACTTCCACAAGCATTCAATGTGCTTCAGCTGCACTTTTTTTCCAATAAAAGCAGAAAACTTAAATCTCCCACAAATGCTGCTTAATTGACCCAAAGTTGGACACATTCGACACAGTAAAGAAATACGATTTTTTTAATTAACTCGAAGTCATATTAAATGAACCTCTCTGGAACCATCGCAATCAGCTGTCACTATGAACCACTCACAATAGTGAAAGCCATCTTTGAAAACGGACCTTACTAATTTCTAGAGTCCTACCGATTAATCGGCATCAGCCAAAAAGAAGAATCGGCATCGGTATCGGCCTTTTTTGGCCGATGCCACATCGGCCTATTTTCCTGCTTTCATTTTTTTGTTTTCATTTTTTGTACCAACGAGTTCTTATTCCCCTTTTCAGTAATGCATTTTTAGATACTGTTTAATATAAATGTTTCCTAGAAATGTTTTTTATAAAAACTAGGTATTCTTAAAAACACAGATTTTCTAGAATTGTCTATGCATTTCGTGTCTTAATGTGGATATCAGAAGAAAGGGCATTTAATTTTATAATCTTATCCTTCGTTTTTAATTGGAAGCATTTTTTTTAAACAGGCCTTTTATTTTTTTCCAATTTTGTTTTCTGACTTCTTTCCACTGCATCTGTACAACGGGTCGCAATTTGAGAGTACAAATTTTAATATAAAAATCGTAATTTAATTTTGAAAAGAAACTGAATTTGTATGCAATATTTACGATAAATATTATATATACATATATATTTTATATATATATATTTTTTTAATATTTTTGTTTGTCTGTCAGTGACAGTCAATGAGATATATAAATATTTTTTTAATACATGTTAATGTATTAGAATTTTAAATTATCTTGTAATTTTATTTAGTTTTTAATTATTTCTTTTCTCGTTTTTTGTCATTTTGTGATAAATATTACAAACAATATGTAATAGTTCCTTTTTTTTTATAAAATAGACTGTGTTTTTGATTGAATTCATTCGTGTAATTTTTCTATAAATCTCGCCCTTTCGGCCGATTAATCGGCATCGGCCAAATCTCGCCCTTACGGTCGTTCAATCGGCATCGGCCAAAAAATTTGGTATCGGTCGGACTACTAATTTCTACTTCCAATATGTAAAAACAATTAGAAGGCTTCTAGTCAGTCTTGACTTGACTTGCTAGAGTTGCCATGAGCATTCAATTGGTCCTATATTTCTTTGAGCTTCACCAAAGCCAGAGAACTACGGATCGTAAAGTGTATCTCTGCAGACACAAAAACCTTGCAGTCTAAATTAGTTGCAAAACAAACCAACCGCTCTTGACTTCAGTGATTTTTACGTCTGTCGGGTAGGAGATTTCGACTCGTCCTGTAGTTCTATTCTTATTCAGCCCTTACAGCTCGCTCTTCCATCGGTTGCAATACTCATCTCCCACACAAAAAATATCACGAATTCTTCAGCATATCTCTGCAGACAAAGAAACCTTGCAGTCTTAATTACATACAAAACAAATTCGAACTTGTCACGAAGTCGGATGCAACAGAACAGCTCGTTTCGTTCCAGCTACATCACTTCTCCTTTTACAGCTCGATGTTCCATCCATCGTAGTACTTATTTCTCCTACACCTAAGTGGCCGCAGATCCTTCAGTCTTTCTCTGTACACACAAAAAAACCTTGCAGCCTTAATTAGTTGTAAAACAAATTCAGAAATGACTTTCGCTTGTAACTACCGCAAACTTGTCATAAAGTCCAATGAAACGGAACAGCGCCTTTCGTTCCGGCAGCGTCACTTCCGCTGCAGCACAATTAAAAAACTTGTGCAAATATATTTTCCATTCTGTTTGCTGTCTTTGCCAAAAAGTGTCAAACTCTAAAGTGGCGCTGGCGCCCAGCACGCATTCAGTCGAGTGTTGGCGAGTAGTTTTTTGCTGGCTTTGAACGTGACCAAATGACTGAATGAATGATTAGCTGTCAAATGCCGTGCCATGGAATTTAATAACGGCACTGCGGGGCCAACGCTCCAACAATGACGCCTCTGGCGGCCATAAAGCTATGCGCTCACATTTACTTAGTTTAGCTCTCAATTGCGTTCGCACTGGCGCTCCATATGCCGTAATACTTGCGCCAAAATTCTGCACATACATTCAGGCAGCCATAATTACGTATACGCTCCGAGCGCCGGCTGGCAATGCCGTTTTGTCTTTTGGGCATATTTAAAATTTCACTGGCACAGCGCCACAGTCTCATTCGTGGGGCGCGCAGAGTTTTGTGGGCGGCCAGTAGTGTACGCTGTGCGGTTTGCAATTAGTGCAGACGCACTCACGCGCACGCGCGCGCTTGACCCCAATTATAACCGACCGAATGAATGAATGAATGATTGCATGAAAGAAATGCGAATCAATTTTCTGGCCAACGCGTAGAACAATTTAATTTACAAGCGATTTGCTCGCCTTTTGTGCGCTTATTTAAATTGCAATTTTATCTGTGCAATTGCAGTTTTTCTTATTGTTTTTTTTTGCACATTTCATTAAAATTTCAGCAGCAACAGGGAACAATAACAAAAAAAAAACTAAACTAACAAAGTGCTGGCAAATTTATTGCCCAAATGCGCGCTGCATATACGCTTCGAAACACTCACACACACACACACACACACACACATATGTACCTGCTTACTACAGTGTAATTGCATTAGCTGCCTTTTTGTGCCTTTGCCGTACCGCCCCGCGTGCTGTCCGCTTGTCGCTACACTTTTGTAGTGTTTCCGCATAGTGCTTTCTGCTGTTTTGTTGCGCCCATTGCGCCCCTTTTGGTCTATCGATTTTTTTCACGTTTACTCTCTGCCGTTCTCGCACTCTGCATTTCGCACACTGGCAATCATTTTACATTTAGCACAACCTAACCTCCCACCGCCTCGTCGTTTGGCATTCATTCGAATGCAATCTGCCTATTACTGGACGGCCTGGCTCGGCGCCGCTTTTGGTAGGGCCGCTTTTGGTAAGTGTGTACGTTTGTGGTTGGCGTGCAATCTACACTGAAATTAAAGTGCAAACAAACAGCGACGTGCAGCAGTCGCGCGCTCGCAAAATATGGTGTGTTGGAAACAAGTGGGAAATGTTGCGTTGCTTGCATGTCAAGCAGCAACATGTCGACATGCCGAGCTCAGCTGCTGCTGGCAGACACACGCGAATCTCTCACTCACACACGCACACACTCATTCACACTCATACACACGCAAACTCGCA
This sequence comes from Melieria crassipennis, assembly GCA_963668005.1. NCBI lineage: Eukaryota > Metazoa > Arthropoda > Insecta > Diptera > Ulidiidae > Melieria > Melieria crassipennis. The sequence continues at coordinate 128,543,916 of OY764961.1, forward strand.
TGGTTACTGCAATTTTGTTGAACTAACGAAATTTTACACCAATTGACATTAGTTTGGTAAATGGCAAACAACGACCCGTCCGCTCCCTCCCTGCCTCCGGTCAAGCTTATTAACGCTCGATGGCGCGAATATTGAGTTTTATAAATGATTTGTGATTTTTCAATTATTTTTCAAATTGCCAAATCTGCAATAATGTGTGAAATTGGGCAGAACTGATGATTGACACAATTTTGTAGCTCATTCGAGCAATGCAACTTTGGTTAAAGCGAAATTGCGGAAAAATGCACCAAGTATCAGTTGTTGACTAATTTAAACCGTTCACTGCTACTCGTAGTCTCATACTAATATAAGTTGTTCTAGAAATCTTTTCAACGGGACTATCAGCTGATTTAAATACACATAAATGAAGCGTAGTGAAAAAGAAAATTATTATTTTTCCATAAAATTTAAGGCTTCCTATAGCATAATTAGAATGATGATGGTCTGGACTATAAAGTGAATGCATTAGAACCGCCCAAACAAGCTCCCGGAGGTTCTAGCGAGTCATTATCGAAGTGTGTGGCTGGTCGTTTTTCTGTTGGAACACGATTCCACCCCTTTTGGCCAAAGCTGGCCGCTGCTGGGCAATGACTTTCTTCAGACAGTCCAACTGTTGACAGTACAGATCCGAATTAGCAGTTTGGTCGAAAGCGAGCAGCTCTTAGTAGATGATTCCATGCGAATTCCACCAAACACATAGCAAAACTTTGCTGACAGTCAATCCTGGCTTAGCTTGATTCCACCTCGACCGTTTTCGCTTGACGTTGTCGTAAGTGATTCACTTTTTATCACCAATCACATTACCAGTCAGAAATGGCTCAATTTTGTTGATATTCAGCAACAATTTGCAGATAGAAATTTGGTCCATGGCCATCAATCCTGGCTTGGCTTGATTCGACCACAACCATGTTCGCTTGACGTTGTCGCAAGTGATCCACTTTTTATCACCAGTCACCATTAACTTAAAAAAGGGGTCCATTTTGTTGCAGATGAAAATTCGATGAGGTTTTTTTGCGTTGATTCGTGTGGAACCTATACATCGAGCTGCCTTTTGTATCCACTCTTTTTCAAGTGATTCCAAACGGTGTTGTGTACAATGTTTAGCTGCTAAGTGATCGAAAAAGTGCTAAAACGACAATAACACTCAACGAATTCTATGATTTGATCGACATTTTTGTTAGTTGACCTTCCAGTGCTTGGTGTATGTTTGGCATCAAAATGATCGGAACGAAGTCGACGAAAACTGTCTGATAAGTTCTTTTTAGTATGAAAAATTATCTATCTAAGGCCATCTAGTGTAATCCGATCGCACTTACACAACGCGAGATTGAGGTTACTAAAGCGATCTATTGAAAAAATAATGAATTTGGTTTTTTATAATTAATAAATATTTTATAATATAATTTTTTACTTGTTTTACTTTAATACATATATTGATTTTATTTTGTTTTATTTTCTTTTCTTTTATTTAATGTAATTTAATTTGGTTTTCAGTTTAGTTTATATTATTTTTTTATTATTTTTTATATTATATTTTTTTATTCTATTTTCTTTTATTTTATTTTTAATTTAATTTTGTATTATCTTCTTTTTTGTTTTATTTTAATTTGCTTCCGTTTATTTCCGTTTTCTGTTTATTTTATTTTATTGATTTTTTTATTTGATTTGATTTTATTTTATTTGTTTTTTTATCTTATTTTATTTCATTATATTTTAATTTATTTTATTATATATCTTTTATTTTGCTTTATTTGATTTGATTTTGTTTTACTTTATTTGATTTAAGTTGATTGAATATTATTGGATTTATTTTATATTATTTAATTTTGTTTAATTTGATTTTTTGCCTTATTTTACTTAAATATATTTTATTTTAATTTATTTGATTTGATTTCTTTTATTTTGCTTTATTTGATTTGATTTTATTTTGTTTTACTTTGTTTGATTTCAGTTTTTGTAGTTTGTTTTATTTTAATTTGTTATTTTAATTGATTTTTTTTGTTTTATTTTGTTTTTATTTTGTTTGATTTTTTTATTTGTCGATTTGATTTTTTTGTTTTGTTTTATTTGGTTTCCGTTTTTATTTTATTTTGTTTTGTTTTATTTTATATTTTATTTTTTTTAATTGAATTTTATTTTATTTTACTTTATATTTTATTATTGTTTAATTTAATATCATTGTACTCAATTTTGTTTTGTTTTATTTAATTTAATTTCATTTCATTTCATTTCATTTAATTTAATTTAATTGTATTCCGTTTTGTTTAACTTTATTTCATTTAATTTAACTTAATTTAATTCATTTATTTATTCATTTCAAAACGAATAGTTTGCACTTCTATTATTAGAACTCCACAGTTGTTTACCCAGAAAATACACAAACTAACTTTTCCTGCATATCAAATTTCGCCTACACCAACCATTTCATAACTTTCCAAATATTTACTTAGAAAAATGTTTAGCTTTTCTTTTATTAAAAGCGCTGCCAATTTAAATTCTGCCATACATTCGTTTCGAGTGGCATCTTGCAGAAAATCAATGAGCAGCCAACATACTCTAAATCAATAAAGAACTACAACAAAAAAAGATACCCTTTCGTACGCAGTTTGTACTTTTAGCAAAAACAAATTAAATCTTCACCTCAGCAATCATTTGATTTTGGGTGCTTGACGTAAATACAAAAATAAAAAAGTAGAAAAAAAACAAAACAAAACTAACAACAATGCGGTAATCCTTGTAAAATTACGTCAATTTATTACGTGATTAGGTTGACTGCTGCACACACACACGCACGCATAACTAGCTGCACACATGAATCCTTCACCAAAAGCGACCATAAATTTTGAGGCTTGTTTGTATGGCCTTGTCCGTGCACTCACACGCACACACACACATATGTATGTATGTAGTTTGCCCACCTATCTGTACATATGTACATATATCTGTCTGTTTATTGGACTGTATCGATATATACGAGTATGTGTGTGTTTGTGTTGTATTAATGATTTACGTTGCCTTTGCGTAACCCATAAAATTTTCTAATCAATCTAAACAATAGACCGGTAAGAGGGCCAAATCCTTAAAAGTTTGCTAACTGCTTTCGTTTGATTATTTTGTCTGCTATTTTTAACTGTTAGTGTTATACTTGGCGGCTGCATCTTTAGATGTTTCGTGTGTATATTTCACTTGATTTGATGCTTTTATTAATTTGTCATTCGTGTTGCTGAGTAGTGCAACACATTGTTTTATTTTTTGTTGATTATTTATATTTATTGTTTCTTTTATTATTTTCGTGGGCTTTGAATTAATTTTATTCAGATTTTGTTGTTGATTTATTGATTTAGTGCAAAAATAACAAAATAATTGTTTTGAAAAATGTTCATGGTTTTCGTAATACTTACATAGAGAAAAATAAAAATAAATTGAAAAAACATACCTTCAGGAACTTTTGTTTATCGATACAAATTAATATAATTTCTATAATATAAATGTATCGCAATCAATGAGCGAAAGCAATCGTTTATGTTGAACTGTGTGACATGTGTCACGCAATATACAGTTGGAAATTAAAACTTAATCTGTATAAGTTTTATTGTGTGCCACACATTATTAACCCTTTCACGATGGAGTTTTATCTCGAAAATGGCTTATTTGTTTAACTGTAAGAAAAATTGGAAACAGAATTAAAAAAAATGTGTTTGGGATCTTAGCAAAGTTTTTAATCCTTGATCGTTCTTCTGGGAGAATGTTTGGCCTAATTGGTTCGAAGGAGGCATGGGGTAAAAAGGTTTCCTTTTCCAACTTTTAATTTCAACACCGTTTTAAATCATATTCGCCATCTACAATTTTTTTTATCAAACAGATATTTGCTTGTTTGAACCTCCAAAACTGCCCTTGCGTGCCCCATTTGTTACATACATATTAGGGGTATTCTCGATGTCTTGCAAACACTGATACATGTTGCACACATTGCATGAATTGCAAAACATTTTCCCTTGTATTTTGTTTTTGTATCATTGCACGGATTGCAAGATTCTGCAATTTTTGCAATACGTGCACCTTGCAAGGGTTTTGCAAGACATCGATAATACCCCTATTATGTATGGATATATCACTCAAGTTTGCTGCATTTGGGCCTTTTTATATCACTTGGGCCTTTGAGCCAATTGTTTGTATTTTGAACAATTTTTATACAAAAGTGTGTAACCTAAAAAGGAAAACCTAACTTTTTGAAGGCAATCTGTAAAAATTGCATTATTAAATATTTCGTTTCGTTTTTGAGTTAAAAAAGAATTTGTCGAAAACAAAAAGAAAACGGGAAAATTGGTACACAAAATTTTAGTTTAACAAAGTTAATTTTAACTTATACTTTGACAAAGTGTCACACTGTCACATTGAGTATAAATCTGAGTGTTTGAGTTTTTTGTTTTTTTTTTATGAAATCGTGTTGGAATTTTTTGCATATTGTGCTATTAAGTGATTATATTTAATTACAAAATATTTGTGCCCAACAATTTTTCAATTTTCGGAAATTTTGTGTCATTTTATTTGAATAAAATTTTAGATTGAAAATCATTTTGTCACAAAAAGAAAACAAAGTTTGCTACTCAGCTGATTTCGTAAGTCATTACTTTATTTCTCACATTTCATTGGCCAAAGCAAACAACGAGCAAATTTCAAGCCATTTCTGTTTTTTCTCTTTTTGTCCTTTCATTGTCTATAGCCTTTAGACCCGAACAACCCACCCACCCACCAACCACCCTCCAACCAACTCCAATATTGCAAGTTGCCGTTCAGCTTTCGCCTCTACTTTCCTTTATTCCTTTCTTTCACGAAAATCTGCCTCGAATTTGTTTATTTTTAATTCTTTTCATTTTTAATTTCCTTTTTCGAAAATTCATATAAAACACGAACCTTACGTTGAACTTGTGATGGTGTCACGAGCCGCCAGCAAAATGTTGCCTTCACGTTACAATTTGAATTCAAACAAAAATGACGAAAACGTGCCAGCACTGTAAATCGTTTTGCTGCCCCGTTCCGTTGGAGCGTTTGGCCCGCAAAAGAAACCGTCGGTGGTGCCGTTGCCGCGAACATTGGTCGTGCCGAGTGGCCGTGCGACCGGGCATTAAAAACCCAATGGGGACGCCCAAGAATAACGTCATCAATGTTAACGTTGTGTTAAACCACGCAAACGACTCATTTTCCAAAAATACACACAAGTCGCGTGGCGCTCATATAAAAATACGCACTCACACACACACACAGACACACATTCGCTGGCAGTTTATAGCAAAAAAAAAACCGTGACAGTGCACGTACCAACAAGCAAACAACCATACAAACAAACAAATCGTGGCCCACAAGTAAATTATGGGCCTTTTGTATGATTCGAGTAGTGCCGGAGGGCAACGAATAAATTACATATACATAAATATTTTTCTTAATTTTTGTATTTAAGTTTTCTTGAGTTTTTGAATAAGCACATCGTACTAGAAAGTAGTTAAAAAGTTGTTATAAACAGTTCAGATAACGGTTGCTTGCTGATAGCCATTTAGATGTTAAATTCAAGTTAAAAGTCTACAAATTTGTTCATAAAAGTTTAATTGTGTTAGATGCTAATCAGTAAATGCATAATTCGCCTGAAAGTATGCTTTTTATAAGTGAGTTAACGCTTAGTGGCATTAACAATCGATGTAGTTAATAGTTACCGGAAATGTGTGCCATATCTGAGTTGAATGCAGTCGGCGAAATAACCAGACAATTATAAAACGCAGCCGGCTGCAGCGCAGAGAGTCGAGTCTGATTCGAGCAAGAAAAGGGGAAACATGCAATAGTCCAATAAGTAGTAGCAAGTGTAAAGACAGACAAGTGTAAATTTGTAAATTAAGTGATTGCTGGTTTTTGAATGCGTTTGCGCTGAATAATTGAAGTGGTTTTATTTTCAAGCACAATCCAGAGACGAACTTAGAGCTAAGTAATATATAGGTACATATATGTTCATATCTTCATTTAAACCCACAACTAAATTCAGTCTTTCTGTTAGTATTTAATAGACATTTTTTTAAAGGGGTTTTCTGCTAGCAGCTCCAGTCGTAAAGACATTTATTAAACAAACAAACAAAATTCATATATTTGATGGTTAAAGTTGCTGTGTTCATATCGACTCAGTTAATAGTTCGCCTGTAAGCATGCTACGCATGATTGCGCCAACTCAAGCTGTGCTTACTATGAATTATAAGGAACGATAACCAAGAAATGGCGTGCATAGCTTTGCAAAATATGTTCGCACGCAATGACACGCAATTTTGGTGCACCCATTTTCAAGTGAAGACTTCTTTCTCATAATACTGTTCATTAATCTTCAGCTTTTCTAGTCAACCTACAATGCCCGAACGTACCGAGACACTTATCACACCAAACAGACAATGCATTAGCACTGTCGTGACAATTCTAAGAGGACAATGCCCCTTTTTGTGTAATCACTAGTTTGTCAGCAAGGACCTCTGCCCTCTTCCAGACCTCTCAAGTCACGTCTGTAAGGCTGTCAGGTACTTTGTTCTAATTGAGCTCAGTGACCTGAAATGTGTGAATATTAGAGACCTACTGAAGTTCATTGAAAAATTGAATTTTTATTATTTTTTATCTCTCTCTATCTAAATTCATCTATCCAACTCTTTGCCTTATTGTGTTAAGGCAAAGGACTCACTTGTTAGACTATGTTTTTTTTTCAATTTCTGTAGTTGCGAAGGTATCTATAGCCTTAGTAACGTTTTCCAGAACGACTTTAGCATTATATGTTCTCTATTACTTGAAACATATTTGGGTTTCGATATCGGTGGTTTCGCAATGAAAGAAATACGTTTAAACTTGTCTTCTTTTTGGTAGTTATGACTGAAAATAACTTCTTCTAGCCATCTACCTACCCTATTCCTTAAACAACTGTCTATTTATTCCATTAGGGAATAAAGTGTTGTTTACATGACATTTAGAAATTCTATGTTCACGGTTGACGATTTTTAAAAGTTACTTTTTTTCATATATATTTATTTACTTAACTGGCCATAACCACCCCGTTGCCAGATTACGGTTAAAGTTCTCCCCCGGCACCTTTGCTTGCGCGCATCTTCTCCAGTTGGTCACACCAAGTGACCTCAACTTGGTCCTTTCATCAGAGACACGCTATCCCTCTACGTCGTCGTCCTCCAACTATTGCATCGAACACCTTCTTCGACGGAATTTAGGGCAGACATGCCAGCGTAATCATGTCTTTAAACCACTCATACATTCATTACATTCAGTATGATTAATTTCATATACGAAATTCTAAGATTCCCATTACTTACATCACACTAAATGTTGTGTGCGAAAAGAAGCTGTAATGCTCTCTCGCTCTTTTCGTGCAGTTAGCGCCGATGCACAACAACCAAATCAATTTCTTGTTTATTTGGCTTCATTTATCCATTTGTTATTTTAAGTTTGAAACGATTGCCTTTTGCACGCATTGATACGGCCCGAAATTACTTAATCATTCCCCCCTTAAATCCTACAAATGTTGTTGGCTCAATCCGCAACACTTGCAACCAGCGAAATCGAGTTTAATCTGAAATGCCTGCAGACATTCGCACAAATGCGTTGTTTTTGCTGCCAGATAGATACACAAAGCAGGTTGACAGACGGACAAACGAACGAACGAACGATTGCGCAGTCAGACTGACAGTCAGTTAGCTATAAAGTAAAGCAAAGCAAAGCAAGAACAGAACACAAAACAGCGCCGATTGTCTAAATGGGCCCAGAAATTCCACGACAATTCAAGCGCACCAACAACAACAACAACAATTTAGCTCACTTTTCCCATTTGGCATGTACCCAATTCGCTGGTTGGCGGTTTGGTTGTTGGTGGGTTGATGGGTTGATGTAATGTAATCGTCATCGTCCCGATTTTACTGTTGCCGCGAGTTGTTTTTGTTGCTATTGTTGGTGTTGTAACATAACCATAAATTCCGCACAGTAGCTGAATAATAATAAGTCACTAATACTAACAAACGAGTGCATACACACATATACATACGCGCTCTAAGAAATAAATACAACAATGGCACAATTTCAAACTCAAACGTATAAATTGTGGGCTGGTGTTGTTGTTGTGTTAAAGCTTTGAGGGCATCAAAACGTAAAGACGATGAAATTGCTTTACTTAAATTTAGCTGCCGCTGAGCGCTTTCTACACGCCCAGATCGCCGCTCAGTCTTACCTTCACCTCGGCGCCGCTTCTTCGACCCTACCCGACCCTGCCCATCTTTATTCTGCACATTTCACTTTCCAGCAAAAACGCTTTTCCAGCCTTTGGCGCTCCCACATACCCTCCTTTATGTTACTTCTAGCATCTAGCTTTATGTGCATGTGTGTGTGTTTGATTGTGCTCGTATGTATGGGTGTGTGTGTGTGTGTTTGTTGGCTCTGGGGTCTTACTAGCAATGTTTCTATTTTGATTTTCCGTTGGCTCTTAAATGAGTTAAGCATAACAATTACCTACAAAAATTTCGCAGCCACACACGCACAAAAATTTAATACACACAAACATACATGCATACATTCGTACGCCCATCCAAATTCATTCAAGTTGGCTTGTAGGTGCTTTAACATTGTTTGTATGTGTTTTAGTTGGTTTACTGTTGCCGCCTTATTGCGAATGTTGTTTTTGTTGTTACTGTTGTTGTTGTTACTGTTATTGCTGTTGGTGTGTTTTCGTTTCTGTGGGTTTACACAAATTTCCCTAATTTCAAATGAAAACTAAACACTGGCCCAAACATTCAACGCCCCTCACCGCCTACTTCGACATGTCCCCTGCCACCAAGCCGCCATTGTCCCGACATTGTCCTTTTTTGCTTAGCTTTCAGCCAGTTGTGGGTGTCTGGCCTCAGCTTACTTTGTTCGTTTGTTTATTTTGTATGTCGTTGTGTGGGTTTGTGCGTGCCTGTGTGTGTGTGTACGTTTGTTAAAGCTTCGAGGCTGGTTGTGTTGTTATTTTCAGTTGTCTGTCTTGTTGTAGTTGCAGTTGTTTGCTATTTCTGTTCGTATTCGTGTTGTTGCCGCTGTGAAAATTTAGTCGCCTGCAATTTAAGTGAAGCATCTAATTTAATTTTGCAAATTTGCAAACATGAACTGCGCATGTTTTCATAATCAAGGCGACTCATGCTGCCGCTCCGGAACGAAGGATCGCTCTACGTCGTGTTGCTGTGAGTTGCCGACGTCAAATTGTTGCACTGTTGAATTGATTGTTGTTGTGTTTTTTCTTGTTCCATTAGAAATATCACGGTTCATCATGCGGCGGTGTTGCTTTCACATCATCGTCTGACCTTTGCTACAATTTGGAATGTTATCTATTTTGAGACAAGTTTACGGAACGAAGCTTCTGTGAGTCGTACACTTAATATTTACAAATTGTACTTTGCCTGTAAGCCGATACGTTAGTCAATTAATTGAGCTCCTTAACAATGAAGAAGATATTTGATTTCAATTGCTGATTAATGTATTCGAAATATTATATCCGTTCATTCGCCAATAAAAGACACGTTGTGCAAAGTCTTGAGGTACTTGGTTCCTTTTAAAGGAGTCGAAATATCAAAATAAAAATGGTATTGTTTATTGAGAACTGCGACCTTTTCAAACAATCCTAAGCTTTTAGTATAAGCGGGCCACTAGAGTTTCGTTTAAGTTGTCATAATTGTGGCATACTTTTAAGCTGAGATTGTCGTATGTCGTAGAATTGCCGTTTTTCTGGGGTACTTGGTTCCGTTTAAGAGAGTCGAAATATGAAATTGAAAACTTATTTCATTAGAAATGTCGTCTTTTCAAACAAATCTGAGCTTTTAGTAGAAGCTGGCAACCACAGTTGAGTTAAAGTTTTCATAATTGTGGCATACATTTAGGCTGATATCACTTCATAATGCCCTAAGCTACAAGTTGTTCATTATAAATGTCGCCTTTTCAAACAAACCTGAGCGTTTCGTAAGACCAAACAACTACATTTGAGTTTAAGTTGCCATAATTGTGTTATACTTTTAGGCTGTGTAATGTCTTAGAATTGCCCATGCTTCTGGTGTATTTGATTTCTTTGGGGGGAGTCGAAATATCGAATTGAAAACTTATTTCATTAGAAATGTCGCCTTTTCAAACAATCCTAAGCTTTTAGTAAGAACTAACAACCACTGTTGAGTTTAACTTGTCATAATTGTGGCATACATTTAGGCTGATATTTCACATTACTTTCACTTTATTAACTTCACAATTCCAAGTTATACGGAGACTATAAAGCTTTTATATAAAATGAAACTGTCTTGCCGCCACATCGACAAACTAAACGAAATTAAAGGATAAGGATTTAAGGATAATTGGCATAGCGTAAAGTTGTACTATGTATAGATGTTTCAATATGCGTTTGAAAATTATGCATGTTTGTGTAATTTTAGAGCTTAAAATGGGCCCTTAGCTCGCAGTGAGGCATATTAACCCAATTGCTGAGTATACATTTTCTGTCATAATAACAGAAAGACAATCAAACTTCCTGCCTCGCAAAGATTAACTAAAATATTTCAACACAAATCAATCAAAAGCTCTAATTTGACTTTATGAGAATTCAACAGTTTCAGATTGAGATAAATCTTCCGCATGTGTATTTCTATTATGCATGGACAATTTTTGCGACCCGACACCACAAACTCTCCACTTGCATTCGAAATGGGACAACGAAGGATTTTGCTGTCGCTGCTGCCGGTTGCATTTAATTCTTAACCTAATTACTTTGTGGCTATAAAGATGAGTTGCGCTGCCGAATGGCACTTTCCACCTCTCTTGCTCCCCCCTCTCCCTCCCCACAAAACTTGCTCGCACGACAATTTGCAAAATTTCCAACAGCAGCCAATGCCATTTCGCCCAATTCGCAGTCGTTTTGCTGTTCAGGTTGTTGTTGCTGTTGCATAATTGTCGCTTGGCTTGTTGCAACCCGATTCGCTCGACGTTCAGCTGCCTTGTCGCTGTTGCATTGGTTTGCATGTGCGGGTGGTGGCCACTTGTTGCTGCCGTCTCACGCAGCGCCTCGCCTGTTTCGATATTTTGGAACCTTATGACACACAGACACAAGCGCCGCAGCGCCACATTAACTGATTAGGGTACAAGGCCACTTTCATCTGTGTGTATGTGTGGATGTGTGCGTGTGTATAGTGGCGTACACAGAATTTCATTTTTTGGCGAATAGGGGAATATTGCGTAGAACTTTTGAGGCTAACACCATTTGAAACCCTATTTTTTACTATTCATTTTTTAATTTGAATTTTGGTAATTTAACCCCCAAAACCCTTTGTGTGCACCACTTTGTGTGTATTTTTGTTTTTTTGGAGAAGGGAAAAATCATTGAAAGTCAGAGTGTGAGACTTTCACGCACTAAAAACTCTTCTATCTCCTACACTGCTGCTCTATATATATATATATGTGTGTGTGTGTGGCATTCTACTGCCAGCCTATGAATGTCGCTTTTTGCACGCTATTTCAAATTCTGTCCGACTGTCGTTTTGGGCTAAATGCAGCCAACATTAGCCAACATTGATGCAATTCAAGTGAGTGTGTGTGTGTGTGTGTGCGGTTTTGCGTCGTTTTCTGCATATCGCCACAAATACGTTTGTGCTCAAGTTTTGCATTCATTATTGACATATTGTTGTTGCTAATATGAACTTCATGCCATTTGTTGCTACATTGCGTGCAATTTACATGTTCACCCAGCCGCACAAACCGCTCAATTCACTCGAAATGGAACACAATGCGAATAACGAAATTCCAATTTGAAACAAAGACGCTCAAAGCAACACAACGCAGCGCACAAATTACCTGCAACAAATCCGTTCGAGCAATCAATTGATAACTGAGGCCCTAATCTGGCCACTGACATGCTTTGTGCATGTCACCAAGTCGTCGGCCCACACACACACACACACACACAACTCGCATCGACTCGTCCTTGGTGTTTGTCTGCTGCTTTGTCAATTTCTCTTCTTCCCGTTCTTCTGCATTTAACATTCAATAAAGCTCGGCTTACGTTCTGTACCTTTTGTCATTCCGCTTCAGTGTCTGTGTGTGTGTTTGTGTGTCTATGTGTGACCGCAACAGCTGCGCCTCATCTACATTGCAAATCCAATCAAACGAATTAAAGTAACATTCACCTGCTGGCATCTTTGCGCCTTTTTCTGCCGCTTCCAGCACCACCTGACCCACCCCTTTATGGCCGCCAATTACCCCGCCGCCCTCAACCTCCTCCAGCTTATTGTTGCACACATTTTGTCTGTTTTCTTCCTTTCTGCGTTTACCTTTTTTCTCTCCTCATTTTTATTTGTCCGCCTTTTACACGATTGTGTTGCTTCGGGCCGTGTTTTTTGTTGTTGAATCTTATTTACACACAAACAAATACAACGCTGTAATAATGCTGCCATCCTTTTGCTCCAACTCTAGCAAAGTTACATGTTGGTGTCCCTTTTTCTGTTGGCTTTTATTGTTGCTTTTGAATGCCTTCAAAAATGGAGCAAGAAAAAGTGCCAGTCGTCAGTTTCCGTTGAATTATTTTCGCTTAAACCTTTTTCTTCTGGTTTGTTGGTTGGTGTCGTGCGACACAGATTTAATTCTGCAAAAAAATTACGCCCACATTATTAATACCCCCGTATTGCAAATGTTGCCGCTGCCAGGTTTTGTGGGACTAATAATTTTGATTGATGAACAGACTTTTCATGCCGCAGAAGTTTGAAATAGAGAAAAGAAAGCATTAGAAAGTCAGTACCAATTTATGGTCCAGCTTGATTTTATGGAACAAGAAATTACGAGTATGATTTCTTTGCATAATTGCATAATTTTTTCATGAAAATGCTTCCCATGTTGCAGTCATGTACAATACTTCAGTACGTAGAACATAAAAGAACATAAAAAATGCATTAAAACAAAACCAGGAAATAAAATAAATTTAAATTAAAAAAAAGACTAGAAAACAAATCTAAGAAATTTAGTCAGTGATAATTCCTTTATCTACAGAATTTAAAACAGAATTAGTAAAAATAAAGATAAATGTAAGACCAACTGACATTTGTAGGAGATGACACTAAAATTTGAAGTCCTTAGTTCAAGTCATACTTTGTAATTCTCCATGGCGTACACAATTAACTGATTCACGACAGTTGACTTTGCTCAGTAGTTAGTGAATTGTACCACAAGTCACTGGGTCGAAGGTTCGAATCACAAATCCAAGTACACTAAAAATTCATTCTCATTCATACAGTTAAATTTCATATGTGTCCAACTTTTGTCACTACCAATGACTCCAACGAGCTGCTGCTTCGACTCAAGAACAGTACATATCATGTTTTCCTCAAAGAAACGCAGGGCAGGTGCCGCAATTGGTCCTGCCATGTCAAGAAAACTGACCATCTTTTTTGGTCAAACTTTAAATATACATCAACGGGACCGATATCGGGGCTATTCACTTTGGTAATGGGCTAGGCAACCCCCTTTCTTGCCTTCTCGTCCGCTGCTTCGTTTTCTGCCACTCCAAAGTTTTTTTCGTTTCACGCCACTCGAGTTCTCTTCTCATACACTAAACTTTTGGGTTAGTTTCTAATTTGAATACTCCACAACTCGTAAAACTCTACAATCTCAAATATGTATGTTTAGTATCTTAAGGGAAGGCTCCCCTGGATTTGGGCAAAAAATAAGGCAAAGTTTGTAATTTTTTTGTGGGATAATGAAAAGGTGTACAAACTTCCGGTTTTGACTATTAAATTCGTCTATTACTTAGGAGTTTAAAAAGTTAAAAAACTTGATAAACTTGACTTTCTAAAAACTTCAAACGCGTGTATCTCGAAACCATTTTTTCCAATCTAACTGAAATCCCTGGACTTGATCTAATGATCCGATTTTCTTCATCTAAAAACTGCTCGAATGTATTTGATTTTCTGTATGCCTTGAACCAACAATTTACATAAATAGTTATTTATTTTTAATTTTTAAATGTGGTTGAAATTAAAAAAAGGTGCAAAAAATTTAACTTTTTACTTCAAATATTCATTGTGCAAGAATTTTTCGTTTAAATTTTTTGAGTCTAGTTCAATGCATAGACAATTTTGTTGTCTTTAAGTAATGACAATGCTTTTTGATTTCAGTCCACTACAAGAGGCTGCAGGATTACAGTTCTCGAGCGATGTTTGGCGCGCAGAGGCCTACGGAAATCGCCATTTTGTAGCCGCCATTTTGAATTTCATCAAGTTTTTTAACTTTTTAAACTCCTAAATAATAGACGAATTTAATAGTCAAAACCGGAAGTTTGTACGCCTTTTCATTATCCCACAAAAAAATTACAAACTTTGCCTTATTTTTGCCCAAATCCAGGGGAGCCTTCCCTTAAACTCTTTGGCCGCAATAAAAGTTTAATATTTCTATTGAATCTCACAGAACTGTTAACCCTTTCGCTATTTTGCTGACATATGGCAACATTCTCCTTTGTGACTGTCTGACCCTTCTATGGGTCCAATAAATAGTTTTGTTGGTCCTTTGAATAGTTTGAAATTTTAGGAATAATACGAAATTAATAAACTGAATATTTAAGTTTAAAAAAGAGAAATATAAAATTTTTTTTAATGTTATATCTCTACATAGTAAAGAAAGAAGAAGCTGAAAAAAATAAGAGACATTTTTCATTTAACTTTTTACTTCAATGCATGTTTGAATGACATGAATGATACATGTTTTAAATAATTTTAGCTGAAAAAAATGCAGAAATATTTGTTTTTCGTTATGGTTAAAAAATTTTATGTTTAAGTAATTATTACAGCCAGAACGATTTGGTTGCTGTCATGTTGTTGACATAACCTTACAAAAGACTAAGTCGATAGACGTCAAATTTTAAGTTTCCCCAGTAAAAACCTGTAGCGAAAGGGTTAACCACAGTTGCTTTCATCGAATAATAACTGTTAGCTTAGCTCATATTTTAGATGCTATATTTGTGGCATAGTTTTAGGCTAATTTCAAATTGTCACATATTGAATTATTATTCAGCATGAAAAGGCTGTCCCGCGCCTTCAAAAACGCGTTCGTTTATTTCCCAGGCTCTGTTAACGCTATTTAGGCGCAATAAATCAGAGCTGGGAGAAGTGTGTAGACTTATAAGGAGACTACAAGTATATAACAAATTTAAACATATTTCAAAAGACTTCTTGTATCGGTCTTGTATCTTTGTTAGGTCGGAAACTTTTCAGACCATCTTAGTATGTAAAAATTAGTTGAAATCAGGAAAGCTCTGTCACTTGCGACAAAATTGCATAGTGGCTATGAAACTTGATATGGATCACACTGAGATTTAGTAGTAGGGTAGTTTTTTTTTTAAATATATTTAGAATAATGTCCAGTCAAAAGTTCAGTTGGCTCACAACAACGTCACCGTGACCTATTTGAGCTCAATTATGATAATTCAAAAATAACTCGTCAAATCACAGTGGCTTGCGCTGCCTCTTGCTTTGCTACAATTCAGCGCTCATGCATTGGGTTTTGTATCAAACACAAACTTTGGAATCTGACCTAAGTATGTCATCTGACTTTTGTCTGAAAATAATGCATTACGAATATTATTGTTGTTGTTGTCGTTTCGCTCACTGAATTTGGTTCAATTTGAAAACTTTAACATTTTCTCTTGCTGATGATTGCATTTTTCAACAACCAAATCAGTCTCAGCATTATCTAAGCAGCGACGAAAAACGATTTTATCACTTTGATGACAGCCAAGTACGCGACATTGAATCCTCTAAAAGATCTGAGTCAAACCTGCGCCACAATTGTCCTTAGCAGCACTGGATGTTGCACACACATGAAAACATTACATATACATCGCACTGCGTATTTGGGTGGCAACGCTTGTCATTGTAAATCGCGCTGGCAATCAACTAAATAAAATTATTTTCCCGCGTGGCCTCAACGCTTTAAACTGTCCGCATCAGCCAACCGCATGGCCACATTTTCCGCAACTGTAGCGCACTTTAACCGGCCCCCCTTCTTGATTCCGTCCTACTCGTGCATGACTTTTTCAAAACTTGCAAATTGTATGTCATTTTTTGTTATTGTAAACGCATAGCATTTGAATAATGGGCGCTTCTTCGATGCTGTTTCATTGCATGTCAGATTCACAGCCACAAATCATTGCGCGGTGCCGCTTTGCTTCGTCTGTCACCGCCCGGTTTGCATGTCAGTGTCAATGTCAGGCGTGCAGATTGATAAAGAGTGCGCTCGGCCGTTGTCGCCATTTGCAATTTCTATTTGTAATAACGTCGCTGACCATTTGCGGGCTTATCTCTCGCTTTTGCCATTCGCCAGTTAACATTTGGCATTTGAAATTGATTTTTGAGCGCTGGCGATTGCCTCGTCGACTCGCTGTGTTGTTGTTGTTGTTGATTAAATCGAACTATGCAAGTTCCGACTGGCAGCTGCTAATAACAATCGAGCTGGCAAACAATTGTTAGGGTCATTTTTTTCGTTGTTTCCTTTTCGAATTTGCATTTCAATTCAATGTTTTTGTGCATTTTTATCTGATTTTATTTTTAGAAATTTTAATTTGTTGCACATTCGTAGCGTGCAGCAAATTCAATTGTCGCCATTGTAGCAGCAGTGCCGGCTTTTTTCCGCTCGGCTGCTTCCCTTTATAAACGTTGCTTCCGCCTAATCCTTGTACGAGTTGCAAAATCCGCACGCATTTATTGTCGTCATTGTTGTTGTTATTGTTGTAGTTGGTGCAGCAATTCACAAAGGCCGAATTCGTGTTCGGAGTGTGAATGCGAGTGTGTAGTTTGAGTGTATGTGTGTGTGTGTGTGTGCTTCGGTCGTTCTAGTGTGGCAACAGCTGCAACGCTGTCACTGCCATAGAATAAAATAGTTAAATTGTGCACAGCCTCGAGTGAATTCTGTTGGCATTGTGCAGTTGCTTTCCATGAAAACCATTGATTTCCCTCTGGCAGTCACCGTTTTTCGAATACCTCGAAATTGCATCTCATTGTGGTGCAGTACAAACACAGTTCGACTTTTCAGTTGCCTTTTCGTTGGCCTCTCTTCCGCACCGAAAGTGGAATCTAAAGCTAAAGATACGAACCTAAATTTGTTGTTGAACCGAATAACTATTTAAATATTTATTGATCAATAGCAACATAAAGTAAACTGACATATATCAAGTATCACTAAGAACTATCTGCTGATCAAAAAATACCCAAAAATCTTCAATAAGACGAAAACGGTTAATTATTCATGCATATTAATTTTAATTTCTTGAAAGTATTCTCCATTGCAAGCAATACATATATTCTAACGCTTCCTTCAATCTTGAAAAACTTTTTCATGGTTTCAGCTGATTTCGTTAGTTGGCGCAGTTGGCTTTTGAAATTGCAACGACATTAGAAAATTTCGAAATTCGAATATATTTTCTTTTACTTATCCAAAGTACGCTTAACCCAGATATGCCGAAGGTCCTATATGTTATGTAACTACACCTACATTTCAAGGCATCGGTTAGCAAATTTAAAGCACAGTTACCGCAGCACCTTGAAACAGGAAATCTTGCCACTCTTAAAGAATTAGATATGGTCAGTTTGGGAAGTTTTCGAGTGAAAATTATCCAGTAAGTAATATAAAAGGAATAAGCCAGCTGACGCTCCCTAAAATGAAACTATCGAAATTTCTACAAATTTGCAAGTTTTTAACTCTTTAACTTGTTTACACCAGTGCACAGTGATTCGTTCCATAGAAAAAATTCAAAAAATTAATAGTCTCAGAATTTAACGATTTTGATGTCATTTGAGAGGTAAAACTCCAACTAAGAAAACCCCCAAAAATCTGTGCGAAAAATTAATTAGTGTGTATGCAAAAGCGGCTCAAAGTTGAAACTATTTTCACAAAAAAATTTAAACACATATTTTCTGTTTTTTAGTCTATTGAGTACAAAAAATTGTAAAAATACATGGTTACCAAGAAGTTGCTAAAACTTTCAATATAGATTAAGAAATGATGTGGCCATTTTCGTTTTTAATGTTTTCTCAAAATTTGCAAAGCTACGGCATTTACATCACTTTTAATACAAAATATTTTTCTAAATTAAAAATCTGAAAATTGGCAAAACTTAGAGGAAAATATCTAAAAAGTATGTGATTCCTGGATTTTTTTTATTTTAAGCAGCATTCTTTGTTTGTCGGATAATGTAATTACATTCTCCGATATCTTTCGATCTCACTTTTCAAATAATTATATTTGAAAAGTGGTCTAAACACCCATTTTTCGACAAAATTTATTTTTTCATCCCTAAAAGTATGCAATCAGCATGAAAAATTTAGAAAACTGCAAAAAGCAAAAAACTTACGTCTATTATTATCGTTTTTATTGCAAAACTAGAGGATCCTAAGACAATTTCTGTTACTCTTTGCAATTATCAATGCTGACGTTACCGATTAAATGTAAATGTGAAAAATCTACCCAACACACTCGTTGCTATAGCACACCAAAAATGACGAAAATTGCAAATTTAAGTCTCAGGCATTGCCAAACTGCAACAGTTTAAGAAAAACAAAATGGAGATTTCAATTCAGCAGACCATGCTTAACTGGTATACCAAATTTTATGAAGAACAAACCACTCCTTCTAATTTTGTCCCGCGGTTGTATGGAGTCGAATCACTGTGCAGTGGGACTTGGCACATTCACAATATACAGGAAAAAGGTTGTAAACAGGAGGGTTAAAGAAAGAAACAGCTGACTTAAGGGTTTAAGTTTAAGTTTGCTCAGATATTTAATGCAAACGGCAAATGGTTCGTTGGGGTCAATTTGCGATTCTTCCCTTTCAGCTGCTGCAGGTAAAGCTGAGCAAGAAGTTGTTGGTCAGCAGTCTCACGAACGCACAATTTCTTTGCTGGTCCCATTTGCCTCCAAATATTTTAAAAAATTATTTGTCTTGCCAGTCGATCAAATGGCACTTAATCATATGTTTCTCTTGTTCTTCTTCTTACTGGCTGTAAGTTACTGTCGAAAATGTATCTAGTAAAAACTTCTCACAAAATGAACTGTCACTTTACGCTCTCAGCATCCAGTAAAAATTTTTACAAATTTGTACAAATTTCTACAAAATATTCATACCCAAACAGACCTATTATTGTTTCACAATCTTGATGAGAATCGCAACATTTCAAACCACTAAATCGTATACTTCACTGTTTATTTCCATAACATTTGAACCAATTTCCATCATTTTCACTCACTAATGCTTTGCAAACATTTCAGTGAGAACACTGTTGCATGTTGTGGGTCACTGAACACTGTTTTTTTTTTTATGAAAACTTGTCTTTGTTTTGTTTTATTCTCGACTGTTCAAACAATGACTTTGTGTGTGTGTAGGTTTTGCCCTCATGGGCATTTTTAAAAATTCATCAATACGATTTGTGCGCCGTTGCATGTTGCACCGTGTTCGCTCGCTGCTGCTGTGCAAACAAACAGCCCACATGCACAACGTTGTCAGTCAGTCGACACGCTGGCGCCTACACGCCCAAAAATGTGCTTTAAAAATCGCACTAACTTTCAGCCTGCTGCAAGTCGTCATTGCTGACACGGGGCCAATGTGTTTGCGAGACTGCATGCAAATGAGTGTGACGTCCGTCTTCGCTCGGCTATCAAGTAGCACATTTCCGTGTGAAATCGACCGGCGTCTGCATTGCCGTTTCACGTTTGCATTTTGAGCATTTCGCTGGGCTGGGCTGAGTTGGGCGTGTTCGAGTGCAGCGCGGCGGCGTTGCCGGTGCACGGAAGCGCAAACGACACGACTAAACGCCGAGTGCTGGCACATTAGCTGGCAAATAGTAACTCGCTTTAATTGCAACATGCTTTGCAGTAATACACACTCCAACCACAGCAACAATAACAACAACAACAGCAGCTACAACTGCAACTTACGCGCCACAAGCATGAAAACGTTTAACAACACACACACACATGCACAAACCAAATTGAAATAGAAATGAATAAAAAACGAGCTGCACTTAACCCAATTTTAGGTCAAGGCCCAACACGGCGCAGTGAATTTTTAATATAAACGTTTTTCATCTTTTGCTTTGCAAGTTCGTTCATTTTTTTCGTTGCATTGCTTTTGCAATGTTGCCGCTCGCTTGCAATGTTGTAATTTCTGCTTATAATTTGTGGTTGCTTGCAGCGCGTCGCACTACAAAAGCCACGGATAATCAATTATTGAGTGACGCAGGCGGAGGCGAGTGGAACGAGGTTGCGACAGATTTGATCTGAGCGCTGCCACTTGTCAGTGCCATTCCCCTCTCGGCTGCTTACCATTTTTGTTGTTGTGATTAAAATAGAAATTTAGAGGAAATGAATTTCCATGGCAAAAGTGCCAATGCTGCTGTCGTGATGCTTTAAATGCACAAAATTGCCAACTTAAAAGCACACAATAGCACAATTTCCAAAACGCCGCCAGTCACTTTAACTGCAACAACAAAAACAACAGCCACATAAGCAGCAGTAATAACACCAACATCATCAACAGCAGCAACACAAAATAGAAATAGAACGAAAGCCCCGCAGTAAATTACTTTGGTTACTTGTTGTTCGTGGCTCGCAGCCAGCCATTGTTGCGGCCATATTACAATGCGATGTCATCGTGTGTCGCCTTAACGTACGCCACATCCCAACGATTGATACACAATAATCCGCTGCTGCTGTCTCTTGGCGCCGCGCACTTTTCCAATACGTACAAAATTGTCCGGATATAATTTCGTTTCCGAACAGCGGCAACGCTGGCAGCATCCATCCACTCGCCCACTACGGCCGCCACTGCTGATCCTTTTGCTGCTGGCGCCACATCCTTCCCGCTCGCTGTTGCTATTCAGTTTGCCTTGAATCGCCGCCAACACAGTCCGACATATCAGCGATATGTTTGTATTTGTTGTTGCTGTTGTTGTTGTTGTTATTGTTGATGGTTTGATTTGCTCCTGGGCCATTTCGCTGCTGAATATTTCATTTGTCTCACTTATGAAGACGGAGCACATTTGAACAATGTGCTGCGGCACTGTGGCGTTCGGACAGCCACAGCTGTGGTCGGTTATCCATGTGCCGTACGATTTATTCTTATTGGCTTTTTCTTCTTAATTTAATGACATGCGTTTTTTTTCTTGGTTGCTGCTACTTTCAGACACATTAATATTTCCAGTTCGTAAATGTTCGCACAGTGGATTAAACGTTCTAATCAGCGCAATTACATTGTCCAAAACTTTTAGCAGCTTTTAGTGCTTTCCACACTTGACTGTTTAGTTTTGTTGAGAGAATTTATTGCATAAATAGTTGGTAAACTTTGCTGGATTGAGCTTTTAAGATTTATGAGCAGAACAAACATGAAGCATGAAACCATTATGAAGTTTCAATACGAATCAGAATTGTCACTGAAATTTGCAGAGTAATATATATAGGGGAATTCTTTGTAAGGTGCCAATCCAGCAATCCAAGCAAAAAAATGCCTACCGTCATTTAAGGTATACATATATGACAACATCAATTTTAATGTAGTGTTTGAGGGAACAGACGCAATAACACGGTCTGGGTAAAAAAAAGTGTCAAATTTGGTTAAGAAAAAACTTAAAAATAAAAACTGAAGGTTTTCCTTGCGGTGCAAAAGTAACCAAAAACTTATGAAAAACTAAGGTAAATATCAGTGTTGGACTTAATTTTTAATGGTTTTTCATAATCCGAAATGATATCCCAGCATATCGTAAAAAGAAAAAATTTATACATTGACAACCTTTTTCTTTTATGATCCTACTTGTATATCGGTAAAATGCCTTTTTGTTGCTCGGGACCATCAATAAAATGAATTTAAAGGGTTCTTAGTAAATTTTTCTCTAATCCTATCATGAGGAATAAAGTTCAGTTCAGTTTTCTTTATTAATTTCCATAAAATTACCGTTTTATTCGTTACCATTCAATTTTCATTTTGCTTTCGGTCATTTTATATTTAATTCAAACTATATTGCATTTTTACTTAAAATTTTTTTGGTTTTAACTTTTTTTTAGGAGGTGGCACTTTACATTAAAAAATTTTAGGGTGTAGATTTTGAACACTTTGGGAAATTGGCTGTAAAATTCGTATTTACGAAAAATTCAAATAAAGTGTTACCTTGGATCATAGCTCTTTCCAACGGTATATTAACATTGGCGTTACGTTAATTTTCTAAAGAGTTATGCGCAAAAAAGCTATGGGGTGGCACCTTACAAAGAATTCTCCTACAAATAATTGTTTGTCCTGACTAACTGATTGATTGATTCATCATCGCCCAGCCCAAACTGCTAAAGGATAAAACATATGAAATTATGGGCTTATTGAGTTCAAAATTGGAGAAAGTGTTGCGACAAACACCTTTTTCGCCAGATCTTCGTCGTCTGGAGACATGGCCAAGTCAGCATAGCCCCTTAATGTATTCACCTACCGCAGAATCTTATTTCCGAATCAACTAAAAATCTGCAAAAATTTCAAATTGCAGAAACCTGAGAGTGATTATTCTTTCATATTACAATTTTGATAATTCTGTAGTCAAAAGCAATAATTGCTTGAGTCCATAAGTATTAAGACGCTTTAAAGCAATAGGCTAGCACCCATAACTCAATGATGTCTTAAGTAGACTTGAGCGTTTATCGTTTTTAACCACAGAATCAAATCTTTGAATTCAGTTTAGTATAAAAAAAAAAAATCGTATATACTGTGGGTAGATATTGGCCAATTAAGTGAATCACAAATTAGGTTAGGTTATAGAAGGGCATGCACTTCCACTCGAAGACCCTATTGGGTCCAATGTGAGTCGCTTCGTTTTTTAATCCAATGTCCTTTGCTATCTGTTGGGTTTCTTGTAGATCCAAACGGAAAACAAATTGGTCTTGGCAAGGAAATTGTGTAGATCAGCAATGTGTACATCAGCTATTTCCTCAAATCCATCGAATTTCAGTTTTTATCTATTTCTTTTTAACAAACTATTGAAAACTTTTACCTTAAAAAGTTCCTCAGAGTTCGCCTGTTCCCTCTATAATTGCTATATCTCAGCGTTCACGTGTTCACTTAAGTAAATATTGCCCCATTTTACTGTATCTTAGCGCTCACATGTTCGCTTTAAAATCGCAACATTTCACCTTTTCCCAGCCTGCACCTGAAAGCTACCATAAAATGTTGCCCTCCGCCCACACTCTGTCAAGTCATTAGAGTCGCCACACCGTTGCAGCTGACTTGCACCAACTTTGGTCTCGTATGACTTGAAATTTTGCAAAACCCAAAAACCACGTAATTGTTGTTCGCACACGTCGAGTGAAAAGCAAAAACTTTGAAAGAAAAAAACGTTTGTTTAAAGAGCCGTAAAAGCAAAACACGAAAAACACAACCGAAAGCCACCGGACGGTGAGCGACAACGACCACGTAGTATTGCCAACAGTACAACAAACACAAATCTCTCCTTCACGTCTCTTGCAGATTTTGTGCTTGTGCAGCCACTGATGACAACAAGCCAGACAACAGCAAGCGCGAGGCAGCAAGCAAACGAACAAGCGAACCCAACACGACGCAGCGCTGAGAGCTGCTTAATTAAGACGACGACGACAACGTGATGGCCGAGCAACTCGATGCGGATGTGGATGCGGAAACTGCACTGCTGCACAGTCGAGCGGATTAGAGGTGCATGGCGCGTCGGCAGGTGACAGCAGGCGTCGTCTGTGCCGCTCGCAAGCTGTGCAGCTGCCCATGCAGTGAACAAAGGAATGGGAACCACAACAACAACAACAAAACGAAATGTAAACAATTTTAGCATAGTACTGGTGGCCACTGTGCGTGGTGAGCGAGTGACACAAAAAAATAGAAACAACAAACAAACCAGCAAAGGTAGACGACAAAAAATCGCAAGCACATCAATTGACTGCGTTTGTTTGGCATATTTTTAAAGTGTTAATTATTTAAGCATAAATTTCATAAAAACACACACGACACACGGGCGTGCGACACATACGAGTACGTATGTCGGTACATAGAGACGTGTGTGTGTGTGTGTGTGTGCGCGCGCGCCAACAACACACAGCCAGCACGTATTGTACTTTTATTTATTGCTGTGAAATATGTTAACTCGTTTATGGTGCGATTTATGTGCGCTTCATTGCTTTATGGCAATTTTAATTTCAATTATTTTATTGTTTATTTGTTCATTTCGAAATTGCATAATAGACATGAAGCTTTTGTTGATTGTAAATATGTAGTAAGTAAAAAAAAAGTTAGTTTTTTGTATCAATGATAAATTGCCGTCAAATATAATTGAGAATTGAACGACACTGACAACTAAAATCGGTTGCAACACCACTACGACACAATACACAACTACACTGCAAATATATAATTATATATATTTATGAAATTTAGCATTTTGCGCAACAGAAATGGCGCGTAATGCAAACAGCGAGAGGAGAAATTCAGCAAAATCTATTGATAGTATAAATTATTATAATGTGATGTTAAACTAAAGAAACCCGTAAAAGTAAATGCAAATAAAAATGCAAAAGTAAAAAAAATTAACAAAAAAAAAATTGAAATACATTAATGCAAACAATGAAAACGTAAATACCACATAAAGATCTTGTTAAATATTAAAGTTTATATAAACAAAATTACTTTGAATAAGTAGACATTTTTGAAATTTAATATATATATATATATACATAATATATTATACAATACCTTATATATATTATTATGACATACAATTATAATTATACATAAATAAGATATATATATATGATATATTATATATGACAAACGTAGTATTTTGCTTTTTCACAAAAACCCAGTTCTACGATTTCTTGTCTTTTCTACTTAACTTCATGTACGATTATAGTAACGGGCCGTTTACAGCAGTCAAAGCGAGCAGTTAAGCCACCAAACACAACAACAACTGAAAGTATGCCATAGAAAAGTCGCTTTAAAGGCCAGTGTGGGCCACCCGAGGTACAGACGAAAGTTGTACGCAACAATACTGTGGCATACTATTAGGCACTGGCATTATTTCTTGTAAACAACAAATCCGCGTGTTTGCTACGCCTTGGCCTGCTTCGAGCCTGCTTTAGTGAAAGCGCATGCAAAATCCAATAATGTGGCGCAACACCTTTTACAAAACGCATAAATTATGTATTGTAACTTGTAAATGTAAATTGTTGATGTGTACACTTTCCTTCCAACCTTTATTGAACTACAGCAACCCACAAGCACACACACACACACACACAGACACACACGATACCAACAACCACAGCAAAATATGTATACAAGTGGAGTGTTGCCACGTGCGTGCGTGTGCTGCCCACAATTGCCTGTCAGTCCATTTGAACTTTGAAAACTACATTCATGCATACCTGCCGACATTCATGTGAAACCATTTGCAAACCGAACCACACAGTGGGGAATTGCCAGAACCGGCCGCGCCAACGAGTCGAGCCACTAATCCCTGAAATGGGCGCTTGGCAATTTTCACTCTACATGCGCCCGCCACGTAAAAATATGTTGAAACTGATTGTTTTTGTTACTCTCTATTTTGCATACATCAATTAAAAACGATAGGAAAAATTGCAAGCATTCAATTGAGAAAAATGTAAAATTAGTAAAAGTAAATTTAAAAATTCTGCGAAAACAATGTACTCGTCACATGATGAGCTAAAATAAAAATGTGTTCGGTAGCTGGTACTTTAGATTTTGCACACCTGTACACACACACCCATACATATATAGATGCAGATACTTTGCATAAACCAAAATTGTAATGTAATTATAACTAGGAGACACACACACACACACACACATTTACTGTACACAACTCTCTGTGTCTGTTGTCATAGCCTGCATTGATTCTTCAGCAAGTTTGTGTTCAATTGGGTTTGGAGATGTTTTCGTAAATCGCCTTTCTTCCACTTTACATACATACAATACATTTGAAACGTACATACTAAACGAATGCAAGTTGGTATTAAATCTAATAGAATTATGTATAATAAACATTGTAGATTTTATAATAAAGCAAGATGAATGTCCTGCAGCTCGAGCCCGGCAGCAGTTGGCACGCACAGCGTCGCTTTGTGTCAACGACCTGCAAGCCTCAACAGCAATTTGTGTGCGTGTGCGTGTTCTGCTGCTGCTAACAAGCCGTTGCAGCGCGTGCTGAACATTTGAGCCGTCAGACGAATGAAACAGCTCCGAGCGCTTGCACGTGCACTGGGCTGGGCTCATTGGCTCCACAGTGTTGAAACACACTTTGAATAACAGCCAACACACACAGCAACTATGTAGCTCTAACTGACAAAAAGACAACAACTACAATATGCAATACTGCGTTATCCAACACGCCCAACAATTATATCGTGTGATCGTTTACGTACGCAATTCATTAAACTCCTGTTTAGCGCGTATGATATAAGCAAAGAAATACACACACACACACAAATACATATACGACAACACACAGCCAGACAGATACAAAAACATACACATGCGTAAGCCTAGTGAAGCAGTTATCTTTTATATTGTAAATGAATATGTGCCCTATTTTGCGTTAATTTAATTTAAAAATATGCTTTGTAAATTATTAAAACAACAACAGCAACCACATTATGTTACCTTAATTAAGACTAAGAAAATTTTTATTTATAAACTCAAAATGCGGAATTTCAATAAAAACGAAAAAAATATATATTTATAAATAAAACTGTTTAATTTTGTTTTTCTGTTGTTTAAGTAAAATACTTGTTTATAGAGAAAATGTAAATTTGTTCAGTTGTTTTTATTGCGCAAATAGAATACATTTGTCTCTTAAATGTTTTCATGTTTTTTTATCCGAAACTGTTGGTTTTGTTACTTAATTTTGATTAGTTTTTAATAGAAACAATTTAACTAACTTATTAAATAATTAATTAAAAATGTGAACTAATGTTTTTAATGATTTTTATATATTAATATTAGTTTTTAGAATAATTCTTGTTTCATTTATTTTGCATTTGTTTTTTTATTTATTTTTCAATAATTCTTTAGTTTTTATTTATTTTTTATTATTTTGACTTTTTTAATAGTTCTAATTTTATTTGTTTATTATTATTTATTTTGATTTTATAATTTTTTTTATTAATTTTTATTTTTCCTGAAACTGTTAAATAAAAAATAAAAAAAAATGTATTAATGAAAAAATAAATGAAATAATTTTTATTGATTGTATAAAAGCCGATAGCCCTGGTAGCTAGTAGCTAGTGCTGATAATTTATTATTATTTTAATTGTAATAAATAAATAAAAAATAATAATAATTTATTGAATCAACTTTTAGATTTCAAATTATTTTTCAAATTAAAAACTTTGATTTAATTATCTTAACTACATATTTACTCTTTATTAAGTTAGTTTTATATTTGTGTATTTATTATATTTATATATTTGGAAATACATTTTCTATACTTTTTATTGTATTTTATTTAAACAATATTTTTTTTAGCTTATCATAAATATCTTTGATGTAATAATTTTCATGTATTTATGTTTTTTTTTATTTATTTTTAGATTTACATATTATGAAACCTTAATTTTTTGTATTCATTTATTATTTTAATATATTTTTTAGTTATATTTTTATTTATTATTTTGTGCAGTTAGTAATGTAAAGTTAATACTTTTTATAACTTTTTTAAATATTTATTTTTATGTTTATTATTAATTATTATAAATTATTTCTTATACGTTTTTTTTGGATATTTTTATTGTTTATTATGCTTAAATATGTATATATATATATTTGTTAATTAATTATTTTTATATTATTTTAATCAACTATTATTGATGATTTAATGTTTTAAACTGCAGCCAGTTTCTGGCAATAATTTATTTTAGTTATTTAATTGGCGTGTTTTCAGATATGTTTTTAATTTCTATTTGTTTCGTTATATTTATTCGTTTTTATATCCTTTGTATTTACTTATTTTTTTGTATCTATTTCCCTCTTTATTTTTGATTAATCAATTATTTTTTAATTTATATTATTATGGATTTTCTGATGTTTTTTCCAACTCCAACTACTTTTCAATACACCATACGGATTGAGTACAAATACAAAATTTGGATAGTTAATAATTTCAACAAATTAAAATTAGCATTAGTTTCTTTGTGATCATTAAATGTATGTATTGTTACTACAAAAGCGAAATAATTAAATTAAAATCTTAACCCTAACAAGGCCAACAAACATTTTAGGTAACAATTGAACAACATTAAGTTGCATACAGCAACTGTTTGGTTTACTGGGTGGGAAACAGTGGGCGTAGCAGCAACGCAAGACCCCAACATTTAACTAAACACACAAACTACTTAGTTGTATGTAAATATTAAATGGAATAATTCAAAGTGAAAACGATGAGAAAAATTTTTGCGATTTTTGCGCATAAAACATTCGCACGCTAAACCAAGTGTTGAGGCAAAATGTGTAAAGAAAGAAAGAAACATTTGAAAATGTGCATTGGCTGCAGTGCAACAGTGCGCTCGAACTTATCAAACGAATGCCTAATTTCGTTGTGTGCTGTTGCCGCGCCGTGGCGCTTGAAGCGTTTTATTTGTTTTTGTTTTCGGTTTAACAATGTTTGTACTTGCTTTCGTAGCGTTCCGTTTGATTGTTTTCTTTTCGAACGAAACCAAAGCATACAATTAAGAAGCTCGCAAGTTCAATTAATACAATTTAGATTAAAATTTAAAAATCGATGAAACCAAATTACTCGATAGGGCAAAACAAAACAAGAATATGATTTGTAATGTGCATAACAAGAAATTTAAAACCAAAAAAACATTAAAAAAAAATTTAAAAAAATTGGGAATTTTCAATTAACATGTAAACAAAAAAGCATAGCGTAGCATTTAAAAGTGCACAAAAAATTGCGAGCCTTAAATCATGAGGCGTAAACTCTGATACTTTGAAAATACTTAAGTTTTTTATTATTGCAATATTTGGCGCAGAGACAGCCAGCAGCGAGACTCCAACGGCAGCCATTAAGTTGCGCCATTAAGTTGTGGAATTGAGGTTAAATGAATCGTTTTGATGGATTTTTTAGTTATTGTTTGTAATGTAGGATTTTATGGCAATATGAGCAAAATTATTGCGGTGGCGCATACTTTGGATTTCCGTGTGAAAACAATGCACTTCCGCACTGTCCATGGATACACGAAGGTGACGCCCTACTTGTGCACATATCAGAAACTCCTTTTGCAGCAATACTTTGGCTGGCCAGCACCAGCGCCAGACACCACAAACCACGCAGGGCCACACCAATACATAGACGAAGTGCAGCTACAGTCCAGCAACGTTCATGAGAGAAGCTAAAGTGCGGACTAGGGAAATCATTCAGTCACCACAGCAGCTCAACGCTACCATATTCGTTGTTAGTGTTATGTTTGTTCACCACTTTGTATCCCACTGAAACTCACTGAGCAGTGCGCTCAACTCAACCGCATAGCGTCCCATAAGTCACCCCGCGTTCAGTTCAGTTTCTTCCCTTTGAACGATTCCAGTGGAAAACGGAATTACTTATTGGCTGAAAAAATCGTTATTACGAAAATTTAGGAACAGACAACCAAAAAATAAAACCAAAACGATGAAAATTAAACGCATAAAAGCTAAACAAAAATAATAAACGTTAATATCCAAAAAGCAATAATAATAATATTTCAAATAACAACAACAATAAAAATATATGAAAAAAAAGATAAAAATTCAAACAAATACATGATTATATATTATATATATTTTAAATATAATTAGTCTGTATTGTAGCATATACCAAAGTGAATTAAATTAAAATTAGCAAACGAACATATAATGAACTTTGAAAAGGCGACAAAAAGCAAAGCGAAAGCGAAGAATTGGAGTGGAAGAGGCGGCCGACAACATTAATTCAAATGAGAAAATTTAATATTTGAAAAATATTAAAAGCAAACAATGTGTATCAATGTGCAATTTCAAGAATGGTTCACGCAACCGTAAACGAAACATTCAATAAACAAAACAAAAACAAAGCAAAACAAAAATTGAAAACAATGATTAAGACACACAATTGGAATCGCTCCAAACGGCAAACACACAAAAGATCGAAGACAGAACCCAAACACAGCCACACAAAAACACTGGTAGACACAATATACGAACACAAAAAGGAAAAAACAAAAACAATCAAGTACCCCTATTCCCATTGGAAATGCGCAAAGAAACCAGCATTTAACAACAACAACAAGAACAACAAATTTGAAACCACCACATAATTATAACGTCTGCTGCACTTCCCCTAGTAAGCAACAACAACAACAAGAACTTGAAATTAAAATGCCTACACCCTCAACTGAATGCATAGTTGAAGAAATTCCACACGAATTATGTATTACATCAAAATATTACCAAAGACAACAAACAACAGCAAACACTTGAACAACATTCATTTCAACTAAAAAAACTACACACATAAAAACATTAAAAAAAAAAGCACACAAAAAACATCCAACCAAAAAAATTGCAACTCATAAAGAAAACGTAATAAACCCAAATACAAGTTTTTTGAGCAAAATACTCATAATTGTTAAAGAGTTAAACATAATAAATAAATCAGTAAATTAAACGAATGAAATGATATAAGGAAAATTCAAAACAAAAAAAAATAACTGCAAACAAAAACAACAACAAATTACCGCATATTATTGAAATACACGTATATATTTTTCTCTCTTTAGTAAATTTAGTTAAATGATTATTGAATTAAATTTAAGTGTTAGACATACCGAAAACAACAAATGATAATTATTAATTAAAAAAAAAAAACAAAAACAAAACTTGCGAGAGCAAATTAAAACAACACAACAACAACAAGAAAACATTAATGCATAACAGCAGTGGTTACATTAAGAAAGAAGAAATAACAACAACAACAACAAACTAGTTTACATTATTTCTTATTTTTTTGGAGTAAATTGATTGATTGGATAAATGATTTAAATATTGATTGAAAAATAAAAACTATTAAATAAAAGCAAAAAAAAACACCTGGCGGAATTGTTTATTGTGCAGCACAATGGGTGGTTTTAGGAAATAATTTTCAAGCGGCCATACAAATATTAACTAGTATTTAGAACTTAACTGAAAATGAGAAAAAATCACAGGTGTTGAAATATTACCAAAATATATATATAATTAAAAAAAACGAAATAAAATAAATGAAAGAAAATAAAATAAAATTAAAGTTTATTAATTAATTAATTAAATTTATTAATTAATTTAATTTAATTTAATTTAATTTAACTTAATTTAATTTAATTTAATTAAAAAACAATGAATTAAAATAAATAACAAATAAAAATTCAAAAATTATAGTAAATCTTTGTAGAAACTTTAAATAAAATCACAAGTGCTTGTAATACTAAAAGAAAGTATGGAAATTTATTATTAAAAAAAATATTTTCACAAATATAAAATAAAAATTCAGAAATAATACTAAAACTATGTAGAAAATTAAAATAAATGAAACAAATTAAAAAAATAAATAAATTTAACTGAATAAAATAAATCATTTTTATTAAAATCACAAGTATTTATGATATTACAAGAAAACTATAACAATTTATTATTTAAATCGAAAGAAGTGTTGATAATTTTACAAAAAAAAAACTATAAAAATCAAAAAACTGAAATAAATAACAAATATAAATTCAAGAAGAACATTAACATTTGGTTTTATAATATTAAAATGTAAAAAACATTTGAAATTAAATCATAAGTATTGATAATATGACAAGAAAAAATTATAAAAATCAATTATTAAAAAGCCAACCAACAAATAATACAAAAACTCAGTTATTAAAAAATTAAAATTTTCACAAATAACAAGAAAAAATGTAAAATAATACTACAACTTTGTAAAAAATTTAAATATAATCGCAAATATTGATAATATTACAGGAAAACTATAATGATCAATTATTAAAAAATAAACTGCTTCACAAATAACAAGAAAAACATTTAAAAATAGTACTAACACTTTGTGGAAAATGAAATAAAATCACAAATATTGGTAATATTACGAGAAAAATTTAAAAATCAATAATTAAAAAGAATCTATTTCACAAATAACAAATTAAAATTCATAAATATTACTAAAATTTTGTAGAAATTTGAAATAGAATCAGAAGTGTTTGTAATATTAAAAGAAAATTATGAAAATTAATTATTAAATAAATTGTAAAAATAAATACATTTTTTCACAAATAACAAAACAAAATCCAAAATAATACTAAAACTTTGTAGAAATTTGAAATATAACCACAAGTATTCGTAATATTACCAGAAAACTATGAAGTTAAGTATAAAAAAAATATTTTCACAAATATCAAATAAATACTCAGAAATAATACTTCACATATACTTCACATAATCATATATAATATTTAAGTATATATGAATGCTTCAAAGAAATTTTAAATAAAACAAAATAAATTCAATTGAATAGAATTGATATAAAATTAAAAAAAAATTAAACAAATCACAAGTGTTTATAATATAGCAAGAAAACTATAAAAATTTATTTTTAAAATGGAAAGATTTTCACAAATAACAAATAGAAATTCAAATATAATATTTAAACTTTACAGAAATTGTTTTCATTTCAAGAAAACTGAATTAATTATTATAAAAGACATAT
Organism: Melieria crassipennis; assembly: GCA_963668005.1. Lineage (NCBI taxonomy): Eukaryota > Metazoa > Arthropoda > Insecta > Diptera > Ulidiidae > Melieria > Melieria crassipennis. The sequence goes on from OY764961.1 coordinate 128,576,779, forward strand.
TTTCACAAATAACAACAAAAAAAAATACTTTGATTATCTTGGGGTTTTGAACATTTTCTTTGTTATTGCTTTTTTTCCTACAGCAGCGAGCATTTCAACAGCATTTTCTCGCATTGCTCAACTAGCAATTTTGTTCACTTGAAAATATTTAATATTCAAATGTTATGAATGTATGTATTTATTGTTTGTAATTTCGCAGGAGGATAGTTTATCGGTTTGGAATCGCACTGCCACTGATCTCACCAGCACGACGCGTATACGCGACACGCTTCGTAGGATATTAAACATACCTCTAACAACGGCAATGGAGTATAAGATACACTGTGATAGCCTTAAATATGTAGCAATGTAAGTATGCGACGTTCGTGGCGGTTTAACATTGTGCTGTCAATATTTCTGATTGTCTTTTGCAGTAGTAAAGGGCCGCTGAAGAGCTGAAATTCAGCTAATATGTTCAAACAAAAAACAAAAACAACCACAGATGATATAATACGCTACAACAGCAACAACAATAGCAATAACAGCAACCACAACAATAATAGCAGCAACAACAACAACAACAATAGCAACCCCAGCAACGGTATCATCAGCAACAATATGTGAAAATTGGCAATATTCATACATAGCATTCAAACATTCTATTACAACTACCACAACAACAACAACACTTCCACACAACAACAGCAACCAGAACGTCGTCGGCATCACTAAACGGCAAATGCGATCAACTGCAAACAAAATTTTAAATTCTGATAAAAACATTGAAATCAAACAGGCATCACTAAGAAATAAACCCACAACGACTTTACAACAAAAACAGCAAAGACACCTTCGAGTTGCAGCGAAAAGCGCCGTGAGAAGCTAAAAAGTGTGCGTGCGGAGCAAACAGTCAGCCAAGTTTAGCAGGCAGCCATTGCCCACAACAGAAACCGAAAACAGCACACGCCGCAAATTTGTGTATTCGACTTTAAAATTTTATTTTGCATGATCGCCGTTTTAAAATCGTCGCTGTGCGACATTACAATCGACACCAGCTTGACAGCATTTCGCACCTGGTTGCATATGATTTTCTGTACTCTTTGTAAAATCTTACTTTTGCCACACACTTCAACACACTCACACACACACATGAATACCATATATTAACGTCTAAAAGCTGCCCACCTATGGCGCTCCCTCCAGCCAAAATCATTCCTTTCGACTCTGCTGCTGTGCGATAGTTTGCGCTAATTGTTGCCACACAGCAACAACAACACCGCATTTAGCACAATGCACCGCAATACTGTTAGTGTTCATTATATCAGTCTGCCTGATTTTGTACGAAAATCGGCATAAATTGTTTTTGTTTTCAATACCTGATTTTCTTCGCTTTTCATTTGCGCTCAATGAATTTCATTTTCACTTGGCCGACAAACGAAAAATAACAACAACAAAAACTCAATGAATTGTATGTTGCACAGCCTGCGACGACAGTTGACGGTCGCTCACAGCTCACCGCTCGTCGAAAATTTGTAAAAAGTTATGAACATAAAAATTATTTTAAAGTCGTCAACCTAACACATAACCTTCAACCCATGCAAACGAAACAAACAAACAACAAACAAGTATAAGAAAATCAGCATTTATACTCGAACATCAAGGCATGGCATACAAGACAAAATATACTCATCATACATAAGCCATCTTGAGAGAGATTTATTCAGAGTACTTTCCAACCTCCGCCACCCCGTAATGGAAATGTGAAGAAAAGAAGATTTAATAAAAAAAAGTTATTAAAGTTGCAAAATATGAAAATTAAATTGAAAATTTGTATTGAATTTAAACTTTCAAGTGGGCGAGGAGGAAATGTACGGTAATTGAAAGTCGTGCTTAACCCATTTCGTGCTCATATTCAGTGAATGTGTTGCTTGAAACAACTAATGTGTAAGTATGAAATCTTGGCAAATACGTGTATTCAGTTGACATGAAGAGTAAAAGATATTCCCATTCCATGTAGTCCAATTTTGCCTTCGTTTGTGGTGCTGTCAATGAAATCGGTGAGACATGACATTTTTTCTTCACAATCTTTAACTCACGAGGCCTGGATTTTCAGTAAAACAATAACCTCACTTTTAGGATGTTAGTAAAAGCCAGCGTCAGGCTTTTGTTTGATGTCTGTTTATTTTCTATTATTAGTGTTTTAATTATAAATTATAGAAATGTCAGAGTTCAGTAATACATCATTTAACTTAAGGTGCGATACAAATGAAAGTCTAGTAAATATTAGCAAAGAACAAATTGAATTGAAAAAGTAAATATGGAAAGCGGCTACTTGTCCTCAAACACAGTCAAGTCAAATAGGTACACATTGGATATGAGACAATCGCCCTCCTGCAAGCGAAATCATAAAAACATTAGAATAAAGCAGACAATGAAAAATGCATTCATTTAAACCCACCGCCGGCGTAATGCCCACCAAGGCATCGGCATGCCCATAGAATTCTTCCTTCAACGAAATGACAATCGTTTGCAGATTGGTCGTGTGATCGCGTATATAGGAGGCCACTTTACCAATGTTGGTGTTGTCCAGCGCAGCATCGATTTCGTCCAGCACAAAGAACGGCGCTGGCTGGTAGCTGCAAACAAGAAAATGTTTTAAGGTTCTTTCTCGACTGTTGTATAAAAAAGGCACCATACCTGTGTATGGAGAAGAGCAACGCGAGCGCGGCAATTGTCTTTTCGCCGCCGCTCAAATTACTCATCGGCTGGAATCGTTTGCCCGGCGCCACGCAATTGTAATTAATGCCGTCCAGATAGGGTTCCTCGGGATTGTCCGGTCCCAGGTAGGCTTGTGCGGCTTCGTTGCGCGCCAGCTTCTTATAAATGGCATCAATGGCATCGGAAATATGATTGCAGCACTGGATGAACTTCTCGGCGCGCTCGTTCTTCACCTTCTCGAAGGCGGCCTTCGCCTTTTTCGCCTTTCGACGCGCATTCTCGAATTCTTCGTTGGTGGACTGCACCTTCTCGGTGACGCGCGACAACTTTTGCATGGCCTTCATGTTGGGCGTCTGTATGCGCTCCAGTATGTCCAGCTTCGATTGCAGCTCTTTTTGCAGCTGCTCGTTGGTCTTCTTAAAGGCAGAGTCGTCTTTGAGTTTGCAAAGTTCGCGCGGCAGACTGCGATAGTCCACCTCGATTCTGTGAAGAACAAATAACATTATCATAGACACTGCATTGCACGATGGGAATCAAAGGCGTACTGATTTTCGCGTTCCAGTATTAGCGATGTTGACGTTGAATTGGTGACATTATCCGAATCGCCCTGGCGCACGGCATCATCGAGCGAGCCCTTCAGCAGCGGCACCGAAATGCAATCCATCTGCAGAGCAAATCAAACGAATATTAAATTATACGTATCTATAAAGCGACTAGAGCGCAGACCTTAGCTTGCAGCAGAATGTTGTGGCGTTCGTTCTTCTTCGTTTCGATCTTGGCCTCAACGGCCGACACCTGACTTCCCAGGTTGTGAATTTCCTTGGCCAAGTTGGCCACATCGCGACGCGCCTTTGAAATGTCCTCCTCCATGTCGTCGACTGACTGTTTCTTGGCCTGTTTCTCCTGCTTGAATTTTTCCATTTTTTCCTTATCCTCGTCGATTTCTTTCAGGTAGCGCACCTCAGCGGCACGCAGCCCCTCCAGGGCGTCCTCCTCATCCTGCACGCTGCGTTCCCAGCGCTCCAAATTCTCTGTAAAAGTTTAATTAGTCAAACACAGTTCCAAGATTTTTTAGAAATTATAAATACACTAAAAATTGCAATGAATAAAAATATAATTAATAAAAACATGATGCATTTTTATTTGAAAATCATACTTTTAGTATCCTTCTGCTTCTCAAAGTCCAGCTGCGTGTTGATGGCGTCGATCTGCTGCTCGAATTCCGCTCGTTTGCGTGCGCGCTCCTGCTGCATGACCAGCTCGCGTTCCTCATACTGTCGTATGTTCTTCACGCCCAAACGCTTACAGAACGAGGCGAACACGCGATCTTCCACATTGTTCATGTTCTCCTTGATCTCCTGTATGTGCTGATCGCGATTTAACATGCGGCGTTCAATCTCAGCAATTTTGGGCTAATAAACAAATTGAACTTTATCGAATCGAATATTTTTAAAGCGGCGCTGCACTCACGCCAAATTCATCCAACTGGCCTTGTACCAGCTTCAGTTGATTGTCAAATTGTTGTATGGATTTCTTTGATGATTCCAAATCCACCATGCTGTACTTGAGACGGTTCTCCAGACCCTGCATCGACAGTAGAAATTCGGAAATAGTTTTTACTTAAGTTTAATTCACACTCACCTTTATCTGCGACTCGACGGTGGCCAATTCACTCTGCTTGCGTGATTTCTTCACCAGCTCCTTCAACTCCTCATTTAGACGCTCCTTCTGCATCTTCAGCTGAGCCATGTGTTTCTCGTCCCAACGTTTAGCCTTGCGCGCCAAATCGTGACTGCCACCCGAGATGATGCCAGACTTCTGGTAGAATGTACCATCCAACGCCAGAGCGTCGAAGCGCGAGCGATCGATTTCGTAGGCCACCTTCATGGCGTCCTCCGGTGTCTCGCAGACCAGCGCGTTGTTGGTGGCGAAAAGCACGGCACGTTCGATTTCAGGTGGCTCGAACTTAAGTACGTCGAAAACCAGTTTTACGTTGCGCGGTTCGGTGATGTTGCTGTTGGCGTTTGTAAGAGCAACAAACATTGATGGAGCAATGCAAAAAGCTGGTTACTTTAACTTACCGTAAACGCTCTTTGAGTGGCTTGACCTGCAGATAGTCCAGCGGCAGAAACGTCTCCACCTCCAGCATTTGCTCCTTCAAGATCTGTCATAAAAATGTAACGTTAATAAATGCTGAAACTTGAGTTGAATAATGGAATCAGAATATATGAAAAATAATCAATTATTTTGGTAAATATTATGTACATTTAAATATTACAACGCGGTCTTTTAGCTGTTGATTATTTGCTATTTATTAAAAATATTCCCAAATACAGCTCTGTCCTCATTCCCATCTAAAATCTACTAAATTCAAATACCTGAATGCAGTGTCTGGCGGTCTTCTCCGTGTCCACAATGATGGCCTCCATGTACTTGCCCAGCACTTTGGTCACTGCCACGTTGTAGCGCTTGTGCGTCGGCTGACACATGTTAATCATGCGATCATACTGCAAGCAAATACCGGAATCAATTCACATGGCTTCTTCAAATCGCTCTCTGCAATGGCACCTACTCACCACACCAGGCACCTGCTTCTTGAACAGTTCCACCACTTCCTGTTTCTTCTTGCGGCGCGAGTCCTCGTGCTTGTCGCTTTTGGCATCGCCCAGCTGATCGCGCACATTCTCCAACTCACGCTGCTTCTCTGCGATCTTTTCCTTCGAGCAGCCCACATCACGCCGCAGCTCATCCTTAATGCGATTCTGCTCCTCGAGAGCCGCCTGTGACGATTTGATATGATCCATGAGCTTGTCGCGCCGCTTCACCGCCTCCTCGCGCTGCAGCGTCAGCTTCTTGAACGCCTCCTCCACCGAAGCCTTGCGATTGCCTTCGCCGTCTAGCATATCCTGATCGGATTTCTGCTCACGATTTACCGAATCCAATTGCGAACGATATTGTGTGGCCGTGGATTCCGCCTCCTGCTTCAGCCGATCGTACTCCTGCACTAGGCCCTCCTCCATGTGTACGCTCTTGCCTCGCCGCTGCGACTCGTTTTCGATCTCGTCCTCGAAACGCTTCTTCATGGCCTCCACATCGGCCAACTGCTTGTCTAGCTTGCGTATGTCTTGCTGGTGCGCGTTGTCTGCCTCACGGGCCGTCTCCAGTGTCTTTTGCAGCGAGCCCAGTTTTTTTTGACAATGCGACACCTTCTCCTTGGCCTTTATGTACAGCGGCCGCTTCTTATTCATTTGCGTCTCAAACTCGCGTATCTCCTGATCGATTTTGGCCAGATCTCGCGAAATTTTGCCCGCCTCTTTTTTCTTGTCGCGCAACACCTCATCGGCGGCTTCTTTACGCACCTCGACGGCTTTGATCTCCTGCTGCTTGGTATCCAGATCCTCATTCAGTTTGTGTATGTCCTTTTCTACGTGGAACAGCCGGAACAGCTGATACTCGACCAGCTTCTCGTTCTGCAATACAAAATTAAGGTAATTGTGCGGAAAGCCTCTAATTGCATTGGCTTACATATTCATTCTTTAAGCGCGCATAGCGTTCGGCTTCCATTTTCTCATGTTTTGCTTCCTTACGCTCGGCAGCAATACCCTTTTTCTTTTGGTATGTAAACTGGGTCTCCTCCTCGGCAATGTTCATCTCCTGCCTCAAGCGATTGTAGTCATCCTTCAACAGCCCGGAGCTAAAACAAAAGTTACCGTTAGCAATTTTCACACAATTTCGAATGAAATTTACGACGCTATACCCGCTGATCTCTTCAAACAATGCTGTCCGCTCTTTTGGAGTTTTCATTGCTATGTTCTCCACAGCTCCCTGGAAGACCAGAAAGTTCTTGGCCTTCACATTAATGCCCATCTTTTCCAGCCGGCTTAAATATGTGTTGCTGGAGACATTCTGCAAGCAAACAACAAAAACACAACTACTCAGTATTCATATGTACATGCGCTAGTAGTCTGCACGCACCTCTCCATTAATGCGGTACTCGGAGGAGCCGCCAACGACAGCGCGCTGAAAGTCCATCTGCCGCTCGCCGTTGATGATGAACTTAGCGATAACGTAACAACTACGCGACACCGGCTTGCCGATGGACGAACCATGTATGAGGTCATTCAATCGTTTCACACGCAAACTGGAAGTCTTCTCGCCCATCACAAAGCTGATAGCATCCATGAAATTCGATTTGCCTAGAAAAAGCGCGCAAAATCTCTCAACACCGCTACTGGAACGCAGGCTAAGTGCGCTTACCCGAACCGTTCGGACCAATGACGGCGGTAAACTGCTTGAGCGGCCCCACCACTACGTGACCCCGATACGACTTGAAATTGTCCATCTCGATGTACTGCAAGAATGCACTGTCCTCCTCGGTTGCAGCTGGCGGTGGCGCCGCAGCAGGCGCACTCTCTCCACTTTCTTCTTCAGTCATTGCAGCACAACCTTGCACGCGGCTCCCAAATTTTGCTCTTTTTTACCGGGTTTTCTTGGCAAATATTACGAATTGTTTTGGATTTTTCCAAAACAATTACAATTTTCTTTTCCCGATGAGAGAAAACGACGCGCTAATTTTTTTCTTTCAACCGTTTGACAGCTGCCAGTGCGCTGTACCCAGTCAAAGTAACACTACACCAGGGTTGCAACGGTATGAACTTTAATACTTTAGTACTATTTTTTACCTAAACTATGTTCGTACTAAATTTGATGAAAGTTCAATAAATTTCTATTAATGCAACTCCTCCCATTCTATTGCATATCTATACAAAATATTTAAAATTTGAATGCTATCTAAATGCGGCTTAGATTCAACCACTTTGCACTTTCAATTTAAGCAATATTTGAAGTAACTGAGTGCCGCTCAAAAAAACTAATAATCTACTCACGCCGTTTTTTAATTTCATTCACTTTATTATATTACTTTTAAAACTTTTAAACAAGCAAAAGTACTTAAATTCAAAGTGTAAAAACAAAAATAGTTTTCAAGCAGAATGTCGAACAAGCTAAATTTTTTGTAGCCACTGTAAGTCTTGAGAAACTTCCTCATGTTCGCCACTCGCCTTCTTTGATTTCTTGGTGTGCTTCTTTTTATTCATCGCATTTGGCTCCGGCTGCAGGACATTGTCTTCAGCGCTCAATACTGTCTCACTGTGCCTTCGCTTTTTCTTCTTCTTCTTCGCTTTCGTTTCGCCCACAAACTCTACTTCCCCATCTTCGTCGCTGTCAATTTGTATCACTGTTGCCGCTGCCGATTTTCGCTTCGCTTTCGTTGGACTGAGGCGCTTCTTAATGTCCTTCACTTTTACCTTCGATGCGAGGACTTCACGCAATACCTGAGCCGACACCTCATCGGCCTGTTTGAGTCGCGCTGTAACGCCACTGTCCAACCGCAGACGCTCATCAAACTGATGGCCATGCAACGGGTGACGTACTTTGATGACTTCCGGCATCGGGACACGGCCCATTGGTGGACACAGAGTTTCTGCTGTATCAGCAGTCACCATTTCGGTTGGCTTCAGGCGGCTTCGCACTAAAATACTGCCGCGCACAGGCAACAACCGCAAGGCGTAGCGGCCCTTTCGATTGCAGTAGCCGAAAGCATGATTCTCAACATTTGGGAATTCCAATGCCACTGCCTCCGTATCGGAAAAATTAGATCGCCCAGGCAGCTTCAGCTTCAGTCCTTCCAATGCGGTCACATCAGTGCCTTTGGGACACTGCATTAGCCACACATCATCCTCGAGCTCGTCGATCAGCTGAAACTCTCCAATCGTTGTAGTCTCAGAACTTCCTTTAAGTTCTGTAAAATCTGTATTGTCCTCGAAGAAACGCTGCTTGCAGCTTATCAGATCCATGGCAGCTTACGTTGCCACTATTACTATTAAATTTTAACTTTTAATCAATTTAAGCTTTTGTCCTGAAGGCAAACCTCAATAAAAACAATCGCACTGCACGTGTAGCAGCAAATTCACAATAACGTTGCAAATTCTGTAGTTCACAATATAGTCAAATTGTATGAAACCATTTCATAAGTTGAGGAAAACGGCAACAATTACAGCAATAACCTAAAGATCCCATACATTTTATATGCTTTACAAATAATAATATTTTCCAGAATATACGTAATTAACCAAACTTTCGATTTATTGTGTCAGGGTGAATATTTCTATAACATATTCCTAAGCTTGTGAATAGTCAGATTACAAAAACAATTTGACACTTTCTCGGCTCAAAAGCGAGCGTCAAAAAATTGTGTACGTGTTGCCAATACGCAATTGACGAAGAAGAAGCGAGTGCAAAGGCAACAGCAGGAATTTTCAATTCGTTTTTGGTTTTTTGAAAATTTTTGCATTATAATTTCTATTTTGTTAAACGTGTACGGTGCCAGCAAGAGGAAAAAGCGGCGTGAAGCCACATTCAATATTTATAACAGTTTTTGTAAGTATAAAAAAAATGCTGCTGCCGCTGTGCCGCGGCCATTGAGAACTGTCGAAATTCTTTTTGGTCGGAGAAATTTTGCTTGCGATTGTTGCTGTTTTGCAAGTGCGTCAAGCAAAGTTTCGTAATGCAAAACAAATAAAATTAAGTTTTCGCAAAATGCAAAAGCAATGACGTGATTCGATGGCACTGGGACGAAATACTGTGCTTCGGGTTTGCTCATTTGGAAAAGTAAAAAAAACAACTTGCACTGACCATACGCAACAGAGTGTGGTAGTCCGCAGCACTAAGCCACATTAATGTACCATACGTGTTTTGCTTATTTTCAGTTTGATATAACAACAACAACAACACGCCAGTTGCCAATTAAGCGTCAGCAAACCCCTAAAAATAAGGAAACTACAATAATTCACACATCATTTCGCAAAAACCTTCCGAAAATCGAATTTGTTTACGTAACTAAAGGCTTCCAAACAGAAAACATGAACCTATCATCGACTTCTTCCAACCTGGATACGTCCGCAGCATCCATGTCGCCAAACAATTCGGCTAGAAGCCAATCCAGCTCACTGAGCTCACCACGATTGAATGAAACGTTTGGCCGCCGGAACAGTCTGTACGACAGCGCACTGGAGAATCTGACCATGTACAATTCGTTTGACGGTAGGTCCAATGCAACGACCAATTGACTTATTTTAGCGCTATTCGCAAGAAAAAGCAAAAGAACTTGACTAGCACGTGGAGAAACCCCATTTAGATCAACCCAAATTCGTGTTTACATATTTCGGCGCTGTTACATGTACTTCTTAAATCAATCTTTAATGCTTCTGTAGAGTACAGCCCAACGCTAATTTTTATACGGAAATATCACTTGTGCCCTGTTCTCATCATATTTTTTAATGACCTCAGAAGCAAAAAAAAATTCGATGCAGAACCTTGCTCAACAGTCTCAAGTGCACAGTTTTGCTGTTAGTTTATTTATAGAAATAAGTCTATTTGTAATGCGTAGTTTTCAAGTAATCTTTCCCTAACCTTATCAAGTCTCTGACATTCAACACATAGAGCCTCGCTTATTTAATTCATCGCAGAACTAAACGATATGCATATTTTGCAGAGAGTGCCAACAACAATTTACGCCTACACCTGAACTCTTCCACCGACTACGACATGCTGCTCAGCAGCGGCAGTAGCGAGACCAATCACAGCATCCTGTCGCAGGCCTCTTCCTTCCTAAGTAAGCACAGTGCGCCGGATTACAACACAAACCAGAATGCCAGCATGCTGCTGTTACAGTCGGAGAGCACCGAAACAAACAACTCGCAGGAGGAAGTCGATCCCAAATCCCAACTAGCGAATAAGACAATATTTAAGACGGATAATCCAAATTTGTCAATTATAGAAATTAGTGATAACTCCGTTAAGGAGCAGGACCTGGCCAGCTCCGTGCTGCTAATCGAAACTCCATCGGACGATGAACACGAAGCAGCATCAGCGGCGACAAAGAGCTCCCATTCACGGGTCGCACCATCGTCGCCACGCAAGCCGACCGCCACGCTGGCCGAAATTGCCGCAGAGAAGCGCCGCAAGAAGGCCGAATCGCTGATACATTCCAGCAAACAGCGGCTGAACATTGCCATTGCCGAGGCTTCAGCCTTGGAGTCAGCTGCCGTCGCCGCCGCCGCCGCCGCTGCTGCTACTGGTGCAACCGCCGCTGGTGGCGATGCCGATCGAGGCGGTAGTTTGTCGTCAGCAGCAACAGGCGACACGGATGAGACACGGCCGGACACAAAGCGCGAAATCAAAGTGTACGATTCAATAGAGGAATTCGAGAAGCATCTGCCCGCCACCGTAACTATGTTGGATACGCCGTTCGGCAGCAAAGTGTACTTGGTGGGCACGGCGCACTTCAGCGAGGAATCACAGGACGATGTGTCTTATGTGAGCAATTCGAAAAGTTGGTGCTTATGCCAAGCTAATTTTCACGTGTTTTCGGCTTTTTGCAGGTCATTCGCAATGTCCGTCCAGATGTGGTCATGGTGGAGCTGTGTCCATCGCGCATACACATCCTGAAACTTGATGAGAAAACACTGCTGGAGGAGGCCAAAAATTTCAATTTTGCCAAGGTGTGATACTGACACTTATTTCGTAGTAATGACCATTTTGGCCAAGTGCTAGTTCATGTTGGCCCGGACCACTTGCAAAATGCAATATTTTAAAAGCTCTAATTTTTGTTTCTCAATTCGTCCACAGATACGCAGCATTATACATGCACACGGCTACATCAACGGCATTTTCTTCATACTGCTGCTACAGATGAGCGCACAGATCGCCAAGGATCTGGGCATGGCGCCGGGCGGTGAGTTTCGGCGTGCCTTCGAGGAGATACACAAGTTGCCCGGCTGTATGCTGCATCTGGGTGATCGGCCCATACGTGTCACGCTACACCGAGCCTTGCGTGCGCTCTCGCTGTGGCAGACCATTAAGCTGGTGTGGCGTCTTACCTCCACCGACACCATCAGCATTGAGGAGGTGGAGGAGTGCAAGCAGCGCGATCTGCTCGAGAAGCTGATGCAGGAGATGGCCGGCGAATTTCCCGCATTCTCCGATGTGTTCGTGAAGGAGCGGGATTTGTTTCTGTGTCATTCGTTGCAGCTGGCAGCGCTGCCACAGGCGCCCACCGACGGCTCAGGCGTGCCACGTCCCGTGCGCGTTGTAGGCGTTGTCGGTAAGAGATCTAGAATTTCTTCGTAATGATTTATATTGACTACTTGTTATCGCTACAGGCATTGGGCACGCAAACGGCATTGCCGATATGTGGGGTCGTGTCGATCCTCAGAAGATACCGGCCATCATGGAAATCCCACCGGCCAGCACCAGTACGCGCGTGTTCAAGTACACGGTCAAGTACGGTCTGATTGGTTTGACACTATTCGGAGCGTTTAAGCTCCTGCGACCGCGTTTTACGCGCTTCTTTTGATTGCCGTCATTTATATGTTGTACGGCATATAGGAGCCAATGCAGCTGTTGGCAGAAATCGAAATCGATTTATTGATTGATATTGATGTAAAATCTAATTAAATTTGAAAGTAAACGTTTTCGTTTAGCAGTAAAAATCACAACAAAAACTGTATACATTATACAACAATTAACAAATTTAGGTACCTTCTGATAGAGCAGCCACCGCTATAGAAAAGTGAAGACGGAAAAAACAGCCTGCAAACAATTTGAATTTTTCGGAGAAAAGAAATCAACAAACAAAATAAACTTTATGGAATCACACGTGATAGCATTTCATTATTTATTACAAATTGAAGGTGGTTCATTCACCAAGCGATCTGAATTTTAATGTTTTAATTGTAGTAAGAAAACAACCATTTGTAAATAATGTTTTTAACTGTCTTTATTTACTAAAAACAAAAAACTGAAAATATAAGTATTTGAAAGAAATTTGTAAAGAAAAACCAATAACATAAAAAAGTGGTTAAGTGTAACGAACGAAAAGACATTCCGCATTTGTGTGCGCGCTTAGCCCGTGTAATGCGAAATGCAGCAACACCCATGACTACGTAGCTGCACCGTACCTAAACGTCTATGAATTTGTGGATAGTAGAGTGACCAAAGTGACTAACGGTCACTCGGTCACAGGTACTAATAATAACATTCCCCCGCCACACAACATGTGTTAAAAAACAAATGCAAAACTATAAACAAGAACACAACGCACATCAATTCCATATCGTATCGTGTATGTAAATGTGTCGTGCCGCCAGCCGCTTTAGGTGTTCTACAAATATCACACTAATGAAAACAAGCCGACTGAAAAGTAGCGGCATGCTCAATGCTATTGAATTGTTTAACTTATTGCTAGTTGTGTATGTATCATAAATTTTATGTGAATCCTTAGAAATCAAAATATAAAAATGTAAAAATATAATACGTATGCCCGTTTTATGTACCAAGTTGACGTAAATACAAGTGACACTGCATCGAGATAAATGTAATGTGTTTTTTTTGCATTATGCTGACCAAAACAGACCTGAACCTATCAACGAGTTTCTACAGCAGAACCAACGTGCCTATTCGAGTAAATAGCAATGCAATAGGAACGAACAGCTGTCAGCTGTTAATTCATACCAGAAAGTTATCGCCCAGTGCTCCATTTAAAGTAAGGAAACATCTGCCAAAGAAACCAATCTAATCTCTTCACAGTGGAGTTTCGATATTTGGGGCATAGCTCGAAGTTTTTACAAACAAACAACAAATGTTTCAACCTGAGTTTGGGGATCTACTTATCTTACTCTGTATCAACTTCAACAAGCATATATTCTAACCGATTTGAATTAACCCTTTCAGGACTACTGAGGTAATCAAAACAATTATTCAGATCAAATGACCCTCGCAAAATATTGATTCGAATTTTACGTCCCCAGATAAAAGAATGATTTCAGATTTGTGAGAATACAACAACTTTCATAGCATGGGAACATTTCTACAGAGTATTTTGGTTTTCCAAATTAAACTCAATTGAGGCCGTCCAGCTCATTGGGATCGAATTTCAGAATTTTTCGCCTACGTTCGAACAGATGGCGAGAGTAAAAGGTTAGGCCAACAATTGGCCCCCTCACTTGCGAAGCTTCACTCCAATTTTCATCAAAAACTAGTCCAAAGCCTAAAGAAAGAACGACACGCCAAAAACGCTTTCCCTGGCTGAAACTCAATAAGCTGGATAGAGTGCAAGGCAGAGACAATGCCAAGAACTCTATTCGACTACTAAAGTGATGCGAAAAATGCTGGAAGCCATTCAATGGAGGTGACCCTGTTCACGATCTCCATCCTGTAAAATGTTTGTCATTTGGAAATTTGACTTCCAATCAAGTCTCGAGTCAGTCCAACCAAATTCAAAACAAGCACACAATTCATATGATTTTTCTGTGTATTTTATTTGTAGTTATCATTATCGTATATCTTAACACTACCAGAATTATAATTTGAGTTAAAAGTTTAAAGTTTAAAGTGTAATTTAAAACATAGAAATTTACCAAAAAATAATAATAATAATAATAAAATAAAATAATAAGCTTACACTCTCATACATCATATCGTCGACGTAAATCATATCAAATAAAATGTGTGTATGTGTGTGTATGCGTTTGTGTGGGTGTGTTTGTGTATACTTATAACTACCATTTATTTATAGATACAATACCAGTAGCTTTTCTTTGCTTTGCGGTTTTCATCAATTTTCAATTTTCACTTCTAGTCTTGTGTTCATCTTTATGCCTTAAGCGAACATAAGCGCAAAGGAAGTGAAAAATAAAGCGGACAGCGCAAGTTCAAATGATGAACGGAGAATTAGACGAAACGACGCAGTAAGGGGATTTCACAAAAAATTCAAGTAAATAAAGTTGAATGCACGCCAAAGCGTTCGGAGGCGAAACGAACGAATCGAATTGAATTGAAGGAGCTATTGAATTGGACAGAGCTAACATTATATTACAATATTCATGTCGATGGCGATGGTGTTCGGTGCAGGGGTGCCAGGTTAGACCCGTTGCCAGCAGGCACCTGGTTCAAAGCCGGAAACTACAGCGCGTCTACGTCACGTATGTCCAAGTTGAGGGTTTGCAGCCGGTGTTCGCTTGCATGTTGAACACATGGAACGGACGTTTAATTGGGCGATTGGTTGTGAGCTTGCGGGAGATTGTATTTGCGGTATGTGTGTTTGTGCAATTACTTGTACATACATACGTTATCAAGTGTACTTATGGTAAGCGTTTGTTGTTTAGCATTTTAAAATCTAAAGACTAAATTTTTAAATTTCTGATGCATGAGCCAAACGAAGCGCGCACACTTTTCTACTACAAATATACACTTTCCATTCCCAGGTAGTCATTTGGGTGCGCTCATGCGTGACATTCTCTCTTAACGGCAATAGCGGCTCTCTGTCGTTGAGTTGATTACAAATGCGAAAACCATAGCAGCGCCAATGAAATGCGCGAATCCAAACGGAAAGCCTTGTGTTGGCATTTGCAGAGAAAATTGTTTCACTGGTGAAGCATACTTTTAGGCGTTGTTGTTCTAAATCTAGCATTTTCCAAAGATTCAACATGACTGGCGACGCTTTTCGCTGTATTTTCAGTGTAGCTGTTAGACCTCTTGTCATGCTAACATTATGCGATGACTGGATTCAGTGCCGTGTGTGGATCGCAACGCCGTTGTTGAATGTGCACTTGAAGAATTACGGTGTAATGTGGTAGCGGCTCGTCTCCTACTTTGCTCATGAAGTTGTACACGGCATGCCGTCCAATGCGACAGACAGCTGCGGCATGGCTGGGGAAATTTTACCCGGCGGCGAGCAATGCGGATCGGCTTGACGTTTTGCAGTTTGAAGGAGTTGAACAGTTCGTGGGTTGTTGTCGGATGATGAAGCGGTGAAGGGTAGTGGCATGGTTTTTCAATAAATTCTCGTCGCATTGATTGAATCGTCAGCGTTGGCGCATTTGAACTATTGGACCTCTGATGGCTCTGGCTTGATAGATGATGCAGACGAATGATGATTATTAGGGTCTGGTGCATTCAGGGGCTGAAACGAGACAAATCAATAGCGCAAAATGCAAATAAATTAATGCTAAACGTTGTTTGTAGCCAGACGGCGAAGAAAACGATTACGAGCCATTTTACGAGCGATGTGTGAGAATACATAGAAAGCGCGATGTTAGGGATTTTACATAGTTTCAGACATTTTCTGTATTTTGTAGTTGAGTGCGCTTTTCAACCACACACACACACAGCACGCTAGAGCGCACCGATAGACGACGATGTTACGAACGAATGCAAAAACAACCAACTCACTGAATAATTGAAAATTGCAAAGTTATCTAAAGTTGTGACATTTTACCAATTCTGTTTTTATACCAATTAAGTTTCAATTACATTTATGCAATGGTTTACACGTTACACAGTTATGATTGACGAAAAGAAGAAGAAGAAGAAAACGTGTCGGCAGACAAAAACAATATATGTAATTTGCTTTAGCCATTGACGCTTACTAAGAGATGGTGAAGGTGAGGTGAGGTATGGTGTGGTGTGGTAGAGTGTGAAGGTGGGGATCGAGGAGTCCTATACTGACAAAGTCAACATCATATGAAGATATGTATGTAGGTATGTATGTATGTAGTGACAATCAACCAACCAACAGCAACAGCAACATTTTTGGCGTTAGCAACAATAATTTTCAGTTACTTGTATTTTTGTTTTCTTATTTTTTTTCTCGTTTATTTTATGGGCAAATGGCCAATACAATTCTGCTTAGTGTGTACAACAAAAGTATAACCAAAACAACCAACAACAATAACAACAACGACAACAACAACTGCAACTGCAACTATGACAATGGCAACAGCAATAACAACGAGATATCACCATCATCAACAACAACAACAACAACAACAACAACAAGCAATAATCAACATCAACTTAGTACCTACCGATTTACTACTCACAAGTCCGAGCTGCAATCCAACCTGCGGCGGTACATGCACCGGCGGCACTGCAGGAACTGGCGACGGATTCACGACCGACGGTGGCGGCGGGACGGCCAGTGCGCTGCCAGCACTGTGCGGTGCATCATGCGGCGTGGTGCTGTGAGCCTGTTGAAGTGCGCCTGTATAATATCCGCCATTTAATCCTGTTTGTACATATTTTAAAGCATAACGGGAATGTAGGAATGTTTCTGTTTTTCGCTTTCATTTTCGTTCGTGTACTAAATTCGTGATTTGTCTTCTTTTTTTCTTTTTAATTGTTAAAACGATTTAAAATTTCTCTTTGTTCTTACTTCTTCTGTTGTTGCTAAGTTTTTTTTTTGTATGCATATTTAGGGTAAGATTTTTATGCAACGCAGTTGTGGCCATAATGAAAATGTTGATTGATTATTTCGAATTGCTTTCTTTTTTTTTACCATGACCAAAAAATGACCGAACTTAGTTTAACTGAAATGAACGTACAAGCTACATCCTGCAATGATGACTTATAAATAGTATGAAGGAGACTGAGTGCTGAGGCTGATAGGCGCATGAAGATGTGGCATCTGACGCAGTTGGAGAACTAAACACAGTAAAGTTGTGAGTAAAAACTAGGACTAAGAGGCAAATGATAATTCTTTGAAGGCCACAAATTGTGGGGTTTTTCTTTGGATCATAGAAACCAACTGCCTTTTCACTTATTAACTCTAAACTGCACTACTCAGAGTTTGACCAAATTTGTATACTTACTTATAAAACAATATAAAATTTCCGATTTGAGGAACAAAATCGATCTTATAACGAGTAACTGGTGTTTATCTTCTTGCTGATAACATGGACCACTTGCCAACATTGGACGGAAATTTCAATACCTAATTCTCAACGAAAATAATGCAAATCTAACGCATTGAAACTGTCGAAAGCATCATAAGACATTTTGTGACATTTCAAGTTATTTAGGTGGTGAATTTTTAAGAGGCAAAAATAATCATACGAAAATACAAAGTCACAGGCATCAAAGAAGCCAAAATTCGTTGCAGCAATGTATCTGTATGCCTTGCATTGGACTGCAAACAAATATTACAATATTTGTGCAAACATTCAGTAAACTCAGTTAATTTTCTTTTTTTTAATTGATGGCTATAGAAGAATAACGCGATAGATCTGAAAGCTCAAATTTTCTAAATTTCTTAAAAACCTATCGAACAGCTGCTGCAACCACAAAATGTTCTATGTTTCTAAAGACACATGTTAAGAAAAAGCACAAAAATATGAACATCACAAAAACTACCAACATCCAATTCATTGTAGCAACTAAAAAACAAAAAGACCACATCCAACACAAAAGTCGAATTCGATGTATTTCTAACTCGATTAAATGCAGCTAAAGTAACTAAAGGCCGTTGCATAAATTTTGGAAAAAAAATATGAACGCAAGTGACGCGGTGACAGCTACTTCCAATATCAATTACAGTGCAATGCTAACCTTAGCCACAAACAATCAATATGTAAGAAACTAACATAACTGCAAGTACATCAACCAAGCACAAAGATTAATGGAGCACTTCAAGGCTTAACGAAATGATTCTAGCACATGCGGCACACTTTATATCGAATTTTCACGAAGACGTTATCACACATGGAAAAAGTCGGTGAGAGGTTGAATATGGTTTTTATTCATCACCTAAAACAATTTTCGAAATGTCAATGAAGGGCTTGAAGGGTTTCGATTTAAAAACCAAATGCACTCTTCTTAGAGCACTAATTCCTTTTCGTTTCTTAAACTTTACTAAGAATTTATTCTAAAAAAGAAATGTGTAAAGGACGTCATGTCTTCATAATTAACGTATACTTTCATGTAAATAATGACGTAATTGTATGACATTAAACTTCCTTGTACGGGTACAGTACAGCTTGATGGATGCTGACGAACGCATAAAGTTTTGTCTTGTGAAATTTTATAATACGTTATCACTAAAAACCACAGCACATCTATAATGAGAATCACAATGTTGGGAGTGTCAACAGGTGACAATCCGCTGACCTTCACATTTGTTATTGCTTGACATCGTGAAAACGCAACACAACGCTTGGTTTTGTTTTTATTCCGCATCAACTGGAAGTAGTAGATTTTCGAAATTTTGTGGGCATGATGGAAACGAACGAATTTTGCACAAAATAAACTGGATTGTGATTTGTGAGAAGAACGCAACAACATAAAATGTACAGAACTATGCCATTTTCACATTGCAGCTGCTGTCCTTATCTCGAGATATGTTACTGACTTTCAAACAGCGGCTTGTTTAGCATTGAAAAAGCGACAATTACTAGCAACAATCGTAATTTGTAATTTCAACAAGCTACTATACGTTTTTAACGCTTCTCATTAATATGCACATTTTTTGTTTTCAATTTATTCAAATAGTATTCGTTCCTTTTGTTTAAATGTTTTAAGTTTTGCTTTCAAACACAATGGTACAGTTAATTTTGTATTCGTTATGTTTTCTTTTTAGGTAATAATACATTTTCTTTGCTCTTTTGTAAATGATTCCATCATCCCAGTAAAATTTCTTACACTAACCACTACATAGAGACCGACGACACAGCAAGAGGCTCTAAGTTTGAGGAGGGGACCTGCAGCATATTTGCGAGTCAGTGAACGACACCGAGCCGAAGCCAATGTTAACTCAGCTGGCTGCATAACGTTCCACCATTTGAACTGCGTCCAAAGGAAAGGCAAATACAAAGAAAAGAATGGCCGCGTCTGATTTTTGTTTTTAGAATTTAGTTTATTTGTTTTCTTTTCTGGAAAAGTTTAATTTTATTTAGCTTTCACAGTTATTAAAAATATTTTATACAATACAAAATAACAGTTTCATTTCATTTTCTTTTCATTTACTTTACTCGTACTTTACTTTCACTTTCATCATCATCATCATCATCATAATCATTATCGTTTTATATACTTTGTGTGTGTCTCATATCGAGTTGTTATATTTATTGTGTGTATGTGTGTGAGAGTGAGTGTATGTGCTCAGTATACTTCAGCTTAATAAAGTGTGGTTGTGGTTGTTGTAGTGGTCGTGATGGAGGTGGTGGAGCGCGCCGTTGATCGACGACGACCGCATCCCGCCAATGCGCCCGGAGATGGGCGTGTGAGCCGTTCGGACAGTTAATGCTGCGCGTCGCGACCACCGTCTGTGTTTTGTTTTGTGCAAAGTATGCATACTGTTTTCTTGTTGTTGTCGTTTTTATTTGTTTAAGCAATAAAACGTAAACTATCTTCGAAACACGACGCTAAGCGGTGAAGGAAAAACACGCAGTCATAAACATAAAATGCACAATCGACTATTTGTTGATTTTAAATACGAATTTACGGGAATATTTTGCTTTTGGTGTTCAAAGAAGTTTCGGAATCGCCTTCGAGTTTGTGTGGTTGAATTAAATCTTTTCGAATTTCTGAGAATTTCACGCGCCAACTCTGCCGCTTGAAAGCACGAATAGTGAACGGAATCGGAAAATCAAAACGTTTCAGAAATAAAACGTACTTTTGCTCGTATGCACTTTTATACTTGTTTACTTTTTACTCTTTTTTATATTACTTTTTAATTTTTAAACTACATGCTAACTTGTTTCTGTTCTTATAGGTTGCTTTTTTCTTCTTCATTACTGCGTTAATTTTAAATTTGTATATTCTTTAATTATAATCGTAATGCTAAATTAATATTAATAATTTTAATGTATTTTAAATGTACATAATCTATACTTTCTTCTTTTTTACTTCTGTACTTTTTTTTTAAATATTTATGTTAAAATTTCAATTCAACTCGTTCCTCATGTTTCGCTTTCGAATTGTCGCTTTTACATTTCAACTCTTCTTGTGGGTTTTACTCTACGCGCGTACTGGCAATCGCATCTGTTTTACTGTTTATGTTTACTTTCTGAACTTGAAGTATTTTGTTTCCAAGCTGAGTGGTTAGTTTGGAACATTGTGCTTAGTGATGGCTTTTTTAAGGTCGCACAGTTCGGTCTCGGATTCGGACTGGGGTGCTGTTTGAATTGCGGAGTGACAAAATAACAAACAAAAACTAATTCTTTCGTTTTGCGGAAGGCGAAAATAAACACGGATGATGAGATCATTTCATAGAGCAGTATTTGTTGTTTTTGTTATTGTATGTAGTATTTGCTTTTCTTTCATTTATTGTGTGATAAGTTGTAATAATTTCGCATTTTCTCTTAAATAGTAGTAAAAACTAATGCATGGCTCGCTTAGCTTAAGTTTAAGTCAAGTAGTTTAAGGTAATGAAAATGTAAGGTCAATATATATATGCATTTGCTTTGATCGTAAACATATGTAAAACAAGAACATTGCATGAAAGTCAGTAAATTTTCTCTTTACAATAAGCCATAATCTCACATTTATACATCATACATGTACATATGTAAGATCCTTTTTCAGTGAATGGCGAAAAATAGTCACATCAATCGGGCGATCGTTCTTGCGCCCCTTGCTCTAGCCATATGAACGACCTTCAAATTAACCTAACTGAACTGCACTGGACTTGTTGCTGTTTGGGTGGACGAGTGCCACAACTTTGCTTTCGTAAGTATAACATTTGGTTCATTTAAGGTTCTGTGTTGTGTGTTTGACCTGGTGAGCGGTTAGTGCTAACACTTATACACAAGTCATAACCATAAATTTTGCATATAAACAATACAACAACACAATACAGCACAATATAACCTTACAAACACTCAATCTGAGTGAATAAATACACTATAGTGACGACACACGAATGAAATGGAAACGAACACAACTTAAACATACGCAAATAAGAAAGAAATGAGAAATACTACACAGCAGAAATAGGCAGGCAGGGAAAGTGAAAAACAGAAGGAAATGCCAACTTTGTCGATTATAAACTACATCAATGAATTTTGGAATCGATGGCACGCTTCGATTGATCGATTTACCTACATGTTAAGGGATGTTCTGTTTTTCGGCTGTAGTGTAAAAATACGGTTCACTCAGTGCTTTTGAGTAATGCCTACTGGATA
The DNA here is from genome assembly GCA_963668005.1 of Melieria crassipennis. Lineage (NCBI taxonomy): Eukaryota > Metazoa > Arthropoda > Insecta > Diptera > Ulidiidae > Melieria > Melieria crassipennis. The sequence continues at coordinate 128,598,492 of OY764961.1, forward strand.
TGAGTAACATATGCAAATTAATCGACTAATCGCACATGGTAATTGATTGATTCTATACATGAACCAATTATTTTGCAACACGTTATAATTCTGATTAATTTTACAATCACAAATACCTATAAATTGAATCAAATATGCATTTTAAAGACACTTTTTCCAAAACGTCAATCGATTAACATCATTACCGATAAACTAACTGCATTTTAAATCATGAAATTTCGTGTCAGTCATTTGTCGAAAGTAATCGACACACACTTTTTCTCGCACATTTTTTGCTTAGATTTATTTTGAACATTTTTGCGCGCGCTTTCAAATATTGTTTTGAGTTTTTTAAGACCAATTACTATTATGAGAATTTAGAATTTAACGCCAATTCGACTAATTCTACCAGAATTTTTATTAATCACCCCTCAATTAATTTAATCAACTAATCATATATTAAAGAATTCAAAATGTATCAATGACAATTGATCACACTGTGTTACTGCACCAAAACTATTAAATCTAATCAATCGAAGTCATAGCCATAAATGTCGTTAATCAGCACTTGAAACTAAGTGTGTTGTGAAAATATGTGGAAAGTATTAATTTTGAATTTCGACACAAACATGAGTTGCCAATCGATTATTTACAAATATTACTCATTTCAATTTTGATAACTTAAACGCAACGTTCAATAATTTCAACAATATTTAAAGGATAAAATTGAGTTTTGTAAAACTTTGAATTTAAGTTGTAGCATAGTTGACGACATTGTTCACTCCCCCTCCCTTCGGCAATGCAAACGAATTCGAAAGGATAAGTTAAGATTTATAGTATATACATTTAATACAAAGCAATTAATCAATCCATCAGTATGGTTTACTTTCACCTTTTACTAGTATTGTTTTGTTTCGCAACTTTCGTTGTTAGATTTGGTTTGGTTTATGTTTGATTTGCTGCGTTGGTTGTTGTTGATGTTATGTTTACTAGAATCTTCGTCATCATCACCGTCATCGTCAGCTTTGTTCGTGATCCTAACTACCCTCTTCAATAGTTAACCTCTTTATGACAATGATTTGGAGACAAAACAGAAAAACTTTACAAATAATATACGCACTTAGAACTTCGCCTACTTATAAGATGTGTTGCTTCGAAAAAAAATTAATGAACAAAAAATTTTTTAAATAACAAAATGCTTTTTGTATGAATTCCATTCTTCCTGCTTTTAGCGCTAATGCACTACTCCACTCCTTCGCATTCCCAACAAAGATCGGAATTGAAATGGAAAATGAAATGGCCGAGTTGGACACAGAGCAAAAACCACACTTTGCACACAGCAATCAAACACGCAATTCCACCTCTGATCGCATTGCATTCTCACACGTGGTCAGCAACTCGACTGCGATTTAGTTCGATGAAGTTTGGCATAATTACTTTTTACAGTTTATGTGGTGGTGTGCATTGCATAAAATTAAACCCTAAATGTGTGAGTGTCGCTACGCGTTCAACATTGATGAATATTTTGGTAAATGTTAACTTAACGAACGCCAAAACGTTTGCGCACTGCTTCAAGCAGCTTTCAAGTTCAAATTTTCAACACGGCTTTAGAGTATAAAATTAAAGGCTTAAAAACTATCAATGCGCATTGATATGTTTTATTTGAAGAAACTGAATTTATAAAGACAAGAATTTTCATCTCATGTGTCATGCTCAAAAATGCATTCCAAACGCGTCTCGCTTGCGATTTGATTTTTCATTTAAAACAGAAAACATTTCATCATATATACTCGCGCAAATTGCATTTCATTGCATATGTGTAGGTATGTATATTAGACATAATAAAAAGCGGCTTTCTACTATGTAATACCTCATACATCTCGTAGAAAGGAAAACAAACAAATACACATAAAAACATTGCAAAGCTTTAGGTTTAGGTAATTAGTTTAATTACAACTTGACAAACGAATTGTGTTAAATTGACTCTCTTGGAAAGACGGCAGTAAAGCCGAAGAAATTCGCAACTACATAGTTCACACACGGGCAACAATAGCAGGTAGTAGTAGTGATAGTTAATATAAAAAAATCTCTTAAGGCGCAAAATGCAAAACTACGAGCCGAAAACGTGTTTAAAATAAATATGCATTACCCGGAAAATGTCAAATAATGCGAGTGTAAGGAAATTAGTCAATGTGTGACAGCAGCAGCAGTACGAGACCGACGAAAACAGGTTAGTTCAATTTACAATCATGGTTTGGATTTACGAATTTGGAAAAGGACACCGCCTGTCTGTCTACTTGTCAGTGCTGGTTGGCTGGCGTCCGTCTGGTAACTGTTGTGGAAACAAAAGCGGCATGTTTATGAGCCCAGCGGAACATGTCAAGCTCATGTAAAGTGTTTCAAAAGTTAAACTTAAAAATTGGATACATTTTGTGAGAGGGGCAGTTTTCTACACTTTGAATCACTACTTTAACATGTTTGTTGTTTCCAATTTAGAGCTGTGTATGTGTTGATATATTGATCTTTCTTATATTTGCCTTTATTGTTCTGTTTGCTTGCTTGTTTTACTGCTTTGCTCTGTGCTCTGTGGTTGTTGTTTTAAGAACTAAAAGCTAGGGATTGTTCTATTTTGCCTTTGCTCTTTCCTTCTTTTGTTGCTTTCTTTTGATGTTTCCTTGAAAAGTTTCATTCAAATGGATGTGTTTTATTGAAATCGCGTCAAAATGTTCTGCCTTTGCATTTCCTTGTTGTTGTTTAAGTATTTATATCGCATTATTGTTATTGGATTGCATTCATCATTCTCTTTATTATTAATTTTATTATCATTACTGTTATTATGTTTGCGCTTACTTTTATTATAATTTGTATTTCTTTCTTTTCTTATGCTTGTTTTGTTTTGTTTGTGTTTTTGTTTTGTTTGTTGCAATTTACGTTTTGTTGTTATTATTATCAATATTGTTAAATATTATTTTCACTTTTCTGGATTTGATAATATTTGTAGTTTACCTTCTGAGTACACTGCCGCAGCTGCAGCAGCAGCAACAGCTGGTGTCCGCAAGAAGTATTCCTTGTTAACACAATTCCTTAAGACGTCTGGAATATTGCCGACAATTGCCCGTCGTATCTCGGTTGCTGCCATTTCGCGCAACTCCGTTGCGGATGCATCGCTGAAGAAGGCTGCATGTGGTGTACATATTAGATTTGGAGCGTCTTTCAGGGCTCCCTGAAAAATACAAGCGCAGACAATACACATTACGAAATGCATTTATTGTGCACCTATACGGTTGCATTGACGCCGCGCAGTGTGGCGACTGCAGTGGCACAACATTTCGCTACATTCTTACTTGGAATACATTGTAGGGCTCGTTTTCGTGCACATCTAAAGCTGCAGCTCTTATTCTGCCTTGTTTCAGGGCAAGTGCCAGAGTCTCGTCATCGACCAGGCCACCTCGTGCGGTGTTAACTAAAAATGCACCAGGTCGCATCTGAAAGACAACAACAATTTAGTATCGAACATGACTTTACTTGTGTGGAAAATGTTTACAAATCGTCAAACAAATATATATAATTTCGTTTCAGGAGTGTCTAGAGTAAACAACGTAATTTCGATATTTGATTTTACAAATAAGACAAACAATACTACTACGTACATATATACTACGTTAAAACGATTCAATTACTCATTTTCCATATTTCTTTAGTGATTATAAATCAACCTTTTCGTTTCCAAAAACATCTTAACTTTGAACGTAAACAGCAATAACACTGAGCAACAGCCAAAATTTTTCCGAGTTCTAGTAAACCTTTTCTAAAGGATTTTTGGACGCTGATCACAACTGCGTACTTAGTTTTTTGATTGTTTGAGCGGTTTGTAAGTTATTGGTGGTTTTTGCTAGGATGTGTTTTTCACGATTTTTCATCTTTGAATTTTTATTGCATTTATAATATGTTGAAAAACACGATAATTTTTTCATGACACAATAACGAATCCTCAAGCTATAATTTTGACCATAGTCGATTTCGATTGGTCAAGGGTTAACACGGCTATGGCTCTTCAAAGTTCAATTTTCGCGAATTTTTTATAAAAATTCATTTAAATTTGGGGTTGCAATTTTCAATTAGGAGTTAGTGTGTAATGTATAGTGGAAGGCTGTAACTTAAACTTATAGAACAGAATTTTTTTATCGCATGTGCCATTCTCGGCCTATACTCATTAGAGTGTAAATGCGACTTCACCTTCTGAACACGTGTTTGTATTGAAATCTTCTAAAGCTCTTCGCGTCATTGACGAAAGTATCTAAAGTATTTTCGCAAGCGTCAATATTTGTCTTTTCAAGGGCATTAACAAAATTTGAATTGGTTCATTACTGTAGGAGCTATTCTAAAAAGAGTTGCATCACACAATTAAAAATTTCAATCACACACACTTAGCAAACTACTTGCTGTTTTTCCATATTTGATTGCAACATATTTTTAGGGACAAAAAATTCAAAATTCAAAAGCTGAAAATTTTATGAATTGAGGGCATTTGTTGAATGAGAGCATTTTCATACTGCTGCCTAAAATTGTGCTCCGATATTATAGCTCAAAAGTAAATCCTTGCTTTTGTTGCTGAATTTATGAATGGAGAACTTACATATTTGTACACATTTTCTATTACAAACATCGTATTTCAACAATTTCTTTTTTAATTGAAAGCCCCAACATTCTTCTTTCACTGCATGGTAATATATATTTTTTGTAAACAACATTCTTTTGTGTATTCGCAATCTTGCAAAGTAACTGAAAATTTGACTTTGCTAATGAATAACTCTTGCAAATTTGAACCGATTTTAATGTTTTAAATTTTAAATACATAGTTAGAGTATTGTTAATCTATGTTAAAAAAATGGCATTTAAGACTTCAGGTTTGTAGGAGCTACATGCATGTAATGGTCAAAAAACATGTAAAACGCCCTCCAAGGAAAACCATCAATATTTCCTAAGCCGCTCAAACAATCAAAAAACTAAGTACGCAGTTGTGATCAACGTCCAAAAATTCTTTAGAAAAGTATGGTTGGATTTCAGAAAAAAAAATAATGTCGATTTTGTTGCTCTGTGTAATTACTGCATCCAGACTGTTGCACAAACAGTTTATCATTGTTTCGCCCCATTTGTAACATCAAAACAAATATGTACATATATACATACATATGTATACATGTATATACGTGTCGAATTACGTCATATATGTATGTATGTAAAACAGTCAGTTGAGTATTAAAGTAAATAAATAATGAAATTGATGCAAAACAAACATCTAATAGTTCATTTAATAAATAATCTCGAACGTGTCGCTTTACATCGACATTTTTCACAACAACTCAGGTTTGGTCATTCATTACATATTATTATGAAATATGACTATTTTTTAGTAGGCAGCAATAATTGGAGGCTGCAAATTATACGCACCTGTTTAATTGTGAATTCATTGATTAAGTGGTGATTGTGTTCATTGAGTGTGCAGTGCAGCGATACACAATCTGATTGAAACAGCAAATCTTGAAGGGTGTAGACGCGAGTTAGGCCAAGCGATTTATCAATGCCATCCGGAAGATAGGGATCGTAGAATATGACATTAAAGCCGAACGCCTTTGCTCGCAATGCAACAGCACTGCCAATACGACCTAATCCCACTAAGCCTAAGGTATCGCCACGGATTCTAGCGCAGCCCTGCAAGAAAAATCGAACAATTCAATTAGCACCGTTTCAAGTGCGAAACACATCTCACATGATAATAAAATGTAGCTAGTGTTGCGGCATGACTTACGTGTGCTGCTTCCCGCACTTGTTCAGGTCCGGTGAATTTTTTACCTTCGCGCACCATATTCGCCAGCCAATAGGTTCTTCGATACAAGTTTAAGATGAGACACATTGTTGTGTCAGCGACCTCTTCAACACCGTAGCCGGGGACATTACAAACGGCGATACCCAGTTCGCCAGCTGCCTTTACATCGATATTATCAGTGCCACTGCCAATTCGCACAATTATGCGTAAAGCTTTGAATTTTTCCAAATCCTCCTTTGTTAGGATGATGGTATGCCACATGAGAGCGCCAACGGCTTCGTTTAGAACCTGCAGCGCAAAGAATAATTACATTTGTATGTATGCAATTGTAAATGAACGCAATAGGAAGCGCCATGTACCTTCTCGTGAATTTCCGATGTACTTTGTGCGTCGCAGAAAGCCACTGTGGCAACATCCTTCAGTATGGGCATCTCGATTGAACAGTCGCGTCCGTCGAGCAGCGCCACCAGCGGACGTGCCTGTAGCGGGCCATTAGCGAAGGAGCCCTTCACGTCCAGACGTGAGCGCTTCGGCAACATCATATTTTTATCCATGGCGACGTTTTGTGTCCAATTTTAGGCGTATTCGCTCCGTTTGGTCGGCGTTGCAGCGACGTGCAAATATTATTGTTGTTGTTGCTGGTCCTTCTCTGTTAAGTGCCCGCTTATCAGAAAATTGTAGCGCAAATTTCTTATGCTGCTTGTTTTATATTATTGGCTGTTGTTATTGTTGTAGGTGTATGCACGTGCGGACAACTTCTGGTAGAAACTTTAAGCTTATTATTAGATGGATGTGATGATTTGCAGTGTGCGCTTTCTCTTTCTGTGTTGCTGTTTCAATCTTCCTTGCCCACGCGCTTCCCTTGCCCTACGACGTTCCCGTGGAATTGGTGCAATTCTTTTTGCTTTCAAAACGACAACGTGCAGTTTGCTCTGTTGCGCTTGTATTTGCAATTTTTGCGCTCTCGACTTCACCACACAGTTTTTCCTTTTAGTTGCGGATTAATTATAACGGCGGTTGACGCTTAGGACCCTTCATGTTGAGTTTTCCATTTCGGCTAAAAATTGTTCAAAAAGAAAACAAAACATATTTTTAAAATATCAGCAATAAATATCAAACTTTAGAGAAGCGTGCAATGTGTGATGTTCAAAATTAAGTTAAAAATAGCACCAGCGAAATTTCTTCAGCAAAATAATATTTGTGTGTGTGTGTGTAGAGGAAAAAAAGTAGAAATATAAACGACGAGCAAACGTCAGTAACAAAGAAATTATTGTGAAAAATGGTAATATGCGATAACAAAAGTCGCTGGTTGTCTTCGTTCAGTCTTGAACGGAATTAGCGCCGAGTGATTTTGTGGGAATTGGGGGGAGCGGCCAAGCAAACCGGAGCGCCGTAGCCACTGACAAATTCGCTTAATCGGCAAATGCTCGACGCGACACACGCGCAAACACGCTAGCGCGCAGTCGACAATTTGCCACTTTCCTCGACAATGGGCGAAAAATAAATAAAAATCGCAAACACACAAACAAACGCACTCGTGCACGCCAATCGACGCGCGCAAAAACGAAAGCGATAAAGTAACAATAGAATTTTAGCAACTAACAACGACAACAACAACAACAACAACTTTCAAACTCAATTCCAGATTTAATCGGACCGAAGTGCGCACAAAGCGGCAACAAGCCGCCTGCCTGCTCAACCAGCCAGCCAGCTGTTGGCGAGCTTTAAATTTTGTTAGAAATCGCCGCCACGCAATGTGGTTTTTCCCACTTGACTGCCGCGCAACCCGTTGTCCGCAGCACCGCAACAACTCCCCCCTACAGCCCGCCCGTTCAGCACCCAGGTAAAGTCCGTCCAAACAAAAAAAAAACACAACCAAGTGAACAAACATACAAATTCAACCAGAAACACACCGGCACACACACAAGTTTCACAGTCAATGCAAAGAAGCAACAAATAAATATGAGTAATTACAAACACATACACACATAATCAAACTGCTACGTGGGATTAAAGTGTGAATCTTATCAATCACACATTCGAGCGTACAAAAAGCGTAACACAGCAAAAATCACAAAATACAGGCCAGGAAAAAGCGCGGGCGCTTGTATTCGGTGGCATACCATATATCATACGCGTCATTTACGTATTTCGAGAATATAAATAAATAAAACTGTAGAGCGAGCTTCGCGCTACGCACACGAAACGTATTAATGTATCTCGCATTAATGCGAAATCATTTCGCCAATGTTTATTATCTCATTAAACAAATCGTAGCAAAAAAAAGAGCGAACAACAACAAAAACAGCAACAATTGGCACCAACACCGGCTCGTTGATAACAGAATACACTGTACAGCGATTGTGGAATTTTTGCAGCACAAGTACGAAAATAGCGCGCAATTATGAAATCAGCATCAGCAACAGCAGCAACACATTTCATATTTTGCTGCCACGCCGCGCACAGCCCCCCTACGTGACAGCCGCGCGCGATAAGGCGCCTGAAGTGGTTAAGTGGAGGAGAATGCGTGCACGGGCGTTGGGCGTTCGCAAGCGTTCACACTCGCGTAGCCGTTGACGAAATCGAGCGAAACAGCTGCAATAAACACAACAAAGACGCACTGAGGAAAACTGTGCGAACAGGCATGGGCACAAACACTGGCAAGGCCTGCACTTAGATAATAGCCACAGATATAGCGATAAGGCGTTGCCAGGTAGATGCCGCGCAGGCAAAGAAGCAGATGTGAAATCTTATCAAATCGCCCTTCAGAGCGAAATCATACAACGAGTTGAAGCAATCAAGATTTTGATTTTCCACAAGCAATCAGTTGGAAAACAATTTTTGAATTCAAGTGAAGGAACGTCAATTGGCAATCCATATTTTAGTACCTAAATTAGCAGTCGGAAATCGGACATACAGTTTGTCAAGTAAATGTTTGCAAACTTAAAAAAGGTAGACAAATTATTTTGAAAAGCTTATAAATACAAAGAAATAGCAATATTTTGACATTTTTTTAGATATAGATTAACCCTAATCCGTCGTTCGGGTGATTTTTCACCCATTTTCAACTTTGGGATGCTATAACTTTCCTATATATTTATCAAAATGATTAAGGTTTCTTGTATTTGTAGCAAACCGATATAAGTTTTAGAAATTATCTACAACATATTGATTATTTCATTATAACGGTGATTACAAAAAAAGTTACGTGGGCGTCGTTCGGGTGAAATTTCACCCATATGCGAATTGTATGGAAATTCAACGCAACACATACAGAAAATGCCATAAAATTACGTCACTGGATTGGAAGTTTTGAACTGCTTTTATAGGCAAACCCTTTCTATGGAACAATGGGCCTCCTGAACTTAACGGAAAAGTAAGAGCCAATTATATTATTTCAACTAAAGTTGGTATAACTCGCTATGCTTGAAGTCGTGTGTCAGCAATACAAGATGACAATGGAGACCAATGTTAAAGATAGTAACTGACAAAACTAATGTTGAAGGTTTGGGAGTTTTTGGCAGTGCATGGATCAGCGTTGGTGACATTCAGGCATATTTTGGTATTTTAATTTTGAGTGGTGTTTATAAGTCGAATATAGAATCTCTTGATAATCTGTAGAGTGACACAAGAGGCAGACCAATTTCGCGTTTTGTCGGTGACAAAACCACTCGCCAAGAACGTAAAGCTTGTGATGAAGAATGAAGCTCGTTAACACCCATAAGACATATATGAGAAAAGTGGGTTTAGCGACATTTGTTATGTACGTCCTATGAAAAGGACACACTAAGTAAACAATTGCTGGCTTTTCGCGGAAGATGCCCCTTTGAGCTCTTTTCATCATAACCAGGGAATGGTTGGAACCAGGCTTCAAAAAAATTATCCGAAATTATATCGATTTGCAATAAGTCAAAAGCAGTAGTTGACACTTTATACCAATTGGTTGTTCACTAACTATACCGTCAAGCGAAAAACTAATCGCTGTCGATCCCAGCTGGAATCACAACAAAAAGTACAAGCGGCGAATTTTTCTAGAAAACATAGATTTGAGTTTAGTAAAGCTCAAGATTTTGCGTAAAGCAACGTTACCGAAAGGAAAATCTTCATGCTGACTTCTTATCTCAATACAGCCAATTTCCCAAACCTTGTCAGAAAATCAGAGCGAAAGAAAGTAAAAAACTATTGAAACACGGTGCCAATTTGGTATCAAAAACTATCCAAAGGCATATTCTGCTTGCAATTCTTGAAAAAAGTATACATGTGGTGAACACAAAGTTTTAGTTAACTACTGCCCTTCCTTCCCCCCTTTCCCCATCCGCTTGAAATGTGTGCTGTAACATATGTTGGAAAAAACAGTGTTACATACACATTTAAAAAACAGGTGAAATATGTGGTAGCACAACGGTGGTAGTCTCATAACAGGCCTCCGAGTGTATCTCTTACAGAGGCAGCCACAATAACCTAACTTAACAAAACTGCCCTAATTGCAGAAAAATATAGACAAATTTGTTAATTTATTTATCTGTAAGATAACAAAGATAATAAAGATTAAAGATAACAAATGTTTTTTTATTAAAATTGGTCAAAAAATTCATTAAACCATGCAAAGTAGCATATGGGTGAAATTTCACCCGAACATCTTATGTGTGAGTTTTTTTGAACGTCGGATGAGGGTTAATAGTAATGTCTATTTGACACGCAAAAACAGTGTAAAAAATCAAAAAAGGAAATGAAGCTATACTTCAAACTGTCAAAAAATTCGTCGTCTTTGAAAACCAGGATTGCATTGAAAATTTGGCGCCGTACAGTTTCGAACAGTTTCATGAGATACATCAGTTCCGCATTCTATTTTTATATCCAAAGCCATTTCCCTTATTGAGATACGGGGGTTTTCACGAACTTTTCGGATGATTTTTCTTTCTTCTCTGTCAGACAGTTTCTTTGATATTATATGAGAGTGAAATATTCAATTAATCTTTAATTTTCAAATAATTTCAAAATATTGCAATTTATGTTACCTTCTTTAAATTTACAAACATTTACTTGACAAACTGTATACACTTTTCTATCAAATATATTTAGATTGGTAGTTGGATACAGAGAGAGAGGCTCAATCAAAACAGAGACTTTCCTCCTGCAAGTTTTCCAACTATTCTTCCCCATTACGGACCTTACGACAGTAAACTTGCAAATTATCCAAATACAATACTCTATATGCATATAATTGTTTGTCCTAACTGAATCAGTCAGTCAGATTCATCATCATCCAGCGCAAACCACTGAAGCCGCAAACATGAAATTTGAACTGTAGATACATTAAAAAGAAAATTAACCTCTAAGGCGGGATTTTTTGAAATACGGGGTCTTAAGGGGCAAACCATCGGTTTACACTAGAAAGACCGCAAATTTTCCATACCTACAAAGACTACAGCAGCCGCCGTGGCTCAGTTGGTTAGTGCGTTGGACCGCGAGTCGAAGGCAGCAAACCGCAGGTTCAAATACTGCCCGTAATAACACCTAAAAAAATAACGGGAAAATTCGTTTTCTCTTTCGGTGGCTGTCCTCTCAGCTGGAAATGGCAAACCTCTGAGAGTAAAAATTGCCTATGATAAAGCTCCCAACCTGCCGTTCGGAACCGGCATAAAAACTGTAGGTCCCTTCTACCCGCGTACAAATTCACACGCACAACACGGGTGGTTGCGGGAAGCTAGGCCTTAGTCTCGCGTAAGCGGGCTGTCGTGCCAGTCAATTATTTATTATTATTACAAAGACTACATATTATATCCGCTGATATATCGAAAAGTACACAGCGGATGTGGCTAACTGTATTTTTTAACAGAATCCGATAATAAATAAAAGTAATCAAAGCAGAAGTTGATAGAAATACTAAAGAAAATACAGAGATTTAAAATGAAAACCCGTCAAAATGACTGCAATGGGTTTTCTAGTATTAAGGTGTTTTATGAAAAAATGTGATTTAAAGACCTATTGATTTCAAACTTGGTGGAAATACTCCAAGTTTAAAATAATTAGACACGTATCTTTTAGTTTTTCAAAAATCAAAATTTAACGGGGTCAATTATGGATTAAGGTTTGTATACAGGAAGACTATGAAAAATTTATTGACTTTAAAATTTATGAAAACCCTTGAAAAGAAATTTATTGGATCTGTTTTTCATTTTTTTTTTAAATCAAAATCCGTCGGATTATGTATGAGAAAAACATGACTTTATGGGTTTCTTGACTTGAAACTCAGTAAAATACTTCAAATGGGAAATCATTTCACATGTTTTTCATATTTTCGAAAACTAAAATCTCTCGGGGTCAACGATGGGTTAAAAGTTTGTATAAAGAAACTGTGAAAACACGAATAAATATGCCAACTAACTTAAAACTTGGTGAAAGTATTTAAAAATCAGAAATAAGTCAATTTGAAGAATTAAAAATTAACATCAGTCGAGGTAAAGGTTTGTTATAAGTTTATGCGAATACACTTGACTTAAAATTAGACAAAATCATTAAGTAAGTAAAGAATATTAAATGAAATTTGAGGTTGTCAATTAAAAGTTTTTAAGTGAATTAAAAAATACGCAATATTAAGCAAAAATTAAAACCGTCTAGAAATCCAACCGTCTAAAAAACTAAAAAATGCCAACCAGCTGAAAGCTGAAATTAAATAAAATTAGGATCACTAATGGTTTCATTTGCCATAATTCAAATAAATAAATAGCAATTTGGGAGCGAGAAAACTTCAACTGAAAGTGCGATCGAAACCTATAAAGATTCAGTTCAAGAAAAATGTCATAATCAATTGAAAATAGAGTTTATCAACGGAAAACAAGATTTCTTAAATTACAAAAAGAAAATGTGGTTTCTCATTAAAATATTAACTCATTTTGTAAAAGTTTAAATAGCGAATGGAATTGCTAGTCAAAATCTAACAACAACTTTTTCTCGGAGAAAAGAGTGAAACGGAAATGTACAAATAAAAAAAATTTGTTTTTTCTTCTAATTTATACAAACGATGCCTATAACAAATCGCCCGTTGAATTTCAACATTTTTATTAGCTATCACCAACACCAAACAATATCGCCGGCCGGAGCAGCAGCAGCAACAGCACTAACAGGCTCTGAAATTTGAACGAAAATCGAAAGGCAAGTGAAATGATCGACTTTGTTATGCCATCAACCTAAGCCATTAAACCGCTCGGCGCAGGCAGGCGCAAAGCCGGCCAGCCAACAGCCGGATAGCGAGTCAGCAAACTATACGCCACACAAAAAACCGACCAGCCAACATTGACATTCTACAAATGCAACAAATGAAAACCGGTTTTTGCTCTTTTGTCTACCAAAAAAATATACGCTTAAGAAAACGACTTTTTCTGCCTGTTGGCTCTTTCTGCGCATGCGTGCGCGCTTGCTGATTCTACACCAGCGTTTATTGACGCACTAAATGATGGAAACAGTATTTCGCAGCCATTCCACATGCAAGCGTTGTATGTACATTGAGGCGGACAGTAAGTCAACATGCCTGTCGCGAAGGCGCAGTTGCTGGCCGAAAATCAACAGGCGCTCAGGTAAATATGTGGTGGCGGCAGGACGCGTGCAAGCTGACGCGCCGCCGCCGCTCAAACAAAACAAATAACTGATATGCGAACGTTAAACCTGCACCAGCAACCGCTGGCTTCACAACTCGTCGTCGACAACTACGACTCGCTATCGAGGGGAATGCGAATGCAGCTGTGGTTCATGCTGTCAGCGCAAAGTGGTGTTGTTTCGTTGCTCTGCCAATCGGTTTTCCACTTTTCGTTGCGCTGTGCGCGCACGTACAGGCCAATGGCGGCAATCACATGGCGCGCCGCTGCTGGTGGACTTGGCAGACGCACTGCAACACAAACACTTAGAACAGCGACTGCTGTTGTAGATTTCCCGCGCTTTTTCACCCAACGTTACGCTCATGCAATGCATTCAATGGTTTTATTGTCTGTTTTGCTGCTCAGTCTTTTTGTTGCTTCGCTGCAGTTATTGTTGTTTCCATTGGGCGTTTTAATGCGCACTGGTACAGGCAATGTGCTGTGACCTGACCATGTGTGCGTTGGGCCACTTGCTGCCTGTTTTTACTGCATTGCTGGCTGATACGAGTACGCGGGCAACTGGCTGCTGCTTTTTCCGTCACATTACTTTTTTCACAATTCGTTTACGGCCACGTGTAAATCAATCAAAAGCGAATGATCGCTGCGCGGGCAGGCATGCATGACAAATTTTATCATTATAATGGAATGTCCGCTGAGGCCTCGAGGCCGATTATCGAGTGCTGATATTGCTTACTATTTGGTTATGATAATGTGGCTTGTTGCTGTTGTTGCTGGCTGGCATGTCCGACTTCATTTAGCAAGCAACTGGTGGCTCTTTGCTATGAATGCAGTCCACTGAATGAGAGAGGGAAGTGCGACATAATTTTTTTTAATTAAAAACAAATTGTTTAAACAAATGTGTAACAAGGTTTGTGTGGGTTCACTGTCACATTGTTGGTTGGTTGTAGTGGCTGCCTCTGTATGAGACGCACTTAGGCCTAAATGACCCGTTGTGATACCACAAATTCCACCCGTTTGAAATGTGTATGCCACACTGTTTTTGCCAACATGTGATACAACACACATTTCAAACGGATGAGGAAAATGAGGGACAGTTTAACACCGAATCCGACATTTTTTTTTAAGCTAGAATTTGACTCCATTGCATAACAGAAAGGAATTTCCAAAAATATTCAGTGTGATTTACAGAAAGGATTGAGCCATGTCGGTCCGCCACTAAATTTTAATAGTTGAAGTGTAGAAGGCGTTTCCAGTAAAACGAACAAATTCATTTCTATGAACAGAATTACTCGGAGAATTTATTTAAATTAACTCGTTCACTCTCGTTATTTGGTTCAATGGTTCAACAATGGTTCAAGAAATTGCCTAGTTTCATGCGATTATTCCGAAAACATCAACGAATTTGCGGCCCTTAAAAAGTTTAACGCCTAATCTCAGATTTACGTATAACACTTAGAGGTGTCAACGTACAAAAACTCATCTGCAACGTGAACGCACTAACAATTAGAAAGCGGTGTCAAACATTAAATACCAACAATGACTTGAAGTACACAACATGCAGCACCGTTCAAATGTGGCAAATACGATTTCCAAGACCAAACCCACGACCGCGTGCGTACGTTACGCAAATACGTAACGCGAATTGGCGCGGACTGGGCAATCAGTGAACACTGTGCAATGCATGAGGAAGGGGAGCTGGCCGTTTACGGCCAACAGACAACAACAATGTGCAAAAAAGCGAATAGCAACAACAAAAACATGTACCCAATAAACTCCACCAACACAGCCAGGCGAAAATTCAAACAAAAAAAATGGAGAAAATAAAAAAGCAATGAAAAAAATGCGTGGAACTGAAAATGCCAACTGCCACGCTTGGCGCGGCCCAACAGTGCCACCAGCAACGCCGCCATTATGATGGCAGCAGCAACAGCAACAACCACCACAACAGCACAGTGACAGTGGCACATACGGAAACAACAACAATTATAATAAAGCTATTAAAATGAAACAAGGCAAAAAAGCACAGTGTAAAAAAAACACAACACCGCCGAAAAACAAGAAAAACGGCAAAACATCATGCCGATTCCGATGCGTATCGCGCAAGAGTTAGCAGGCGGCATACGGAAGGGGGCTGCCCCCGGCAGTTAACGCGGCACATTGCTGCAGAGCTGTGGAGTTGTGGAGCACGGACCGGCGGGCGGAGGCATTGTGCGAGCCGCTTGGCAGTGCGCGCCACTTCTGCAATTCACTCAACTCAACTCAACTACACTTCAGTTCGACGCGGCCGATGGCGCGCGGTGCGTCAGTGTTGGAGAGAATAATGGAGTTGGTTATGAGGCATTTTTTCGTCTGTGTCCATACGTTAAACGCATAAAACGCTAAAAGGGCGACAGTGGCAGGTCGTGAGGGGCAGCAAGCAAGAAATGCCTGCTCGCTTGCCAGCCTGCTGTCTGGCCGCAATGAAAAGTAGAAATTTGTGTATTTTGCTGGCTGTTTATCTGTCGAAAGTTCAGTGCCAATTTCTTGGGAAAAGCAGCAAAAAGCAAACGCGACTTTTTTTTTTTTGCTGTTGCTATTGTTGCCGTTATTGGGGCTGTGGTTGTTGTTGTGCTTTGCCTTTTTCCTTTTCTGTTCACTTGGTGAATTGACACTCCAGAGTACTTTGGCCAAAAACTACCAAAAAAAAATTAAACCAAAAATATTCAAAGAAAAGAAAAATGTACAACAAGCAAAAAGAAAGCACGCGAAACAAGTCGAGAATTTAAGCAAAACGAAACGTACACCATGTGAATAGGGTCAAATAACGCCAGCGCCAGGCAATCGAAGTGAAACCAATACGAATTGGATTGGTTGCCGGCCAGCAGGGAGAGGTGTCTGCACTCTACGTATGTATGTATGTATGTGTTTTGGGGAGTCATGTTGAACTTGTTTCGGACTAAATTCACTGATGGCGTTTGTGTGTTTTTTCGCGTGGCCTGTTTTTTCAGTTTTTTTTTTTTAATTCTTTTTAGTTGTGTCTAACGCGAAAGTGTAGATAGATACATGTAGCACTCATAATTGTTGCAGCACAAACAAGTCATGGGTGTGAATTTCAAAATAGTTTTGAAACAAGATTAAACTAGCCATAATTCTTGGCGCTCAAGTGCGCCGCACTCTTCGAGTATAATAGTAATGGATATACATAAATAATATATTCGAGTTCTTAACATTGCTGCATTAACCCATTGCTGCCGGGTACCAGTTCCGCCCATACGATTTTGATCAAATTTCATATACGACCTAGAAGTGACCCAAAATGATCAAAAACAAAATTTCAGCTTTATATCTCTGCATGTTGCTGAGATATTAATTAGGTATTTTGTACCCATTACGCAGCAATGGTAGCTTTTTTCCATACTTTGTGAAGTGATCAGCTAAACACGTAAACAAAAGTTGTATTTTTTAGTTAGGAGGCAGATTTTTGTGAAGTTCTAAGGCCACTACGTTTCGCCACATTTTCCACCTCCGGAAAATTCACGATTTTTGGAGACTGGTAACTCTAGCTAGATGGCGAAATTTTAGGGTGACCTTCACTAGGTTAAGGTAGTTCCATCTTTACCCTGACTATCCCTATCAATGTTTTTGCGAGATCTCAAACATTGACTTTTTTGTGATTTAAAAAAAAAATAAATTTTCATGGGTAAAATGTTACCCATTAGGCAGCAATGGGTTATATGACTTATTTTAGGGAATGTTTACAATATAGTAAATACATATAGTAAATAAATAAATACAAATATGCATATTCGTACTAATCTTCTATTTGAAAGCAAATTTTGCATTTTTAATATTTACAGCTCTTATTTTATTTAAACATTCAATATCCCGAAAACTATATTAACCCTGACATGGCGAGCGCAGTATGTGGTTCTTTTTATCTATTTTGCTCCCTACTACTATACACGACACACTCCCTAAACCAAAGTAAACGAATTGAGATATAGAATCTATCTATCTATATTTTTTGATGACTTTGAGGTGTTTAATAAAAAATGTCAAGATCAGCTTGCGCCATAGAAATCATGTTTAGATCATGTTAACTATATTTTCCAAACCCAAATTAAAATTATTAAACACTTAACAAAAGCTATATGCTTGTGGGCCGTTGGGGCCGAAATTGACTCTGGGAATTTATTAATCTAAAAAAGTTGTACATTAACAAAAATAATTGACAGCCAAGCGCTACTAATAAAAAATCAATAACTACAACTATTGATACTGCTTGAAAGTCTTTCTCAATAGTAAAAAATATGCGTAAATACGATAAATTACGATGGCAATAAACACCTGGTTCATTAATTTCCTGACATTCCCTACAATTTTTTGTTTTAGGATAATGTAGATGTAGTAAATCTAGATCACCGAGCTGTTTCCCCTATTGAACAAAAATAGCAACTCCACTTTCACAACACCATTTCCATCTTACGAACTGTAAGATGCCGCCTTTTCTTGGTTAGAGTGACTTGTGGGCGCTTAGCTTTAAGAATTTGTAACGTAACGAAACGTTTACGATTTCATAATGTTTTTTTTTCTATTAATCCAAACAAAACTGAAAAACATGACTGCACGCCTCAACAATCTGCTTATGCTTGCAGAATATTATTACAGCAACAGTGGCAGCGCATATAAACAAAAATCGCCGACAATCAGCAGAAACAAAAAATACCAATTACACTTTTTGCTTAGTCTTCATTTCTTTCCTCCTCCCTCTTTTTTATTTGCTGAGTTTGCATTTCACCAGCCAAACTCACGACAGACGGATGACAATCGACGAAACTAAAAAACGTCAAACACGACGACGTGTTGTTGGAGCGCACACGAGGCGATTGAGCGCCACTGCTGGTGCGGTTAATGATAGCGGCGACGGCAGCGATAGCGAGGGGGAAAAATCAATCAACCAAACTTTTTTGTACAGTAAACACCAGGCGGCCTCCTTGTCAGTGAGTGGAGCGATCGACGATGACAACAACTACTCACAACAGCTTTGCTACTGGGAGCGTGCACATGACACATTTTGCTGTGGAGTACAGCAACACGCGAAGTGACCTGCGCCTCCGCAATGCTGCAGTTTCGCACCGAAATGTGTCAACAATGTCCGCCATCGTGGGCTACTCGTCCGTTCGCGCACAGTGGCCTCACATTCAACATTTGCACTCGCCACAGCGCCAATCCGTCGTTTGGTTTGGTGGCGCACTCGCTAACTCGGCTGCTCGTTACTTTCTTTTCCACGGCGCCGACAGCGGCGTGTAGCAGCACAGGCAAAAGTGCGGCCAGGCCATGTCAGCCAGCGAGTGCGGGGTGCCTTGCGCAAAATGAAGGCGAGTAGTACCAAACGCACCACACCACATTACGGAGGCGGGGGGTGGCGTTACGGCGGACCATGTAGCAAAATTATGTCGCGCAGAGTAGCACAAACTCCTATTCTGCCTAGTTCAATTCTCCTTCTCACATTTTTGAAATTATGTATATTTATGTACACACCATTTGCACTACATACACTCGCACCCGCGCACAGGCAGCGCACCTCCCGCAACTTTTTCTGCAATTTCCCACAAACACATTGCCAAAAATATGCTGGGAAATTTCTGGACTTCACACTCACCGCAAATATTTCACAATCCAATCGAATTCAATTTAAACAATTCTATCTCCCTCAGCGTTAAACAAACGAAAGTGCACACAACCACGACGACCACTGTGACTGGGGCTAAGCTGCGGCGACGGTGGTGGCGGCTAGTCCACGCAGCATTCCTTGATTTCTGCAATTGCAATTTTACAATACAATTTTCAATCCCGTTTCCGATCCAACTCGACGATCTTTGCGAGTTTTCCTTTTTTAACCACCGATATTTCAAATTATTTCCATTCAGCGCACACTCAAACGCCGCTTCGCTGTTTGCGTTTCCAGATTTTTTTTCTTTCGTTCTACGTCCGATGCGAGTACAGCAAAAACTTCTACAAAAGAATCACACAATCACTGCGTTGCGCACTTCCCATTCACCAAAAACACTTGCGCAACGTATTCCCCAAGCAATTGCTTTTGTTTTTGATAAATTCTTTCGCATTAAATCAGCAATTTTTGCAAAACTTCACAGGCAACGCGCTCCTTCACAAAACACTAAATTCCCAACTTTACACTCGTAGCTTTCAAAATGGCGGAAAATGGTGCAGAGAACACGGCGATTCTTTTTTTCTTTGCTTTACTTTTAGTACAGAAATGACGCGATAATGCATTTCGCACAATTGTCAGCGAGCGAGCAACCCAACGAACGAACGAGTGGAAACCAACTCGCCGCAATGGCGGACACCCAACTCGTTCGGCTAGCCGATGCTCAGAATTTCGATTTTCACTCGTTCGTCGTCGGAAATTTGCAGACTTTTTCCCATTGCAAAAACTTACGCTTTGCAATTAATCCAGCACAAAAATTATGCTAAGCACGCTTAATTGCCTTTTTATGCACAAATTGGACAGAAATATAATTTAATTTCTGCAAAAAACCCACTGAAAATACACAGCGTGTGGAAAAGTACCTTCGAGCGACTGCAATGAACGAACATCAACTAACGAACGACTCGTTGGATGACTTTTTAGTACAAGTTCGGCTTTGCGGCTTTTTGCAATGCATCTGTGCTACCAGTAGGATTGGACAAAAATTATACAACAAACTTGTTTATTATATTATATGAAATATTTATTTAATACACAAATACTTATTTTGAAAACTGAAATAATAGGAACTTTGACATGTTGCTCGTTTCATGAGGGTACATCAATCGTTAGCAGTGTTGGTGTGTAGTCTTGGTGTTCTTTCCTTATTTTGGTGGTCAAACCATGGGCAAAATCTGACCTATGTATGTATGCTTCCTAACCCAACGTAACTTCACCTTTAAAGAACTTCAAACATTTACTCCTTAAAATTATAAGTTATTTATTGTAACTGCTAACAAGTGATGCATGTCTTCAATTTGTTTACAAATTTCAATTTCCTCTCCTATATAAAAGTTTTAGTTATATATTTAGAAAGTAGGCTTGGAAAATGTAAACAACTTCACAATAAAATACAGCGATAAAACAAAATGAAATCAAATCATTTTTAAATCAGAAATATGCAATACATAAAATTAGGTAATAGCCCTATTTACAATCTCATGCGAAATTTGCAAAATGTTATAATACAAATGGCAAAGGCAAATGTTTAGGGCTAATATTTTCATTGTTCTGTTTTACAAAAATCTACTGAATATATGTTTTAACAAAATCGAAATATTGTCAAATATGAATTATTTATATTACTAGAAGGAACCCATTGGAATTTTATATTTTAGTACATAATGCGTCGATCTGGCAGCGCCATCTTTTCAAATTCACAACGAATGCAATGAGCATGTTCAAACAATTAGTGCGTAGCCAGTGCTGCCTATTTCTTGCACGAAAGTGCATGCGATGCGGGACGTGCTTCACTTTGTCATTACTGCTTCGGCTGCGCTGCAGACTTTCCGCTGACTCTTCCTCTTCTTTATCTTTGTTGTGTGTGCAGTTTGTGCTGCTGTTGCTGCTGCTGGCCTAAAAATTCCGCAAGTTGTGCTGCAATTTTTTGGCTCCCCGTCAAAACAAACCAAATCATCCACTAGTAAATTCGTTATTCGCAATATTCGTGCAGTACATACATTGGGAATATTTTGGTGAGCTAGCAACGTTTAGCAAGAAGCAACAGCAACAAACTAGAAGAAGAGGTCAACAAAACGAAGGAAAACCCATTCTTACAAATACGTGTTACTCCAGCGAGCGTTGAGCGAAAATGGCAACAGTTAGAAGAGCAACACACTCGGGCAGTTGGTACACGGACTCAGGTAAATTTAAGATTCCTTTGGGTACCGTTATGTTGTTGCGATCAGTGGTCCGTCGCAGGTCACTAACCCACAACCAACCCTGGAACGTGGTGGCGTTGCAGATGTGTTGCTGTTTTTATTCATATGCTAATTAGGGTTAGATCGAAGGGTGGCAAAGCGAAAGGAGGCGAGACGCTGAAAAAAATTGTGCCTGCTGCGCCCCCCTAACCCACGTCGCCCAACGAAATACGACCAAATGAATTTCAAATAAGGCATTTTTTTTATTTTTTAGTAGTTTCAAAACAAAGAAGTTGTACGAAATTAAAAATTACACAAAATGACGCGATGAATTGTGCAAATTGCTTCTAAAAAATATAACCAAGGAGGTGACCTGCCGTCTCATCGCTTCTTCAGCTCGCCCATGCAGCAGCGTATCTCGTCGACCCGCTCGTAGGCGGTGCCGGCCGCACAGCACATGCGCTGGCTCAGCTCGCCGACGTCGGCGCGCTGCCGCTTGATCTGCTCCAAGCCGTGCTGCAGCTGCGTGCACGCCTTGAAGAACTCGCTCAGCTCGGGTATGTCGCCGAACTCGCCGGGGTGCTCGTTGAACTTGTGGCCCATCTCGGTGGTGAGGTTGTTTAGCCGGTCGCTGCGGTAGCTGCGATCCAGCATGGCCTTGATGTCGTCCTGCAGCGTTTTGTCCTTCTGCTTCTCGCTCAGCTGCAGATTGCGGATGCGCTGCTTGAGTGTGCCGAAGTTGATGTTGTTGAACTTATCGCCGATCGTCTGGAAGAGCTCGTAGCTCTGCTGCAAGTCCTGTTGCATCTTGATTAGGTCGGCGTCCAGAGTGGGCGCGGACTGCGGGTCTACATACGTGGACGCGGCGGCGGCGACAGCGATAGCAGTGCGCTCCTCCTCCGGCTTGTCGATGATCTCGTTAGCGGCCAGCTGCGACGGCAACTTTACTCTGCCCAAATTCTTTTTGGCAGAACCGTCGCCTTGACCCGATTCGAAGGTGGAAATTATGGATTTCGGCTTTTCGTCAGCTTTGCTGCGGGCGATGGCAGCTATTATAATAAGTGATATTTGGTTCGGCAAAACGGCGCAAACGTTCGCTTACCTATTTTCAATAATGGAGGTTAGCTCCTTCCTAATGGTCTCTAAGAGCTGGTCAGTGTTCTTGTCGAACTCCATTGTAATTTGGTGGGTGTGGGGGGTAATTGCAAACTTCCGGTTTTTATGATGTATCGAATTAAGTGTACGTTAAGTATTAAGGAAAACTATTCGATTATTGAAACAAGTCGAGCAGTGGCTAATAGATAAACTGGCACGAAAATGTTGAGTGGTTACTTGGGTGGCACTTTGTTTGTGATTGTAGCCGCAATTGTTGCCGAGCAACGCTTACAGTGGTTTTTTTTGCAAGGCTTGCTCCGTTCTCTGGCCAATGTTGTGCGAGGAACTGTTTACATACCATAACAATGTATAAATATGTACGCAGTTACAATGCCTCGCCATATCCTTTTTGTCGATGTAATTTTTTGTTTTGTGACTATTTTTTTATTTCTCACAAAATACTGCAAGATCTTACGATCCATGTCCAAGACATGTCCTGCTAGCATTTGAGGTATTGGCGCATATAGATTATCTACTTTACTGGACAATGAAGCAGCGACGAAAATAATGAAACAGCCAATTCTTAGGTTAGATCGACTATCACAACACCTTCAATTCCTTCAATACACAGCTCCACATATCATACATAAGTACTCGTTAGTGTATCTACAATGATCGTGTATTGCATTTGCAGGGCCGGAGTTGTCGCGCCAATTGGATCGCTGGCTGGGTGCAGCGGAGCTTTCTCATGGACCAGCACGTGCAATAATTGCACCGTGAGCAAACAATTCTCTTTCGCTCCGGCTTTCGCCCATTCAGTGCATTATTTATTCTTTGCAGGCATGCCGGCTACACCTATTGTGGCGCTTGCGGTGCGTACGCCTATCGGCAAGTTAGTCCTGCTGTGGTGTAAGTCGCCTTGCAGTTTGCTGTACTGACATTGCATATCAATTGAACTTGTGCGTATTTCATATAAATTTAGGAAACGAATTTTCATATTGGGTCCATCGCATCATGTACGTCTGCGCGGCTGTGCGCTGTCCGTTGCCAACAAATACAAAACCCCATTATATGATCTCAAAATCGATACTCAAGGTGCGTTGATTATACTCCGCAATAATCACTTTGCCTCACCACAGTTTTTGTGACAGTTAACGGCGAACTGGAAAAGACTGGCCACTTCTCGTGGATGGATATGAAAACAGACGAGGATGAGCACAGCATCGAGATGCATTTGCCATACATTGCTAAAGTGATGGAGGAGTAAGTGCTTAGCTAGCGTCTGGCAAAGCCTGCCTGCTGTATGACTCGTTTTGCAGTTTTAAGGATCAGTTTACGATCGTGCCGATACTGGTGGGCTCGCTCAATCCGGAGCAGGAAGCGCTGTACGGTGGCGTCTTGGCAAACTACTTTACCGATCCGCAGAATCTCTTTGTGATATCGTCGGACTTCTGTCATTGGGGGCAGCGTTTCCACTACACGTACCACGATCGTTCCTGCGGCCAAATCTACAAGTCCATCGAGAAGCTGGACAAGGATGTGAGTGCAAATTCACATATTGTTGTTGTTGTTTATGTGTTTACATTGTTGTTGTCGTTTATGTGTTTGTGCAGGGCATGGCCATCATTGAGACGCTCAATCCGAATACATTCACCGACTATCTGCGCAAGTACAACAACACCATATGCGGCCGCCATCCCATCGGCGTAATGCTGAACGCGGCCAAGGTGCTGCAAAAGCAAGGCTGCAACATGAGCTTTAAATTTCTGAAATACGCACAGAGCAGCCAGTGCAAGGACATGGACGATTCGAGTGTCAGCTATGCGTCCGGCTCGTTGATGTTCGAGTGTTGAGCTCAAACACACACAAATGCACCCTAAATCAAATTAAATACAATACACAACAAAAATGTGCGAGGGAGCGCATGCGTAGCATTTGTTCACTGCGAACTTTTAACCTACTACTGTACTAACGTTTAATTTAATTCTTCTTTTCCGACGGTTTTCATATTCAATGAAAGATCTAATGTGGTAAGCGAATGTATTAAATTGCAAATTGGGATAATAAAATGAGAAGATAGTTAAATAGAAAAATAACAAATTATGTGGATCTTGTTGGCGTTTCAATATTTGGCAGACGTGTCAGCGGGCGTGTTGGCTGCAATATGAGCAAAAAGTGCTCGCGTTTGGGAAAATTATTTTTATGACGAAAAGTGTTGGCCACACGGGTTCGTCATTTATAAAAAAAAATAACATTGGGTCCATTATATGTCCTGGCTAGCATTTCTGTCCCTTGACTGGTGGTTGGAGCTGTACGAGTCATTGAAAGACATGGAAGTAGCTCAGCGAATCAACATCCAGCGGCTACGCTGGCTTGGTCAGAAGACCGATGAATTGAAGACCTAATCGATTGATCTCTGTTTAGCATAATTTGAAGTTAACATGATAATACAGTATAATCTCGATAATCCGGACAATTAAAAACCAAACCCTGGTTTACAGAATCTACAATAGCAATTGAGTGTCCGGATTACAGAGTCTACAATAGAAATTGAGTGTCCGGATTACCGCGTTGTCCGTATTAGCGAGTGTCCGAATTATCGAGATTATACTGTAGTAGTGGTTGTTGTTTTCTTTGATTCTTGTTGTCTGCATCTTTTTTTACTTACAACATCATTCGAGTAATTTCGAAGACCAACTCATTGCTCAGCATGAAATGAAACCACACGCTTTGCGTAGTTGATACATCACATTTATTATTTACATTACTCATACTTGTGTTGCGTTTAAATGTTAAAAACTCCTTTTCACTGCCATTTTCTGCGATTGCAGAAAATATCGAAAAGCACAAATGTAAAACTAAAAAAACAGGGAGCGAAAATACTCGTCAAAATTGGATGCAACTAAACTGAAAAGGCATTCCGTAATTTTGCGCTTTGCTTTGCTATATTTGTATGTACGAGTATGTATTTAATTGAAATTCAAACCTTTTTTATGTGTGTCCAGGCTTTCAAATGTAAGCCAATTCAGCTTTGCGAATTCAAAGCACACACGCTTCACTTCGCGTTGCTTTGCTATCCAGCATCGAAACGCGTTCGGCCGCGTGTGTTTGACTCTGTAGAAGTGTATGTGGGTGTGTGTCTGTGTATGTATGTGTAGCACAGTCCTTGTGAAATGAAAAAAATATAGAAATTGTATGCTACGTGTTTTTGTATTTTAGGTATTACATGGATTGCATATCAATGTAGTTTCTTCACATTTCATTTTTTTATTCTCATTTATCTTCAAGTTTTTTATACTTTTGAATTTTTCGAATGTAACGTTTCTTCTTTGTTTGCTTCTGTTTATTTGCAGCAGAAGTATCGATTGCAGCTGCAGCAACACGCCATTCCCATTCTATGAATGGCAGCCTGTTGCTACACAAGTAGAGAGGGTTGTTGTTGTTGTATCGTTCGTTTGACATTTTACTTAAATTGACAATTTAAGACTTTACGGTTTAATTAACACGGTGCACTTGTCATGTATGCGTGTTTATGTGTCTTTGTATTTGTAGTTGTGTGTGTCTGCATGCATGGCGGTGTGATGGGGGGCGACGTGGCGGCCGGTGCACGTCGTCCACGCGCATAAACAGTTTGCAGGTTGGACATCGACTGCACCGCTTCACCACCAGCCGTTTGTGGTGGCAGTGCTGCTGCTGGCCGCACCGCCGCTGCTGCCATTGCTACCGCCGCCGCTGCTATTGCTGTTCCCGTTGCCGTTCAGCTGCCGGGCGCACTGCTCCTCCGGCGATGCCGAGATTTGCAGCGAGTTAATGTTTTGCACGAAGCTCTCCATTGCCGCCTCGCCCAGGTAGGGTGATGTGCGTTGGCTATGGGGACCCTTCTTGATCAGCAGATCCTTGAGGTCGAGCATGGCTTTTTGCTGTTGCTTGTCGACTGCTGACGAATCAAAGTCGTAGCCGAAGCACTTGAACGAGTCAACGTCCGGTTCAGCTCCTGTGCCGCCCACCACGCCCGAGTCCAGTTCGTTCAAATTGACGAGATTGTTTGTTGCGAAGATGTTGCTGGTATCTGCAGACGAATACAACGAAAAATTGTAGTCGATTTGTGCATGCCAGCGTGCTGTCGAACTCACCATTTCCGAAGTCAGTCAAATTGTCGCGATAATTCGTGACGGCATTGGGTATGAACTTGGGCTGCTGCTCTGCTGCTGCCGGCGGCTGCTGTGCACCGCTGACGCCCACCGCGGTGCAATGTTCGTAGGTGTTCGTCGATGTGGGCCGGCTGCCGTAGACCGGTGTAATCTCCACACGGTGTGCAACCGGTGAAGTGGTACTCCGTGTGAAATTCGAGTCGTTTACGTTGTGTATTGACACCTGCAAACAAGAGAATTCGCTCATTTGTTTTCAAGCACTGCCGTTGTTTGGTTTACCTCGTTGTTGAGATTTTGCCCAGGTATTAAATTCTTGAGGAACGATGCGTCATCGTAGCGTATTACACCCGTATTGGGTATGCCGTCCAAGTACGAATTGAAGCCGGTGATGGTCGGCGGCGGCGAGTCGTCGCCGCAGTTGTGATGGTGCATGTGGCAGTCGGCGCTGTCGAATAGTGAACCTGTGTTGCTGGAGCGGCCGCCGGTCGACGATATCTGGCTGCTGTTGCTCGTAGCCGGAAATACGTCGAAGCCGTTGTAGTAGGTGGACTGCTGGTACTTCTCCTGCAGCGAGGCAGCGCTCAAGCATACACCAGCACCATTACCGCCGCCACTGCCAGCAGCAGCACCCGCACTGGCACCACCCAGGTAAGCGGCCGCTGCTGCACCGCACGCTACTGCAAAACAAAACAAGCAATCGCTACAATCAATACCGTACATTGATACACGTACAGCTGCAGACACTTACGGTTCTCAGGGGCGCTGCGCTGTGGCAGTCCCACGCCGCTCAGCTCATGAACGAACGACGCCCACGGGTCCTGCTCTTTGGATTTCTGCTTCTGCTGCTGGGCGCTCTTTATTTCACTACCAATCGCAGAGATGCACTTCTGTGCGGGTGCGGGACGCGCGATAACTGCGGCCTCGCCGCTCAGCCCACCGCCGCCGTTTCCCACGGGACCGCCGCTGCCGTCAATGCTGGTGCAACTAATACTGATTGTGTTGTGGGTATGGTTGGCGGCGCCACTGTTCGCAGATGCCACGGATGGCGCGCCAGCACTGGTCGGATTGTTGGAGAAGTAGGAGAAGGCAGTCGACGGGTTGTTGCTGTCCGCGTTGGACTTGCTGACCTCGTTGGCAGCAGCGGCGGCGGCAGCCGCGCTCTGCTGTGTAGCTCTGGCCGCCTCGGCGGCCGCTTCTTGCGGCGTGTAGTAGCTAACGTTACCAAACTGACGGTAGCCACCGAGAGCGAGTCCGTTGGTCACAGCCTGGTGTAGCGCCGGATTGCGTATAGTGAACATGCCGTTCTCGTTTTTAATTATGGCTGCCGGCTGGTCGGCGGGCAATGGCGTGGGCAGTGGCAAACCGCCAAGAGGACGACCTGACCATGGGCAGATGCAAGTGATTACAAGGCAGTAAAATGGATTGTTTTTTGATTTTTATCTTACCTGGCAACAAGCTCGGCTGCTGTTGCAGTATGGTGGCCGCCGCACTGGCTGCACCACCATGAAACATTGGATTACGCAGCGTGATCATTTTGGTCTGATTTGCAGCTGCGCTGGACCCGGCCGCAGAACCGATAGCACCTCCCGCATTGGAGCTATTTGCATGAGCAGCGGCCGCTGCGCGTGCGTTGCTCTCCTGTTTGGATTTGTTGCGTCGCTTCTTGCTTTTCGACGTCTTTCCGCTAGCACTGGCTGCGGCAGCAGCGGCTGCAGCACTGGGTGGCTTCACATGATCTCGACCACCAGCAGCTGGTGGATTTGCCTCCACCATTATGATGCCACTTTGATCTAAGGCGGCTGCAGCTGCCACGCCCGCATAGGGTGCGCCGTAATAGCTCGACCCGGGGGCGACGGGTGGCGCTATAATTGTTGCACCCGGGTGATGGAATGCCTGCGATCCCGTCGACTGCGACTGCAGCGGTTTCGATAGTTTGCGAATCGACTCTGACTTCTGACGCAGCTGCTCGCTCTTCACCGGGTCCACTTTGGTCAGTGTGATGCCGGGCGGCAGCGAGAGATTCTCCACTTGCACGCCCCGATTCAGCTGGTCCATGATGCTGACGTTCGCTGCTGACGTGGACGGTTTGTGGTAGTTGTTGCTGACGCTCGCATAGCTGGGCACTGTGTGCGGCTGCTGGTAGTGGCCGCCGCCGAGATGCAGCCCCTGCATCTGTTGCGCTAGACTGTTGAACGGCTGCTGCTGTTGCACCGATTGTTGGTTGGTGTGCGAGTGCGGCTTGGGTGCGGGCGGAATGGCCACATCGTTCGGATTGAAGTAGCCCATGTTGTTCGGTATGCCACTGCAGCAGTCGTCGTAGTTGTTGTTGGCGTGATTATGTTGTTGCTGCTTTTGGAACTTTTTGTTGCGCAGTGCCTGCTTTTGGGCGCGCTTGGACAGCGGCTTGCCCTCGGCCGACACCATCGCCGGCTCTGCGTTATGGCGGTTGGAGCCGCGTCCGTTGCCCCCTGCACCGTGCGAAGCCGGCCCTCCTGCGTTGCCACCCGCCGATGCGTTCTGACTTCTCTCGAAGCGATTGCCGGCCGCTGATGCATTGCCACGTTTGCTGTTGCCGGAAACTGAACTTTGATGACGGCCGTCCCCACCTCCGCCCCTAGAACGAGTGTGCTGAGGCTTGTGCGGCAACTCCTCCACTTGCTGCTGTGGCTGTTGTTGCTGCTTCGACTGGCGAGTGCGATGGGACTGTTGCTGCTCCAGATGGCTTGCTTTACTGCCAGTGTTGCGACTTTGCGGCGGCGGCGCTTCGCTTTTCAATTTTGGTTTCACTTGCGATTCTCGCTTCTGTTCCCGCGGTTGCTGCGACGACTTCAATGCAGGTCGCTGTTGCTGTTGTTGTGGCTGCTGCTTTCTGCTGGGTTCGGCGTTTTTAGAAAATCTGCTGCTGTTCGTCTCCTGTTGTGGTTTTTTGTTGAGCACTTTGATGCTGGGCTCCTTCACTGGCGGAGGCGGTTCAGGTTTCGTTATCGACACGGGCGCCGGCTTCGGCTTGGCAACAGGCTCAGCCGCCACCACTTTGTGGATGGGCACTTCTGTTCGCTCCTCTTCCGTCTCGTCGTCAAACGATGAGGCCGAGTCAAGGTCAGTGTCCGAGTCCTGCATGTGCAGCGATTTGAAGGGATTGTTGTCGAACTGCCCGTTGTCCACGAATTTCGAACGATTTCGACGCTCCCTTTTCGATCTTTTTTGCTCCGGCTGCTCCGTGGCTTCGGGTGAGGGCAGTTGTGGCTGTATTTTAGGTTCAACTTCGGCAACTACCACTGCATCAACCTTCTTGGTGTTGGGCTTTGTCTGCTGATGTTGTTGCGACTGTGGTTGTTTTGCCTTCTTTTGCTGTGGTTGCTTCTGTAATGCCTGTTTTTGCGCTTGCACTGTCTGCTTCTCCCTACCCAGGTCACATTGTTTGACCCTTTTGCTAGTAGCCTGGCTGGTGGCGCTGGGCTTTTGGCTGCATACCGAGTTGTCACGCGTATTTACTTGACTGCTGATAGGCGTCGCTGACGATGAAGTGCCCGCGGAGCACCAGGTCGTACCCGAGGCAGAACGGCGCTGAACCGCTTTGGATTGCTTCAACGGCTTCGCTGCTTCTGCCGCCTCTGCGGTTGATACAGAAGTGTTGGACGCCGACGGCGTCACAATATTCTTCTTCTTCTGCTTAGTGTCAGTGACGACTTGCTCCAGCGATGCATTTTTTTGCGCTGCAGGCTGCTCCTTCTTACTCTTCTCGTTCGCTTTGCCTTTATTATTTCGATTGGAAACTTTCTGCTTTTCGCTTTGTAACTGGAGTTGGCGTTCA
This sequence comes from Melieria crassipennis, assembly GCA_963668005.1. Lineage (NCBI taxonomy): Eukaryota > Metazoa > Arthropoda > Insecta > Diptera > Ulidiidae > Melieria > Melieria crassipennis. Next base: position 128,628,840 of record OY764961.1, read on the forward strand.
TGCTCTTGACGCAGTTGTTCCGCTTCCGCGGCAGCTTTGGCCTCCTCCGCGGCAAGTTTCGCTTGACGGCGACGCTCCTTTTTCAGTTGCGTCTTCGACAGTGGCGGTGGGGGTATCGATATGAGGTGCTCTGGCACGTTTGCAAGATGCGGCGCCTGCACTGGCAGTGAGAGCGGCATTGGTAATTGTGTCATGGGCGGCGTGGCACCTCCCGTTGGCACCAGCTGTCCATTGACGAACGTGTACAGCAGCTTGTCCTTGTCGGGCGAACTTCCCTTGGCGGTGACGGTCACCTGCGGCTCCGGCACGTTGGGCAAGTTTACGCGACGTATGGTCACAATACGTTTCGATGGGTCCGAGTTTGAGTTGCAGGCGGCATTGGCTGCCATTGCCGCAACAACGTCGGGCGACAGTGTCTGCTGCGGCGGTGGTGCATAGCACATTGGCGTGGGCAGCGGACTGCGCATGATGCCATAGGCAGCGGCAGGACTGCTCACAGCGCTCTGCGCCTGGAAGTCAATATGATAGGGGAAGGAGGGAAGATTAGCGTGTCCGTACGGCAAACCGTAGTTGCCGGGTGACAGCGCCACCGCATTCAGGTTGTTGGTGGTTAGTGAAGTAGATGCCATGGGCATGGGAGCAGCTCCGGCCTGCATAGGTTGTTGGGATGCAGTCGCTGCCGAGCTGGCGCCGGATGCCCCGGGATTGGACGAAGTCGTTTCCATCTCCTTGAGCTTCTCCAGCTGCTGCTGCTTGGTGGGCAAGTAGGTAAATTTGAATTCGTCATTCGTTTGCTTCACGGTGGCGATCAGTTCCAGTATCACAGTTTCCACTTTAGCTTTGGCACGCTGCAGCTTCTTCACATTCGACTCCAAGTCGCTGATTTGCTTTTTGTCACGCTTCTTGCTCGCCTTGAGCGCCTTCAACTTGTGTTTATCGGCGAACTCCTTGAAGTATATATCGTGGAACTGAGCGCGCAAATCGTGCAGCTCGGCGATGCGCTTCTCCTCCTCCTTTCGCTGCTTCTGCTTGGCCTTCTTCGCCGCTTTCTTGGGATTAGTGGGCTGCGGCTGCTTCTTGCCGTTGCCGCCTCCGCCGGAGCCCTCAATGTAGCTAAGCGTTTCATTGATCCACTTGCGCACTTTCGACTGATCCCGCGAGTAGTTGTCCAAAAATTCGCGCGAGTAGTTATTCAAATACACGCTCAACACGTCGATCCCCTTTGCGCCCTTGTCCGATGAGCTGGCACTAGTCGTGTGCTGTTGGCCACTGCAATTGCTCGCCTGCTTGCCTTTATTGCTGCTACCGCTATTGTTGTTGGTGTTAACGCTTGTAGTCGCTTCACGCGCCGCTGAGTGTGCACTGTTGGCAGCCTTTTTAATAGGTGTGTCTGCGGCTGGCGCCTTCTTGCTTATGGTGTTTGGCAGCGCAGCACCGCTGCCCTGCGTCTTGCTAGTGTGCAAGTGGCTGATGCGTTTGCATAACGTGCTTAGGCAAACCAGACTGTCATCGTCCTCCTCGGGCTTGGCACTGCCTTTGGAGCTAGCAGCAGCAGCAGCACTGGCCACCGACTTCAGCGAGGGCGGTTGTTTAGTGTTGGTGCTCGGCGTGGCCGCCGTGGTTGCTGCTACATTCTGCTGCTCCACGGCGGCCTTCATATTCTTGCGAGCATTCACCAGCTGCGAGAGCTTCTTGCGCAACCGATCGCGCGTCTCATTCATGCGGGCATGGTTGCACTCCTGAAATGGCAGTGTGAGCTTTCAATTAAACCATTTTATCTTTAGAGTACAATACAAACTATTTTACCTTCTTGATGCGTTTCTTGCTGGAATGGTTCTCCTTGCAGTGCTCGCCCAAGTCGGAGTGATCGAAGCAACCTGTAATATATATATATATTAGACTAGGATTAGGACTTTATCCGTTTTATACGCCTGAAAGCATACATTTCTTCGATTTCTCCTTACAGTTGCGTTTCGGATGGTCGTCAGCAGTGGGAGTCGCTTCCACATTGGTTGCAGGCGGTGGGATCTTTTCATTGAATGGCGGGTTGCTATATGTAAACATATTAGAAAAATAAGTGACGAGTTTAGACGTTGGACAAATGTTCATGTCACTCACAGCTGATTCTCGTGAATGTTTAGAAGCTTATCCAACTTGCTTTGTATTTCTTCGGTGTGCACATCCACAGTGAAGGCAAAACTGCAACAAGATATCAACACATGCAAAACATTTTCAAATTAGGTGCACAATATAAACATGACTACTTACTCGGACTCAACTTTACTTTTAAAGGGCGATAAACTGCAAGCAAAAGCAACACTATTAACACTCGTTCAGCACAATTATTGCATGCGAAACTTACCTCTTAATCTTATCAAGAAACTGCACAAACTTAGTGTCGTCCTTATTGCCGGTCAACGTGTCTGTGTTCAGGCGAATATCATTGTTGGCGATTTCCAGAAGACTCAAATTCAGTGGGCACTTCTCCTCAAACTCCATGAAATACGTAGCGTAGAGCGATATTATGAAGGTCCAGTAGATCTTCACGACCAAGTCGTGAACATCCGTCAAATCGAAGCCAATATTGAAGGCGATCATCTTGCGGTTGTACAACATGATGTTGGGCAGTATGGCGCGCAGCTCCTCGCGACTCATTAACAGCGGCTGATAGTAGCGCACCAGATGCAGCGACAGCGCGTGCGCAATCTCATTGTTCAGGATTTTGCGTGCCAGTAGGCAAGCGGGATTGCGGCAATTCGTGCAGAAATACTTCTCCTCAATGGTGGCATGGCGGTAGCGTTTGCGATCTGCTCAAGATTAAAGAGGAAGACAAGCAGATTAGACTAACGTCATCGTGCCTCTATCCAAGGTACGTACTATTGAAGTGATGAAACACCGCCCATGCCAGATGGTACTGGCCCGCGTCGCTGGTGTTCTCGTTCTTGGTCTCTGCAGGCATGCTGGCGCACACTTCTTCGCCCAACTCCTCCAGTGTTGTACTTTTTCGCTTGCCGTTGCTCTTCACAAACGACAAAAAGTCATCACTGGCACACACATTCAGTATCTTCGACTCGTACAGATTCAACCCCTTCTCGACTAGCGACTGCTCTAGGCATTTGTAGCAAGTGTGATCGGGATTGCGACGTGGCGGCAGTGGCCCTCCCGCAATCGAGCATGTTATGCATTTGCAACTTCTGGACGCACATACAAAGACAATAAAATGGCAGCAATAAACGCAGACAAAGTGCTTGAATGAATACAACGGTTACTCACTCTGCGTGATACTCCAGCATTACGTTGCATTTTTTGCACTTGTCATCGACTACCAGCGTATTGGGCGGCTCGAAGAATCCGTCCGGCCATTTCATCTTCGTATACGCCATGATATTCTGCCAGGCCAGCCGGCGATTCTCCAGACATTGGAAATCGTAAAAGTCATTGTCGTCGTCGAATTCCTGCAATGAAAAGGCGATGGCATCCTGCACCACCGTGTCGAATATGCGGTGCACATCCAGCAGGCACTTGCGTCGTTTACGCTCCGCCTCGGACAGATTGAACTTGTTCAATTCGATCCACACATCGGTCCAGCGCTTCTCCACGTAGTTCATCTTGTCGTCGAACTGAATGTACTTCTTGATGAGAGCAGCGTGGCGCGACGTCAGCTCCTCCTCTTTCAGCTGCAAATGAAAGCGCACGTTGACAGTTGTGGAATGTGCTAATAATCTGCAGCAGAATTAGTGGGCGCACTTACGGTTATGATACACGCCAGCATTGTATCGGTGAGATTGGAGTAGACATGCTGCTGATACAGACGCTGACACAGCAGCGTCCACGTGAGCGAAAACTTGCGCAGGAAATCGTTTTCGAACGCGAACAGATAGCACGATATCTGCTCGGAGATGCGGCACAAATCGTCATATCCATCCAAAATGTCTGTAAAATTTATGGTTGAAATTCAATCTTTTGAAATGTGCGCAAAGAGCTGGCAAGTTGGCAAAGAAATTTCAAGTTGGATCGGCGTTGATAGAGCAACTCTCATTTGAAATTACTTTAACTTTTAAGGAGTTGTATTGAATTCACTCCAGCTACATGCAATTTAGCTGGAACTTTTTCAAGCTCCTCACTTACATGTGAGCATTTCTTCAGCAGGGATTTTATTATTATCCGGTTCGACAATCTCCAGAAAACCCTCAGCGTACGCTTTCACAATGCACTCCACGTGAAATGCGAGGATTTGCAGCAGCAACAATGGATTGTTGACCATAAGACTGACATAAAACAAACACAAATTCAAATTCATACTTGGCAAATTTCACCAGTTGGTACTCACATTGAACTAAATAACACGAAAATCATATTATCCGATAATGATTCGTCGTATATGAAGTCCATATGTTCAGCCTTTTTGTTGTACACAAAGCCACATGCTATCCAGTAGATCTCCTTGTTGGCGTCTAGCAGCTTTTCGAACTTGTTGTAGGCAGTCACATTTCTGGCAGTGGGGAGAGTAAACATTACAGGTGTGCACGTTAGATGGCAAGTTGTCGAATACTCACTTCAGCATGGGACCGTAAGCCTTGATGAGTACGTCCAGCAGCATGACCACCATGTGCGCCGTCTTGAACTGCTCCACCATTATGTGTATGACGATTTCGCGGTACTTGACGCAATTTTTGCACGAACAGAACGTAAAGAACTCGTCCAGACTGTGCTTTACCAGAATGTTGGGAAAGTCCTGCACAAAATTAAAAGTCCAAATAGACTAAGGCTAGTGACATTATGTGTGTGTATGGGTGCCTACCATAAAGGGACTAAGGGCACGGTCCTTCTTGCCGGAGGCAAACTCGGCTATGAAGCTCTTCTTTATCTCTACTTCGATTAGGTTGTCCTCGCGCATGCTCAGCTGTGTCAGCGACACCACCGACTTGATGATTAGCTGCACCTGCAGGTGCGGTGCGTGCGGATCAAACGGCGGCAGTGACAGTATCTTTGATAGCGCCACCGCCGGGTTCTTGTCGTCCACCACGGACACACCCGGATCGGAGAATGGCAGTTTTGATAGCAGCATCGAGCGTTCCGGGTCCGCGTCCGCTGCATCCGCGTTCGGCTCGGGCGAGACGAGCAGCATATCAGGCACATCGTCGTCCTCGTCACTGGAGCTGGTGGTGCTGCTGTCGCTGCCACGCCGCGGCTTCACATATGCCCCCGATTGTGAGTCGGTCGACTCGGACTCTTGTAGCTCTGCATCGGCCACGTCGCCGGCTGATTTCGCCGCCGCCGCAGTAGCCGACGCATTCGCTCTTGCACGGGACGCAGACTTTGCCTCTGATATCAGTGCCGTCTTCATGCTCTGCCAGTCGAACAGGTGGCCACCGGTGGCCGGTGATGTGCCACCACCGTCCGATATCGCACCGCCCGGCTCCTGCGCCGCCGCCAGCTTGAAGTGCACCGTGCCGTAATCCTCGCCGTCCGAGTCGGAGGCGGAACAGCTGCCCGGCGGTGCCTGTATCTTGCTGGTGCTGGGCAGTTCGGCGCGCACTTTGCCTGCCGACGGCGACGAACATGAGGACGTGTTGTTGCTTTTTACGCGTCGCAATCGCACTCGCAATTCTTTCGCCTTGCGCGCTTCCATTTAATACAGTTGTGTTGTTGTCGTAGTTGCTATTGTTGCACTCGCTGCGTTTCAATTGAATTGATGACGATGCAGCGGCCCTTTGCGGGCGATTGGCGCATCTAATACCGACGTACACAGTTGCAGCGCCAATTCGGCCGATTCGCAGCGGTGCGCGTGCGGGGAGTGGTGCAAGCACGGCTGCAATTGGAAATTATTTCCGATTTGTTTCAATTTGAATGCCCTCGCAAGCGCCACTCGGTCGGCGGTGGCGGTGGCAGCGATTCGCTTACAAAATCTCGTTCGTAGCAAAATTGCCACTTTTCTGCTCGCCTTTCGTCCAGCACAATGTAGGCGCGACGTAAGTGCGGGTGCGGGGTAGGCGAAGCGCAGCGCAGAATTTCCGCGACACTTTCACTCGGCCGCAGAGCGCCTTTACAATCGCAACTTTTCACAATCGTCTATGCGACTCAACAATGCGAATTCCACGCGTCTCGATGCAGCCCACCAACATGGAGCTGCTGAAATTTCAGCGTTTTGTTAAATTTGTGCACTTGCAAAACGTCCTATTGTTTAATTTCTCTTTTTTCTCGGATGTGTGAAACTTCCTCGTTCTTCGCTTCGTTCTCTATTCGTCGTTTCTCGTTGTTCGTCGTGGAGTACGATTGCTTTCGCGCGAACGTGGGGAGCAACAGCGAAACACCGACGAATGTGGGGAAAATCGCAGAGACGCCGATGCAGGTTTCGGCGTCCTCTCACGGTTCCACGAATATTCGTGCAGTAGGCGGAACGGAAAACGTCCCACAGCCACACTGAGCGTACCAAATGCAACCCTGCTGCTTTGTTTACAATATTCAAATTGGCTGCATTCGTATGCAGCCTGCAATTGGAAAAATGTCAAGTTGCGATTATTTATTAACTTTTCTCTCTTTTTTAATTATTTCTATGAACGTAGCTATAATGGCAGTAATGTACAAGGATAACACATGAAAACTTGAATGATATAACGCAATCTGTCTTGTGATCATTTCGTCCAACTACAGATTATAGGCTGCTAGTTATTCAAAAACTTAGTTATAGTTATTCAATTATTCAAAACTTCAAAGGTGATGATGAGATTTTATTAACGTTCATTCATTGATTCATTTATTCATTTATTGTTACACTTTCTGTATCTTCTGAGTTTCAAAGATATTCAAACAATTAAATATCATTCGAATCGAAGCTGTGGGCGTGCGCCGTAGATGAAGTGAAAAATATGTTCAAGAGGTATAATATTTCTAGTGATCTGTAAAACTATGTATGTATGTGTATGATATTATGCTTAATTTTGTATGCTTATTTTTTAATTTTTTGTCAATTATTTTCTCCGATTGATGATAACATTTTGATTCTGTTTTAATCATCATTCCTATGATGACTTAAAATTAAAAGTTATATCAGGTCCTTTGCCTCAGGGCCCTGCGAAATTATCCGCCCCTCAAATACAGTGGCAACAACAATAACAACAACAAAAAAATAGCAATATAGAAACATCAAAGCCTGTCTCGAGAACGTGGACACAAAACAGAGCATTACATCTGCCACAGTCCAGTGTTCTTCAGAAGCAAGATGCACATATTGGACAACGATGTATTGAGTATGAGCTTCGCTCCCCAATCTCCTCAGGTTCTTCAAAGAAAACAGGAAATTCGGGGGGAGTGAGGACCCTTAATCCGTTCCACAACTCTCCTCCCCTATCCTTTTCCTCCTCTTCCCCCATGGGCATAGTACAATCGTCCGAATAGACTGAGTGCTATGGAAGGCTTGTAGCCTTCCTGCCCAACCCCACATCCACATCAACATCAACAGCATAGAAAATTATCGATAGTGTGTATTAAAATGTTAGCAAAACATTCTTGCAATAGCAAGAAAAGTTAGCTCGTAAATTGAGAGTGAGACGATTACACATTTCGCGCACAAAATCTATGTCTACGAAGTGGCCGACGTAAACAGCGATATGGTTACTTCTCGGTCTCTCAATTACTATGTTTGTGGACAGTTAAAGTTCATGAACTCGTCGTGTGATAATATGACGTAATCGCTTACAGTGACCAACTTTTAATCAAACTTACTTAATTTAAATTTGCTGTGAGATTGTGGCATCAATTCAAAGTGGATATGTACAATTTAAATGTTGTTACACCTGCTGCATCATCGGTGTAATTAACTTATAAATAGCATAAATGCCTTGGGGCCTTGATAACATTTACGGTCATCAGCATTTACCACATGCGTGGCAAGTTGATAGTAAAATCGAGAGTCAACAACACGAATTTGTTTTTTGGTTCGGTCAGTTAGTGTCGACCAGAGCGGAGACACGCAAAAACCAGTTCCGAGCTGGCTTATCTGGAGCGATGCCGATTTGCGCTCAGCACTTCTCAGCTATGGTCCGCACTGAAAACGTATTCAATAGATTCAATTGTAATATTTCGCGGTCAGTTCTATGTTCTATTCGGCGGAGCATCTTCACGACTGAATTAGTCGTAGTCTAGCCCTTGTCTTACTAAGAACTTACTTGTGAAACGCTCAGCGGCAGTGCGGCAAGATGAAACTGATATCACCGATTGGTGCGCTGCTGTTGGCGGTGTTCACCGTCAACATTGTACAGCAAGTTGCGGGCGCGGGCATGGTGGAGGTTTTCGGTTGGAAGCAGATGGACTTTTCCAATCGCGGCGAGCGCGCGCCGGCATCCGGAGGCGGTGTTTCGAACAGGCCAGGTAGGCTTTAGGATCAAGTACGAAATATGTATGAGAGTATTATTCAATAATGAGAAACGTACATACGAGAAAATGTGTAATCAGTGAAGACGGCGATTGAATAGCAAATTTAATTGCGGTGTGCGGCAATTTTGAATTTGCGGTGTTGACAACGTGATTGAAAGTTTTCAGTGGTTTGCATGAGTGTAAATCACCCGCAAAATATTAATTAATATATGAATGCATGTGTGACAGTACTTATTATAGGTTGTGTACTAAAGACAGTGGCTGTCAATTGATGTTTTGGCGGTTATAAATCATTATAATGTATTTAAATATTTATTAAATATTTTAATCGTTATGCCGTTATGTACATACATATGTATGTTTAAAACGATCTGAGCTTATCATCTGAAAGAATGATCATCAGCTAATTCAAAAACTGAACATTTTTATTTGTTTTTGTGTGTTTAAGAATAATCATAAATTTAGTATATATGGTGATAATTGTACACATATAATTGTACGCAAGTATACATACATACATAAGTATGTACAGTGGCGCACACATGATGTTATTTTGGATGTTCTGTATACAACTTTTGAGCTCAATACCGGTTGAAATCATATTTGCCACCCACAATTTTTATAACAAACAGATATTTGAGCATTTGAACCCTTAAAACCCCCCTTTTGAGTACGCAATATACATACATACATATATATATAAAAAAATCCCGGTTCAAATGGTCAATTAAATAAGTGATGTGAATTAAAAAAACGTTTGTAAGATTCTATTCCGGTTGAAGCAAAAAAGTTGTGCGGCTTAGATGGGAAAAAGTACTACTTCGTGAGTCATGAGGCATGCAGCCAAATGTTCCCTAGTCATTTGAATTAAGTAGGAAATTCCGCTCTGAGACTGATACCAACTGCTATACAAAAAACTTAAGAGATAATGTGAATCCTGATAAGAAAAATAACTTAGTTCCATTAGCACAATTTTTTTTTTATTAAAAAGCCGGTTTTGAAGTTTGTTCCTGCTGTAGATTTTTTGAAAATTCTTGCCACTTCAATCAAATACTGATACTGGAGGTTTTGATTTTGGTTAGAGGACTTCAGTAGAAAAATGGATTCGATGTTAGACTTACAAAGTACATACATACAGAATAATTAAATTTTATTACATTTACTTATTTGGTACTGCATTCCGATTAATTCTTGTGCAGCTACTTGTAACGATAATATCGACCAAAAGCACTGTTGGCATGTCCTCAACTGCCTTCCTGCATGCTGCTCCTCATTTCTTCCTGGTATTACGGGAAATTGGAAGAACTTGATGTCTGTGTTTCTGCAGACGGCGACAGTGTTTTTATAGCTATCAAAGCTGCAGCTCAGTTTTTTTAATTTATAAGTTTTTTCCGTTTGAAATATGAAAAAACTTGATAGATACCTATATTTCGTTTAAAAAGTTTTTTGTTTACTTGGTAACGGCACACAAAATGGATTTTAAATGTTTTTATTTAAAAAAGTGGTATCGCATTTTTTAAAGAAAAACGCTAGAAACGCATTTTATGCCAGATTATTAATATGATTATTTATAAAATAAACATAATATATGAGATCATGCGAAAAAAATATATATTATGTATGGTTTTCAAAAAATGCATGCAGTTTTTACACTCTAAATATATTTTCATCATTTGAAAAGCAAAATGCAATGTTTATTTAAGGGAATGCTAAATAAAGATATATATAAATTGTGAAATATTCAAATAAATAATAAAAATAAATAAATATTCGCATTAACCCCTGCACTTTAGCTTTTATTATTAAAAAAAACAAGTTCGGAGAGCACTTAAACGAATATACATAATTGTTTTTTTTTGTCAACGAATATAATGATAAACAAAATTAATTTCTCATCAATGTTGCACAGATACTCATTTGCATGTTAAAGTAATATTTTGTTTGAAAATCATTGTTTTGTTTGTCAATAAGTAAAATGTTAAAATGGCTATAAGCTTTTTCTGAAACATGTAAAGGCAATCTCAACTCACTGTTTATTGAAAATCCATTCCAACACCATCACATGGACTTCCCCGTCGTCATAAATTTCCACCGACAATCATGCATCATCACTGTCTGCAAATATCTGGTTACATCACGAACGACTGTTTATTGTCATAAAACGTGATCCACTGAGCCACACCTTTAATTACAGACCCACTTCTACACAATCTTCAGTTGTTTATGTGAACGCCTACCATCACTTCCCTTTAGATACTTTTATTTATTTATTTGTGTTGTTTTTCACATTTTTAAACTCTCTTTTGAATATCTTACGACTCAGTGAAATAATTATTATTTCACTATACTTACGACTGAAGTTTATGTCGATGTATCTACAGGCAGTGTTGCACAAGGATGTTAACTCGTGAATAGGTTCATTTTTGCCATATTTAACAGTTCCCAGTACGCGCAAAATAACTCAAAAAATCGCACAGAACATGAGTTAAAAAAACGTATATTATTTTCCCCATTTTACAATATCCCAGAGCTTTACTAAAAAATACTTCAGCTTCAGTAGGTGGAGGGTCCTTATAGGAAAGCAGCAGCCATCTTTGGCTCTAAGGTTAGGAAACGTTTGTAAGGATTGTTTGCACTAACCTAATAACTACAGAGATTCAGTTCCTGGGACTTAGTGGTTTAAAACCACTGCACTTAAAACAATAAAAACAAAAAAATTATGAACAGAGCCAAATGTAACCACTGCAAGTTGGCCACAATTTGGAAATCTTCTTTACTAGCACTCAGCTTTTCACTCAAATTATCCTTTGACTTTACAGTTCGCGGTGGTGGCATTGTATTTCCCGATCAATTTCAACATATGCGACATCGTCGAGCAGCTGAAGTGATAACTTCACGCGACCAACCGCTCATAACGCTGAATACGCGTTGGCGGGGCACTAACGGGCAGTCGGCCAGCGACTCCTACATTCCATACAACAACGTGCCAATGGGTGCCACCCATCACAATGGACGCCTGTTCATAACGATGCCGCGACGCCGCACCGGAATACCATCCACTCTCAACTACATAGACCTGCGCAGAGACGGCAGCAAGAAGAGTCCGAAGCTGTCTGCCTATCCGAACTTTGAAATGAACTACCTGAATGTGAGTTAAACTTAGCAGAAGTTAGCTTGAGCTAATGCGCAACAACTGAATCATTCTATCGATGTGTAGCCAAATTTGGTGCCCAATCCTAATGCCATTGTTTCGGTGTACCGCACCTCGGTGGATGCATGCAAGCGGTTGTGGTTCATCGACACCGGCATGCTGGAGTATCCCGGTGAGTTAGCAATGATTATTAAAAAATTATACTAATCAAACTCATGACAGATAATCGCACGCAGCTGCAGCGTCCCGCGATTTGGATTGTGGATCTGTCCAATGATCGCGTGCTGCACCGCTTCGAAATTCCGCAGAGTGTGGCGGACACTGGGCGCGGTCTGGCCAGCATCGAAATTGATGTGAAGCCACAGCAGTGTGGCGACGCGTTTGCCTACATACCCGATCTGCTCTACAATCAGCTTTACGTCTATAGGTGAGCCGTAGGGAACAACCATTGTTGCTGCATGTTCTGCTGCTTACTGGCTTTCATTTCATTGCTCACACAGCCTGCGTAGCGATCGCATTTGGAGTTTCTCGCACAACTATTTCAACTTCGACCCCATTGCTGGCGATCTGCACATTGGCGGCCAGACTTTCCGCTGGGACGATGGCATTTTCTCAATCACGTTGGGTCCTTACGATGCGGACGGTTATCGCACTGTGTTCTTCCATCCGATGGCGAGCAACAACGAGTTTGCCGTCAACAGCCGCGTGCTACAGAACGAAGATAATGCTGCGCGCTCGGATCATGGCATGGACTTTTCGTTGCTGGGCAGTCGGGGCGTCGCTCATCAGTCGACAATGCACGAATACGATGCGCACACCGGTAACATTTTCTATGCAGAGATTCAGCGCAACGGCGTCGGCTGCTGGAACACGAACAGACCGTTTTCGGCGGAAAATCATGGCACAGTGGCGCAGGATCCGCAGCGCATGATCTATCCCAGCGATTTAACGGTGAGTCGCTGAAATGTTTAGGATTTGAAACGTTGTCGTAAACTGTTCGGAATGTTTTGCAGATCGATGAGGAGGGCACCATGTGGCTCATGACCAACTCGATGCCAATTTTTATTTACTCGAACTTGGACCCGTCTGTGGTGAATTTCCGCGTTTGGAAGCAGAACGTTTTCAGGGCTGCGGAGAATACGGTATGCGCGCCGTAACCACATAACACACATTAGTACATACTCACTTTGCTTACTGCGCAAATAAGGAGAATATGTTTAGTATTTTAAGTACCGATAAACGTGAGATTTTTACGTGTTTTTGCTTTTAATATTATCATGTTTGAATGAGAATTTACATGTAAACAAAAGCCATGCAAATAATCGTAAATAAATCGTAATTCTCATTCATAGTGTTTCATTAAGGTTACAAAATACAAAACAGTTTATCACGTTGCCATATGCGATTAGGGGGAGTTAACTAAAATTACAGGCACTAAAATATTGCATGATAATTTCGGATAAATATCAAATCAGCATCGTCAAAGGAAAAACTTACGAGTACAACGAATAGTAAAAAAAGTTGTTTTCTAAATGTAATTTCTTGTTCCGTTCGCTCCTTTCAATTCAGTTAAAATTTTTTTAAATGCCTAAATAGTCTTGTCTAATACAGATTTGTGGATTTCTGAGTAAAAGTTGTATGTCTATATAAGAGCCCTCTATATATGTGTATATATAATCGGTTTTATATGTATATGCTGGGATTATGAGTTTGCAAAAATATATGTGCTTCATATACGCCGGTCAATATATACCTTTCTTTACAATGCAATACACTTGCAAGTTCCTTTTACTGACTATGTCGCTACAATATTGAATGAAAACGGTATAGAAAAGTAAGTGGAATGATTACAATCTTAACTGTATCTTTTACGCTTATATAGAATATACGGCATGCAATTCCGATGCTGCTTGCTTATGGTGAGCCATATGCGCCGTGTGTATCGCACTGCGCCGTATTGCAACAAATCACTGAACAAGGTAGTCCTTATAGCCGCGCAGCGATTTCAGCTGCTTCTTCAGTTTCGCAATCAAGTCGGACGGCTGCACCAGTATCGAAATATCACGTCCTACCGAGTTCAGACGATCGCGTATCTCATTATCCTTGAAGAATAAATTCAACGGTCGTCCATTGATCTCAGTGAGTACCCAGAAAGTGAGCGTTAAGCCATCACAAGACTGCGCCTGTCATTGTAATTTACATGTCAATACAATAAAAATTGTTGTTTGCCAAAAAGTTCACCTTCGGCGGCAGTCCGTGGCGTGCGGCCAAGCTGTTGGGCACAACGTCCACAATGGTCGACGTATTGCCATCACGTATGAGCCCAAGACATTGGCCTTCGCGTTCCCTTCGTATGGCATAGCCACGTCCAAAGGGAATCCGACGCACGAGCACCTCAACCTGTACAACAATAAAAACATGACTTGGGTGCGGCTTAGATTTTTGTTTGCCTACTCACAAAGAGTGTGTTAGTATTGCGTATGATTTTATTTGCCTCCGCCGCGACATTGATTGAAATGCCAGCAATCGACAGCAGTTGATCGCCGATGTGCAGCGCGTTGTAGAGCACCGGGTGTTCTTTTTGCTTCCAGCCAGCCACCCTAAAACCAAACAAAAACAATTTCAATTGAAACTGAACGCGGAACAGGTGTGTGCGCATCGAGCTTACCAAACAGCACCGAACGCGTCCACCCAAGCAATGGAGCCCACACAGTCTTTGCGTCGCAGTTGCAAGCGCACGCCACCGGGATGCATAATTTCGCGGCGCAGCTGCATCACTTGCTGCTCCCGCAGCGTCATACGTTTGGTCGCCGGCGAGTTACCGGTGGGCCCAGCCGCATTGGACGGTCCGGGTGGCATGTTCCCAGTGCCGTTTTCCACGCTACGAAACGGCTGCGGCGGTTGTTGTATGCGTAAAGCGGCATAACCACCACCACTGCCGGGGCCGCCAGCTCCAGCCCCGCGTCCGCCGGGAAACTCATTGTTGTTGGTGCCACGGCCATTGTTGCGCGCATCGGACGTGGAAGAGCTACGTTTGCGATGGTCCTGCAGCTCGGAGCTGGTGCGGCTCACGGATGCAGGCACGGCCGCACTGCCAACGTCATCATTGTTGTTGCTGGTTGTTGTTGCTAGCGACTTGTTGGTATTTGCGCTGGCGCTAGCGTGTGACGCTTTCGACTTGGCCGCCGTGTGCTTTGGAAAGTGGAAATCCCTGCGACTGGGGCGTGTTGTTATCACAGCTTCGGTTAGACCGCGTGTTAGGAAGGGGGGCCGCAGTGGTAGTGGTGGCTGCGAAGTTGTTGGCACGCATTGACTGCCAGGCGATGCAATGCGGCGCCGCTCCAAGGCAGGACTGCCGCCAACAATGTTCGCTCTGTTGCTGGTGGAAGCGGTTGATTGAATGGATTTATTGCGACTCTTGGACACGCTTGCAACAGTTGTTGGCGTTTGTGTTGCTGCCGTTGACACCGACAACTTTTTTCGTCGCATTTCGGCAGTTGGTGTGGGTGAGGCGGGGGAGTTTGAGTTGGGGTTCGCCGCTTCGGCAGCTGCCGTCTGACTAGTAATGGGAATCACCGCCTGGTATAAAGAAATCAATTAATTTAGCTTAACAGCGACAACCTAATGACGCACTTACTCCTGCTTGACGTTTCGGCGAATTCCACTGAGCAGACTGCGTCTTCGGCGACATAGACACCATCGTTGGGGCCGCGGACACAGTTGCCGTGGCTGCCGACGTGATCGGCACACTCGAGGATAAAAACACCTTTTCGTAGTGAATGGTGCCGACGTTATGTTTAACCGCGGCATCACTATCAATGGTTGCGGCAGTTGCGAAAGCATTGTTCACAGTGATATTTGTGACGCCGGAGGTATTGGCGGACAGTATGATTTTCTTGGGCAGTTTCGGTGTGCCTGAAGCGACACTTTGAGCCGGCGTTGCGGTGATTGTGTTGGGCGCTGCTGTGAAGCAAGTGCCGTAAATCGACACGCCACTGGACGTTTGTGGTGTTGAAGTTGTTACAGTTGTTGTTGTTGTTGTTGCAGCATCGCCAACTACATGCACAGTGGTAATTTTTTGATGGCCTGCGGTGGCCGCTCCTGCTGCAGTCACTTTTGCGCTTGTCGCAGCTGGCGGATGCTTCTTCACTGGAGTGGAATACTGATTCGCTGGCGCGCTGCCACCGACATGTTGATGACCAAGTACTTGGATTGTACTGCTGTTTGTTGCAATATTGGACGGAATGATTTGTACGTTGCTTTTGTATTCATGTTGCTTGGCTTTGGCGGTCGGGGCTGCGGTTATGGGTGTGTACGTTTCGGGAAATTTGAAAATCTCGGCGGTTATGTGCTTCGTCGGCAATTTCGGTTTGGATGTGGGTTCGGCTGGGGGCTTATTGGCGCCCACGTTGCCAACGTCTGTTGCCGTCGACACTTGTATGATTGTGATATTGGTTTTGTCCGCTTCAGCCGCATTCGCCACTGTGGGCGTGCTGGATGAGCGCGCGGTCGGTATGGATGTGGTCGTTACTGGGATCGTCGGATCGGGACTGATTTCTAGTTCGGTGATGTTATTGCTACTGGATGTCGTAAGGGCCTCATGCAGCTGCGAACTTAGCTTAGAGGCTTGCTTGTGCGAGCCGCTTCTGCGAGTCTCATCTGCGGCGCCGGCAGACAGGGATCGTGATGTTAGAGGTCTGTGGGAAAGCAATAGAAGGTAATTCATTATATACTATAATAGTTTCAGTGGCAGCATTCAACTCGAGTTCACTTAACTAATTTTAATTGAATAATCATTACTTAATTTAACTTGAATCTGATTAGTCGAAATTATTGACTTTTACTCTACGCATTACCGCACGAAATGGCTATCGAAAATTCAATTTTCGAATATTTTCAACCAGCAATACGTGTTTTTGTCATCATTTTATTAAACTAAATCTCAACGAATCAAATACTTTTTTCAGCACTTTTTTACAACTGACCACAGCAATCCATCAACCATCATGTACGATATGTACAACGACAGCAACGAGAGCACCGAGTACGAGATGAACTCGGACACGCTGGACCTGCTGTACAAGCAGCAGCTGCACACACTGCGCGACCTGGTCTTCCGGCAGAACTACACAACCGACATAGAGCTCTGTCGCAAGTGGCTGAAGGTCTTCAGCAAGACCAGCAAGGCCGAGAAGATGGCGCGCAATTGCCTGTGCTCGCTGATGCAGCAGCAGTTGCTGGAGTACGGCATGCTCGGAGCGCCGTTCACTAACCTGCACAACTGCAACCGCGACTTGGAGCGGGTGTTGCGCGAGTTGGACGAGCAAAGCACCGCAAGCGCCAACTTCACCGACCAGCTTCTCCCCATGCGCACCTTCCGCTCGCACCAGGAACATTTCTTTGAGCAGCGACCGCCAAGCCGGCACTCCCTAACGCGGCAAAATATCCGCGAGGTGTACGGCGGCTGCGGCTGCGCGGGCGCCATATGCACTTGCGGCGACTACACCGCCCACGGTATGATGCTGAGCGTTGGCGAGTACGATGAGCGCGAAGGGGTACCGCCGGCCCATGTGACTACTGGCGTCTATCGCTATAGCGGGCTGGAGTGCTTGGAGGAGGAGTATGTCGGCGATATGGGTGCTGCGGGTGAGCCCGCCGAGGGTTGCAAAATCATCAATGAGCTGTCCATCGAATGCGAGGACAACGAGAATCAGATCAAGAACGTTGCGCTAAAGCGCGAGTTGGAAACTGTGCGGCTGCAGCTCACCGAGAAGCAGATTGAGAACGCGCGCCTCAAGGAGATTGCCGAAAAGTATCAACTCGAGAATACCACGTACGAGGAGACCTTCGACAATGTGCAGAAACTGCTGCTGGCTGCCATTCGGAACACGCTGAGCGGGCTCAGCAGCGATGACAAGCAGCAATTTCCCTTTAAAATATTTGAGGGTGTCTTTTGCGATTTTATGGATAATGCCGAGTTTACCAAAAGCGTGAGAGAGTTTGATAATGAATTCCAGCAGCTGCTCGTCAAGCATATGGAACATGCGGTGGACAAGCAAAAGAAGGACATACTGCGGCGTATTTGCCAAAAGCACGGAAAGAAGCGCGAAAAAATGAAACACATGTACGAGCGACAGCTGCGGGTGCAGAGCTGGGCGCAACGACTCCAGCTGAAGCTGGTTAAGCTGAAATGTTTCTCGTCGCTCAGGGATATGTTCATCAAAACGCATTCGCAGAGCGGTCAGGAGGACCACATGTGGAAGATGCTGCGGGTACTGGAGGAGAAATACCAAAGTGTGGTCGATGAGATCCAGTAGCGTGCATATTGCGTTGATTTTATTCTGATGTATTTAAGGTTGCAATATTTTTACAATTTTAGCTTTTAACTATATATTTTTCTAACACTTGAAATGATAACAATTGTGCTACTCACCGCGATTGAGACGGGCGCTCGGCATGTATAAGATTTTCCCAATTTCTGATTTGGTCTGGAAAATAGAATGGAAATTGAACGATTAATGTCAATAAAAGAAGCGAAAATGTTTAGTCACTGTACCATAGTCACGCCTCTTTTACTAGTCTTTTATATACGTTTTCGTTTTTAGTGCAAAAGTTCATAATATCTTGGATTGCACTCCACTTTATATTAATAAGTCAATTCTTTTGGCGATACTTTTTCATGCCAATACAACGTCTTCTGAGCCCTATTACCAAACTGAATACAAGCCAGCCTGCTGACAATTACCTGCTGATGCGCGATTGCCAACGCCAATGTCGACCCGTACGCTGTTATCGGTGAGCGCTCCTGTCGCACTGTGCTCTCTGCACGATTTACGCAGCAGTCGTGACAGAAGCTCCTGCTGGAAATCATCGTCACTTAAGTCTGGCTCGCTGAAAAAGTTGTCCTCTTCAAAGCAGTCTACAGAGTTTGAATCTTCTCCGGCGGTTGCCACGCCGTTCAGCTGCTCACTATAGGCACTGATCGGGTCCGAAAGCATGTTGAGCAAATTTTGTGTCAAAGTGTTGGACATGGCCGAGAGCATGGGCGTGGGTGCGGCTGTTGTTACTGCCGCTATGCTGTTGACCTGGTTAGCTGCCGTTGCTGCGGTTGATATGTTGCTGTTGCTGACGCTACTACTGCTGGTAGTGCGCAGAGTATACTGGCTGCCGTTGGAGTGCGTTGCTGTGGTTGTTGGGAGTGCTGCTGAAGCGGTGTTGCATCTTGTTGTGGGCTCTACGTTTGTTTCAGCTGTTGTGACTGCTGTTTCCTGCTGAAGACTTGGTGGCACAACACGTTCGACACCAGGCACCAGTGCGGCTGGCACGGGCGGCGGCGCTGGCAGGGGCGACGTTGGATCACGCGTTGGCAGCAGCGGCGCCCGGATCTCAGGTAACTTGGTGTACAGATTCTCGCGCGGCGAAAGAATTTTCATTTCGCGCAGCTTCAAACGCAATGTCTCCACCCATTCTTGCATAATTTCCCTGCAAAGCGCAAGCAGCAAAGGCCAAATTAGAAATCAACACAAAACGCAAAGCAAGCAAATGAATTAATGAGTAAGCCAGCGATTGTGCCCATTGCGCGCAGCGCTGTTACGCTGTTACGACGAAATTGGGCAATCGCTGTGCAACGTACCATGACATGGCGTGGAAGCGCACCACCTCGTTGCTCAGCGTGACGACAAACTCGAATTCATGCGAGTTGGGTATGAGCGCGTGCGAGATGTGCAGTGTGTCCTGCATGGAGACAATCCACTCGGGGCTGTGCCCCGCTGCTTGCCGCGGCTCCGCGTACCCCTCCAGCAGTGCTTCTGTGTCGTCGTGCACACAAAACACAACCCAGCTACGGTCGGATTTCTGCAAATGCAAAACCTTTTATTGCTGTTATCTCTGTTTTGGGGCGGTTTTTATTGCGCTCACCTTCGGTCCCACAGTGATCTTCTTGCCCTCTGCCGTCAGACGTTTGAGCCAAGTGTTCTTGTGAATCTCGCGGAACTGCGCTGCGATCGCAGCGCTGCTGCTGGACGCCGCACCGCCCAATGTGCTGGACAAGTGCGAGGTGGCGGGCGACGCCGGCGTAGCTGCCATGGACGATGAGCTGCTGGCCATTGGCCGAGTCTCAGCAGCACCCAATTAAATCGATCGAAGCGTTTCGCGACTGGCGAAGATTCCTCTGCTGCACTGCAACGTTTCGCACACAGCCCGCACCAAACATTTGCGCGTCGGAAGACTTTGCGGTGACAAGTTAGCAAGGTGCAATTTCGCAATTTGCTGCTTTGCGCTATTCCGCCTACTGAAAGTGCAAAGGCAGCGGAAAGCACACGCAGGTTTTTAGGCAAAACGCACGTAGTGGGTGCGCATGCGGTGCGATTATCAAAATGCAGTTGTACAAACTTGAACTCGACAATACGCAATGCAAATGGAAATGTGCGATACGAATAAAGCAACTAACGACTTCCTCTGCGCCAGCTGCACTTGCCCGCTCTGGTCAGCCTTGACACTTTCTGGTTGGCGGTATAAGCGACCCGAAATCGGCCTCTAACAATGAATCGCTGCTGTATGTGTTATCTTTTCACACTGGCCACAGTTTTAGCCGTTTTTCGCTTAACCGAAAAGAACCACCAAACCAAACCAAATCACTTTTAATGCAGTAAATGATAAAACAAAAGCGGTCACCTAGCGAACACTAATTGCGCGACGCCATGTTTGCATTGCCAAATGTCTAATTTGTGACGTTGCCAGGTGACGGCAACTGTGACGGAGCTGCCATATACGTTGTTTTGCTTTCTTATCAGAAATTTGCAAGGTGCAATCTGTTTTGCTGTCATTTATATGAGAACGATTTTTTAATTTAATTTTTTTGTTTATACATATACGTTCAAATATCACTTTAGTGTTTTATTAAGCTCAAACAGAATGGGTTGGAGGCGTTGGTAGAGGAAGGATTCAGCTAAGTGAAGAAATCGGACGATATAGGAAAATGATAGAAACCATAGAAGTAGAAACAAGTTTGTTGAGAGGAATATTAGAACTGAGAAAAACTCACCACATTGTGGTGTGCCAGAACTAGCCTCAAAGACTATATATTAGTCTTTGCTAGCCTTCTATAACGGTAATGCCTCAAAAAATTTAATTCTTCAAATATACTACATATTAAATCGCTCAAAAATGTTATCGCAAAATTCAAAAAAAGAATTCCGGCACATTCGGGTTAAGCAGGCGCGCGGTCATTTGAAGCGATCTCGCGTAATCTTGAAGACGTATTGTTGATTTTAGGGATTTAAAACCTTAAAATATATTGTTTTATATATTTCATTTACGAAGCTATTCAGTTGCATAATATTGCTTAAATTTAATTAGTTAAAATGATAATTTCAAAGACAGATTTTCACACAAATTTATCAAGTGCGGTCAATTGAAGGCAAAAAATACATTTAATTATAATAAATTTGGATTTTTTTTAATTTTTGGAATTTTAGCAGTCTACAAAAAAAAACCAAATAATTTACGCACTTATACGATCTATCATTTATCAAAAATAAAATTCAAAAGAAACCCTACTCATTGCATTAAAACAAGAAATTCTTCGATAATCACTATAATACTTTTTTATTGAGATTTTCTTTTATCAAGTTTTAATCTTTTTTTTTCACTTTCAGTTTTACATAATTTTTATATCACACATAAAGGTAAATAGTAGTATTTTTTGTTGCTGTCTTAACGGGTTAAGTATATGCATGCATAGCATATATGTGTATACATATGTATGCCTATATGCACGTTTGCAATTGCGTTCGTTTGCATATCTATGAAACACTTGGCTAATAACAAGATTTATCTGGTCATTTATTACTACAAAACTATTGTTAGCGTTAGTCTTTTAGATAAATGTTTGCTCGAAGCAGGTAAATCTGAGGCTGAAGTACATAAAGTTTCAATAGAGTCGGCAAAATTCAAATCTCATTTGAGTCTCTGTCTCGTATGCGTCGTTCCCGTTCGCTTGCGCCGTGCACTTGAGTCGCCAGAACAGCGTTTTGCACATTTTTAATGTTATTTTTAGTTTTTTTTTTTCATTTTCAATTTACAATTGTCAAATATAAATTCTTTATATTTTTTATTGCATCGTCTGCATTTTGCTTCGATCTTCTTTGCTAGTTAAACATAACATCATTATCTTTATATAATTTTTTTGCTTGCAAATTTTTCACATTACATTGATTTTATTGATTTTTTTAAATTTTAAATTACAAATAATTTTACAATTTCCACTAAAAGCTAAATAACGTAGAGATGGGTAAGCGAGAATTACACTGAATGTGGAACACTCAGCGGCAGCGGGTCAACTGCCCTACAACAGTTCGTCGAAACAATGTACAAATGTAAAAATACGGCAAAATCACAAAAATGTTGCTGCGTTTAAAGTTCGACTGAATGTTTGTGTGGGGATTGATTTCGATTTTCAATTTTTTTCCAATATCAATTTTTTTAATTTATCACTTGTGTTGCATAATTTTTTTTTAAACAAACAAAAGATTGAAACATTCACTTGCGTACATTGCGCGGCAATTGTATGTTTTTTTGCAGTGCAGCTATGGTGATGGCGGAGAAAGGGGGAGGGCTGTGCGTGCGTGTGCGCGTGCGCATAAAAATTATAAATATACATTAAATTAAATTTAAAGCAATTTGTACGTTGGACTTGCAACAGAGCTAAAACAATTTTAGCTTACAAATTTTGTAACTAACGCAGGAGTACAAAAGTTAAGCGTAAATTATTGTAATTTAAAATTATTTAAATTTGATATATTTTTTTTGGCTTTTTTTGTTGTTGAGAGTTTTTTCAGTTGTTGCTTTAAAATTTTTTTTGTTTGCATTTTCACTTTTGTCTCTTCTGCCCTCGAACAGCAGCACGTGGACGAGTAAATGTTACCCGTGCGATAGCGATTGTGTGTGTGGCAAGAAGCACTTGGTTTTGTTGATTTTTTGTTGTTCTTTTTTTGTATGCTTTGTTATTCGGGTCTTGACATAAATTTTCAATTACTCATGTTGCAATGCGCTTTGATCGTCGTGTTCCTGTTGTCATGCACTCATTCATTCGTTCATTAAAAGCAGTTGGCCGGTGCGTTTATGATGTGCCCAAATCGATGATATGTTTCTGTGGAATGAACTCGGCGGCCAGGGGATTGAGTACGGAATGCTCTACATTGCAGTCGCTCACAGCGAGCGAGGATAGTGCGGCATTTAATTCTTCCGTTCTACAACAAACAGCATAATGTAAAATTATTGTATATTAAACTCTTAAACATGTTAGTGGCGATACGTAACTTTTATTTCACTAGAGAAGTTAAAATTCATTTAACATTCAGCAGTTTATGCTGCCCCAAATATTTGTACTACAAACAAGTTATCGTATGTTAACATATTATGCTATACCTATATCAATTTCAATATTTCCTTCATTTTATAATAAGTATATGCGCCGATTTTCAGTGTAGTTCTGAGCATTTCAAGCTGGCACTTACTTTGACTTTTGCCATTCGGCTAATTCGGCCTCCAGTTCATCTTCCAGCATTGCCTCGATGCACTCCTTCATAATATCCTCCTCTTCGAGGCGTTGCAATTCCTGGAACAACACAAACCAAACAATAGCAATTAATTCTTTTGTTTTGAATTGCATGCATTAGCGCCACCGCACTTACGTTCTTGTCGAACTCCTCCTCATTCTCCATCCACAAGTACTCCGAGAAATCTGGCTCGTCGTCTAAATCTGATAACGAATCATCCTCCTCCACTACGTATTCGAATTGGTCGGACCAATCATTTGAAGGAACTTTCATAATCATTTTGTTTGTCAATTTTATGGGAAGCTTTTACAACTGGAAAAGAACGATTACACAAAATTTATCAAATTGACTTTGTGCATAGTTTGTACATTTTAGATAATGCTTTGACAGATTCTAAGTCGTTACGAGTTGAAAACCGCATTTTATTGAGGTCTTTTATGTGGCTTAATTCTTAAGCCTTTCTGAGCTTGAACCCAGCTCAATGCTCTCGTCGGCGCTACTTGTTTCTAACGACAGAGTTTCCTTTTTGCCAGCTGGCGTCAGCAGCGGCTTCCAATTAATGCTTGCAGAGGTTGTCCGAGTGTGGGTATAAACTGCTTCGTGGTTTCACTCTGGACAGGGCCAGCTAATAGCTCTAAAACTGCTAAACTTGGCAACTTTCTTTGACTTTGATGCTAATTTTTTCAAACTATTTAATGTGCGTTTATGAATATGTGAGGCCTGTATCGATAACGGCTGTGTTGATTTTAAAAAGTTTCACGATATTCCGTAAATTAACAAACCAGTTCGAATGGAAGCAACAATAACAAACGCGCCCCGAAAGCACAAAAAGCGCAAAGAAAAATCAACACATTTGGTTGACTGCTAAAAAATGCATAAGTTTTGTATTGGTGTGAAAAATATTGTTTGAATATTTGTGAAACAAAAAATAATAAATAAGCATTTTATTATTTATTTTTTGTTTCATTTATGTATTTATTGTTTATGTCTTTGCGGCGCAGTCGGCCAAAATCTATTTGCGGGCCAATGGCAGCAGCAACTGCTACCACTCGCGACCGCGATGACTAATGCCAAAATGTTTGTTTATCAGGCAAGAAGTGGCTCGACAAGCAGCAAAACACACAACAAACGCGCTTACCAATGCTCGAACAATACTAACAAGAAGAGCAGCAACAGCAACAACAATTGGCAATAAGCACGTAAACTTGGACACGCAAACGACGAGTGTTTATATGCAACGACACTTGTCCGAATTGATAAGACCCACAGCTGCGACCGAAATAAAACGCGCACAACCGAGTCTCAAATGATTTCGACAATTTTAAGCAATGTTGTTGTTGTTGATTTTTTTTCTGTTCTTATGGTATCACTCTGCTCGTTTGGCAGGTTGCATTGTTTTTGTAAGCAATAAACGGAATTATTTTTAAAAAATAATAACAAAGCGACTAGCGGCGATGTTGAACTAAAATGCGACCATAATAAAGCGAAATAACAGCGAGAGACGTCAACACTGGAACGTGCGAGATGTTCAACTTAATTCAATGAAACGAAGTGAGTACGCGGCAAGCTAATGAACGCGGATCGATGGACGACTGTGCGGCCCACCGGCTGTTGCTGCTGCTACTGCTGTACGGGTCGAGAGACGAGTTCATGGATATGTGTGCATGTGGATGTGCTCGATCCGCTGGGTTGAACATTGAAGCGCAATGACGACGACGACGTGCAAATCACAATGAACGTGCAACAATAATAGCAAAATAAAAAAAGTAAACAAAAACAAAGTTAGCGCCAAATATGACTGAGTAACAAGTAAATAAAAACTAAAAGCTGCGCTACAGTTGGCCATGTCTAGGTAACAGAAACTAAGCTAAACTTGCTTTAAGAATGATTGGAAATATTTTTTTATAACGTAATTAATTTTGTTTTATAAATTATCAAAAAGGAAAAAGGCAACAGCGCTTTTGACCTAATTTATTATTAGAATAAAAGTTAATAAATAAAAAATAAATAGCTAAAAAACAAAATTTGATTCGCTGCGCACTTTGCCCAAAACAAAAAAATTTCACCCTACATTTGAACTATTATTCTATTTCTCTGTTATTGGCCAACAGCAATTAAATTGAACGCCAATTCTCTTCACAAGAAGAATGTTGTTTACGTCAATGATATTTACGTACAATGTGGGCTTAGACAACGACAGGCATTAAAAAAAACCTGAAAGAGTCAAGTTCCGATCCTTAAACGTAATCCAAGCACTGCCAGTCAATGGCCCCGGTTCACTTGCCTCACCTCCCGACAGCATCAGCAGCAAGGTGACAAACAAGCGTATCGAAAATTGCGTTTTTGTTTTTCTTTCGAATTGTTTGCTGTTCTTGGCTTCTGGCTGATTGCTTTTAATTATGAGCGGAATTCACAGCACGCATTTAGAGACATATGTACTTGAGTGTATTTACCTGGGAGCGTATCGTGCGCAGTACTATAGGAAATTTATGTGTGATGTGCATATAATAAAAGCACTTCCTTGATGATATTTCCGGTTTGTGTTAATAGTTGAATTTCTCTGCAGCGTTTATTGCATTTCATTGTACACATACCACATGTACATTCATACATACATATCTACGAGTGTTTATATAGAAGTATTTACGACGAAATTTTGGCTGACAGTGTTGTAGGGGCATCAGGAAATCAAGCGCTATACTTATATTGGTCTAATTAGAAATTGCATGAAGTCAGTAAATGGGTAAAATGTGAGACACCGAATGCTTTTAGCAGGAAGTTGGAGCAGTGTGCATAAAACTGCCATCAACTGGTCATGTTGTTATTGATACAAAACGAGGACATATTTTCGCCTTGAATACTTCATTTTAATTGATATGCTCGTGCTTAAGATTTACTGTAAAAGTACACAGCAGCAATCAGCAGAACCTGATTCACATTCCCCCTCAGCAATTGCGCTACCAAGTCCACAAATTGTCTTCTGCTGGTGCTGGCAGCTTTTTGTCTATAGCCAGCCCACAACAATTATTTTCACACATAAACCTAAAATCACTAACAACAAATAGCCCTTTTCATTCCTCCAGCTTTGATGACCTTCCCAAACACTTGCACCAAGTGGATACCACAATGCCACCTTACAGCACCAGCTACCTGATTCCAATTGGAACGGTATTCCAGAACGGTATTTCCATTCCGATTGGTTTAAACAACGGAACTTTGGACAGCGTGAAAAAGTGCCAAATGAACTGCTTTCTCTCTGCCCAAAACAACGGCATTTGCGTCTTTGCGCAAAAGCCTTGATAGCAACCTTTGGCTGCTGCACCGATTCGCAATACAATCAATAAAAAAATATAAACAAAATGGAGTTTCCAATTTGCATTTTTTTCCTGCCTCCCCGTTTGTGTCAAATGCTCGACAAGCTGCAGAGAAAACGTATTTGCGTGATTTAAATATTGAAACTTACACCAGAACTTTTGTATTTCGCTTATTGCTAAAATGCCAAACAATAATTCCTTCAAAATGCACTGAAAATTTTGCAATAATTCGTTAACACTAGAAATTTATTAAAAATTATACACAAAAAATTTGACGTTCCACCACGTACAAAATCCTCTTTGTAGGTTTCGTCCGGACACAGTGTTGCATTTCGGCGCCAGTGCTGCTGTGCACCACTGCTGCTGGCTGGTCGAAAGGCAAGTGTGGCTGTTGCAATGAAAATATTCAAATAGGATTTTTGTACGGCTGATTGGGGAAGGCAGTTAAAGAAAACGTTACGAAATAAACACAAATTGTTGGGGGTTTAATTTGAAAATTCTTGGAATGGAATTATCTCAAGAAATTAATTCGTGATTTATTGAAAATGTAATACAATTTTATTATAACAAGCAATCATTAATTCACCAACTGTTAAAGCCTAAGAAATTCTGGTACCTCGAGGGACCCAACAGGGTCTGTGCGTAAACAATTCGGCTAGTCAGCTTCATCATAATAATAAGAAGGGTTTTGTTTTATAATAAATAAATGGTGTAATCAGAAATGTCTAAACTAGAGGAGTAGCTTAGGTTAGAAAAGGAACTCTGGTGTGTTTTTAAGTAATGTTTACGATTTTAACACATTTTCATTTGATGCTTTTAATTCTAAAATAATTAGTTTTCCTTGTTTTACTCTGGATTTCTGGATTTTCCAAATAATCTGCGAAGCGCTTTTAGAACTGTCAAGAGTATGAAAAAGGTAGAGATTTTTCAATAGTAAACGTTTCCAGCAATTTAATTTAATTTTATTAGAATCGATTCGCTCCGGCCGTATATATGTATACATTCTATTTTTCAAGAACAATAATATAAAAATGATTTAAATTGGTTTATGCTCTACTTCCTATACAAGTCATGACGATTTTTTATAAACTTTTTTTTCTCTTGATCGTAAATGCGTATTAAACATTTGAAGTTTACGTTAATTTGACAAAACCGTTTCGTCCTTAGACGTCATTGGCTTAATTATTGAAATGTTACCAAACTTGTGGTTAAGTAGATGGGAAGGAAACAGTATTAAATCCTATTGGCCACTGATAACTTCAAGGCAGAAGCAATGGAATGTCATATTGGACCAATGTTGAAAATACTTTCATCATTCTTTGGCATAATTATTTCAATTTTAAATTTTGAAAAAATCAATTTTTTTTTAATTTCATATTTTTATAGTATAACTATCATAGAAAAAGTATACGAACGGATTTTGTCGAATTCGTAAACGTCTCTGATATACAGAGCCTCAAATCCGTCTCGTTCACTACGCGATAACACGGTTTTAAAACTTTAAATGCGTTTTTCTCGAAAACACATTTTTTGACCATTGCGCCATGATTCCGTCGAAACTAATTGACCGATTCACTTGATTCTTGTTTTGCTGTATTCAAAACCGTTTGCTCCACGGGTTAACCTACGGAGATTGCGCTCCATTGACTAGCCGATTTTTGGGGGGAGTTTTTAGAGCAAAAAAGGGCGAATTTCGAAAAAAAAACACATTAAAACGATGCCGCGGGTCCAATTTTGATCAGATCGGGTTCATTATAGGTCATCCTCTAATTGGAGTAATGCTTTTTAAGAGAACATTTTTGGATTACATTTCAGACGAACAGGGACAAAGTTAGAATGGCGCAAACGCACCCTTAAAAAAAAACATGGCCGGTACTCAGCTGGCGGACCCCAACAGTGTTCGTGGAAAAAATTTTTTAATATTAATATTAATATTAATTCAATATGTAAAGAATAAATATACGAAGAATTATCTCATTATCATTTGCAGTTTCTGAAAAAAAATCCCCAAAAAAGCTTTAAAAAACACCGTTTGTACTAGAGGACCCCCTTAAGTCAGGTATAAGCTTTGTGTTTGATAGTGATGATGGTTCTGAAAACCTGGAAATTTTGATACTTTTTAAAAATTGGAAATCAGTTGTTTATACATTAAAATCATTATGGTCCTTTATAGGGTAAATTGTGCATACACTGCGGTAAAAAGAAAAGTTAGGAAAGGAAAGCTTAAAAAATAATATTTATTGGTATTATAAATTTAATTTTTGCTTGATATATTATTTGAAATACATAATTTAAAAGCCACTATCTAAAACTAATAATTTATTGTTGTTATACTACACTATATACAAATTCGAATTAAGCGGAAACCTATAGTAGTTTATATACAAACACAAAGCGCATTGAGTAATTGCTCACTGCACATTTTCATATTTTACAAATGTGCAGCCAGCAATCGACAGCGCAAACATAATTTTACAAGTCATGACGAACAAAGGAAATTGTGTAATAAATAATTAGGAATTTGTGGTTACTAAAATATTACGCCAAACAATGCAAATTATAAAATATAACAGCACAAACTAAAATTTCAACAAAATCACGATTTCAATACTATCTACGCACCAAACAACAAAAACCTATTAAATTTAGTTATTGTTATTGCTCGCATTGTTGCTGCCCCAAGGCTGCAGTTTAGAGCTGCCAAATAAACCGTAAACAGCCGCGCCCACACAATAGGCTGCGAGTAATGTTATCATCACGAGGTCCCACTCCCACTTGGCGCCCTGCAAGAATACGCGAATGGACACAAAGCGGTGAGAATTTGCGACATTATTATAAATGTTTGTGATTATTGCAGTGTTTGCTGCGCGTTGGCTATACGCACCGTGTGCACAATATGGGAAATGCCCAGCGGCGCTAGAAAGCCACTGGCGGTGGCCAGGCAATTGGCGAAGCCCGACAGCAGGCCGCTGTATGTGGGCGCTATGAAGAGTAAACTGGGCCAGTAGCCGGCCGAAAAAGCCACATCGGTGATCACACCAATGCAGAGTGTCAAGATGACAACAATGATGCGCTGCTGACACTTTGAGTAGATGATGCCAACAATTAAGAGCACAGTGATGCAATTGCCTATGGATTAAGAGTCAGATTGGCAGTGATGTTCTGAATGAAATATGTATATATGCATGTGTAAATATGTAAGTTGGTGATGGGTAGAGGTACTCACAAGTGACATAGAGTATGCGGCGATATATGGTCAGGTTGATGTTGGAGCGATTCTCGATTCGGCTACAGGCAGCAATGGTAATGACTTTGGAGAGGATCGAGCCCAGAAACGGCGCTGCCGAATATATACTGGTCTATGTAGCATATGAGGAGATGTGTTTTTAGTTAGAGATGCAGATAGATTCGTTTTGATGGACTTACTTCGTTCAAGGAAAAGCCCATGGCCTCCTTCAGAAATCGTGGCATAATCAGAGTAATTACAATTTGGCCATAGGAGTGAAAGATGTGGGTGAACGTGAAGCCGTACACGGGCCCCGAAGTGAAAATCTGACGCCAGGGTAGTTTCTTTGACTGCAAATCGAACAACATTTATTTAGCAAGCACAAAGTCAAACTCAACTATAGAGTTTTATTTTGTAGGTAAAATATAGGTAAAATATAATTAGGTAAAATATATAAAATATATAAATAAAATATAATTTCACAAAACAAAAAAAGAATCGTTAAATTGTAAACATAAAATAGAAATTGAAAAATATGGTTCATATTGATTTTTTTTTAATTTACCTTATAACAGTTATCATATTTCTCATTTTTAATTGAAGTTATTTTTGTTTCCAAAGTTCAATAGACTTTGACTTATTGACTTGTTCATTCGTTTGCTCTCTCATTTTCAATCTTATTTACCTTTTCCGGCATTTTAATTTTTTCCTTTTCAAATGAAGCGCTACTCATTTTCACTAAACTAAAAGCATGTGTTGGGACTTTAACCTTTTCGACCCCGAATTTTACCCTGTGTCTCGATATTACTTTTTGGTATTTAAATCATGAAACATTTTTCTAAGAAGTGTGCACGCGACATTTGAAGTCGGCACGCATCTTTGTTAGAGTTTTAGAGCTAGTTTACTTTTAAACAATTTCAGCTTAAAACAGGTTAAATGAATTTTGTATCAATATTTTTTAGTTTCAGAAATATTATGTAATATTTATGGAAAAATACAAAATTATCACTTTTTGATTTTATCTAACCATTACTAAAGAAACAGGGTTTTGATCAAACGAGCCCAATTCGTAGACTTCAATTAGAACACAAACTTTCCCTGATATCGCTGCAAATTATTGGAAATTATTTTGGGGATAACAGTAACATTTTTGTAATTTACTTTGAATTCACTTCTAAAAATATTAATTTGTTGGTGCCTACTTTAATTAAACCCATAACTCAATCGTAGCTCTTGCTATAAGATGACAAATAGGTGAAGTTGCTGTAAGGCAAGTTTGGGGTCGAAAGGGTTAACATTACCGTTGACTTCTCGTCGCTTGTCGCCTTGAGGTAGTTATGCTCCTGCGAGGTGATGCGTGGATGCTCCTCCAACGAATTGTAGATCAGCCAGTGGCAGCTGATGCCGAAGCATAGCGACACTACTCCAATTACATAGAATGAAGTCTCCCAGCCGAGGTGGCAAAGTAAACCGGACAGCGGAAAGCTGAGCAAGGCGCCGGCCGCATAACCGCCATAGGCAAAGGAAAGCAATGCAGTGCGCTCGGTGGTGTGCGCCCAGGTAGAGAAGAGCTGATAAATCGCCGGGTTACCGCAGCCCTACAGTGGGCAGTGTAAATAAATAAATAAAAAATAAAAAATGTTGCAATGCTCAAACGAAAGCTTGACCGCAGTCATACTTTACCGCTATAATGCCCTGTATGAAGTACACAATGAAGGCAGCCGTAAAACTGATCTTGGCAAAGAACGGTATCAGCATAAACACCAACGCCTGAACGGTGATCGAGTGTATGAAGAAGAATTTGCCGCCAAACTTGTCCGTCAAGTGGCCCGCAATGGGTGCGGTGATGATGAAACCATAGTAAAAGGTGCCCAGTATGAGGATTGCGTTGCTGCGCGTCCACGGCAAAGCACCAGACTGTAAATTAGGCACAAATTTTCAATTCATATCATATCATTTTGTAAAATGTATGTATTTGGATGATTTAAATAATTTTTGTTCGATTGCCAGCTCTACTTTAGAGCTGATTTCCAATAGGCTCTGTCTATGCTTTTGCTTTGTTTAACTTTGTTTTGCGTGCGGCTTATTCGCGACTTTAGACGTTGGCAAGACAGAAATTATTCAACACAGACATCAAAACAATTGCAATTTGGAATTGAATAACGGATTTGGTCACAATGGTGCATGTTTGAAGAGTGTCGCCACTCACCTGCGACACGGACTGCGTTTGGTTGGCGTTCTCGGGCGTGGCGCAGGGGCTGAGCAACTTCACTCGATGATTGGTCGCATTGTGGTCCTCGGGAAAGTGCTGCACCATGCAGAGTATGACAAAGTTGAGCGTGTTGCGCATGCACAGGTGCATGACCATTGCGAAGAAGGCGCACACCGCGTACGTCAGGCGCACCGACGACCAGAAGGAATGCTTTGTCGGCGCTTCAACGGCCACGTCGTCGAACTTTTGCGGATTTTTCGATGACATTACGTTCAAACAATGACAACAACAACAACAACAACAACAATAGCAATAACAATAGCACAACTTAGCGCAAACAAAAAGCACACAAAACTACGCGAAATTGCACTGACGCCACACTCGCCACGATCTGCGCTCTATGTCCCGCCGGTTGTTGACGCTTGTGCAGACACTTGACACAGCCGAGACGTGTTCGGTGTTACAGTTAGCTGTATATTCGTTCATATTACATGCAGTCATACGTACTGTTTGTGTTGTTGCTGTATGGTTGGGCGTTGATGTTTATTGTTAAACTAGTGTTGGAAAAAATGTCAAAATTGTCACGTAAAAAAGTTATATTTGTTGGCAGCGAAACGCATCACGACCGGGACGACGTATGCGCACCGCGACAATTGCATTCTTCGGTGTAAAATCATGCGCAGCCAATGCCGGCACTGGCTGGTCTCGAGTCTGGCGGCGGTTCCTGCTAGCACGTCCGATTAGCAAATATACAAAAGCTGGAAATGCGACTGCCGACTGCGACTGCGACTGCACTCGCTGCGTGCGGGCCCCGGTTTGCTGGAGTGGCGGGAGCGTGCAATTGATTGCAACGGTTGGCGCATGCATTTCATGCAATTTGTTTATGAATATTTCATTACAAAGTTAACGATAAATATAGCAAAAACATTGCATCGTAATGCATTAAAAAAAGAATAGAGTGCAGCAAGCAGTTAAGGTGAACATTAAGTTGGGAGCGCAAATGCTGAGAGGTTCTAAAACACTTTCAACGGGACTTTTCAACAAAGTGGCAGATTAGACGCTTTGTGAATTCAAGTCAATTGGGTTGTGGTGCACGTTTTCAAATAAACTGGAGATAATGAACTATTTCATATTTGATAATATAGCAGTTAGTCAAAACTATTTAAGGCAAACACAATGCGAAACTAAAATCTTTATAATATTACAGAAAAATCAAACAATATACCACATGTTATTAATTTGATTAACAAATATAGGAAAGGACAGAACATCGACGTGAACAGTTTCGGGCTTAACTATACAGGTCTCCTTCGTATAACGCGGTGGTTACGTTCCAGGAAAATTCCGCGTTATGCGATTCGCGTTATAGAAGACTTAACTTTCATATAAATTTTAGAGTTATGTTCCAATAAGCTTTTCCCAAAATAAAATAGGTACTCAATTAAAGATGTATGTATATTCCAAATCAAAATTCATACTTTATTTAAAAAATTAAAACCCATAATGAAAAAAACTGTTTTTTTTAATCGCTTATATCGAAAACGCGTTGTAGAAGTACCGCGCTATACGAGGGAGACCTGTACTAGAGGTCAGGTACCTTTTAGCAATGATGATAAAGTCCAAGTAATCTTTCATTCTTTTTTGGCTCAGCTGGTTAGTTTTACTGAATGTTCGAACAGTAAAATGTTGGAAAAAATATTTCTTTCGGCAACTACCAACAAATGGCAAATGGTGCTAGTAAGATTGCGTATATATGTAAAACCAATGTTCCGAATTGGCATAAAACACAACTGATCAAATGTTTTTTGGTTCTGAATACTAATACTTATGTTAATGAAAAGCCGGTTTTTCGCAAGTAAATATTTAATGTTTTTTGTTTGCTAATTTAAACAGCAATTGGTTTGGATTGGATTGGGTTGCATACATAGTTGTGTATCTATGTGAATGAGTGGTGTAGTGGTTTTTCAGTACGTGTAAATAATGGAACATATGATTCAATTATGATTCCTGCTTTCGTTATGGAACGCAACCTTTTGTCAATAATGCTTGCGAGAATGCGTGAGCCACGAACAGATGGTAACTGCTCGCCGGCACATATGCCACCAGTGGGTGTTGCCTAAAAATAGCTGCGCAGCTAACACACCGCCCACACTGCTCACCCTGCCACCGGCCGCACATGTGGCGCAGGCAGCAGATGTTGCGCCATGTTATTGGTCCTTTGTGACATAATTCAAACACTCGCGAACCGTTGGCCAATATCAACACAAACGCTACGGCGAGCAGCACAACACCGGCGACAGTTCCAATGCCACAGTACGAACAACTTTAGTGCCCCAAACAAAGCAATGTGGTACAAGCATTTCAAATATTAATGCGGCATGTTCCTTCCTTTTGACGAAAGTTTGCTTTATGAACATACTCGCGCATTCATACATAGACACATACATATGTACAAGTATATGTATGTGTGTTCAAATATATTGGAAGTTCATCCATGAGATGCACAAGCGAACTGAAGTGTGCGTGTTGTACAAATTTTCCATTCGCTCTTTCGATTTCGATTGTGATTTTGTGTGTTGGTTGGCTGCTTCGAAATTTCCATTGTGTCCTGCCGGATTGTTTATCGTCCTTGTGGGTGGACATGTTATAGTATTTTTCACATTCATTTGTGTATATATTTTGTATTTGTGCTTTTTTACACGAATCAATCCGTTAATTGGCTGAGGTCATGCACACATAATGCATTTGCCAGTGTGCGGCTGGTGAGTGTTGGGGTGTTGAGTGGCGCCTCGAAATGGAATGGAATAATCGTGCACGCTCATTTTCATTTAGTTATCACTGCATCAACATCGAAATCATATATACATATATGGGCATATTTACACACGTATTGGTGTATGTGATACATGGCGCTTTCTATTTTTATACTCAATCGTTCCGCTCTAGCAATGCAAAAGTAATTTGATTAAAGAATTTTAATACTCTATTAAGCGAGTAGTTGTGTGGAATTTGTTGTACATGCTGCTTATTGTCTACTGGAATAGGGTAAACATTTTAAAAAAAAATATGTATACCAACAGTGTTGCAAAAACTTGCCAAGCTAGTCAGTTTTGCTATTGAGATTAGTTGAGGAGGTCCATAACAAATCGGAATAATTCGACTTTTTAAGTTTTTCGTTTTTTTTTGACTGAATCCAATTCTACATGTTACAATCTGTGTAACGATTGTTATAAAACATACCAAAGGTCAATAATTTCATTGTTATTCAAAACCAAAAATAACGGTTCAGACCAAAATGAAACATTTCCATATGTATGCAATAAATAACTTCGAGATATAAATGAAAAGTCAATGATATAAATTATTTTTACTATTATGGCACCTCTACCATAAAATTTAAATTTATTGTTATGGTAACTCTACAATAACTATAAAACGGTAAGAATTTTATCGAGTTTTAGGGCGTGTTGAAAAAGATTTGCGAAAAAATACTACAATTTTTTTTAAAGAAGGTTATCACAAAGTTTATTCTGTGCACTGGCAAGTTAAGATTTTAGGAAAGGATTGGCACCTTAAGGATTTAAAAATGTTCACAGAATATTATCGTCCTATAAACGGCATACAGAGTATGAAAAGAATTTACTTGAAACTCTCCACAAATCTTTTGAATCTTACAAAATTGAAGGCAAAGAAAAATTTACCAGCTATCTTAAAAGAGGCAAAATACGTTTGCTTGATAGAATTCCTCTTGGTGTTTCAATTAATTTAGAAAAGAAGAAAGATGTTGTTAAACTATAGGAAAAACATTATGGCCAACAGTGGTCAAACATTTCGGGGTTCGAATTTTAGACGAACAAGGAAATAGTTCCAATGAAACCGATGATATAACCTAATGTGACTGTTTGGAGGAGGACCCTGGAATGAGATGTACACAATGTTGACTTTTTCTAATACTTGAATGGAGTAAGTTCGGGTAGTGTGATATGGTCGGGTAATATGATATAGCGGCTTATTTCACAAGTGCGTTGACTTTTTTCAAAATTAACCTTTTTAAAAAATCATAACAGCTAAAAAACTCCTGCTGCATGATTTTGGATGTGTTTGCGTAAATAGTTTACTGTGAGTGTGATGAAGTGCTTTGAGTAGGCTTGCACAAGTTTTTGGTCATGAAGTTAGAACGCATAAAAGGTAAAAAAAAATATTATTAGAAAGTTCGGGGCTAATCAGAAGTAAATCAGTGATATCGATTATGAGTTTACGAGGTACGCTCTTCTTAACAAAATTATTATTGTTTTTTTATAATATTTTCTTCGCAAAAAGTCAATTTCGGGTAATGTGATATACCAAAGTTTGGGTAATGTGATATACTACATCACAGTAACACTATTTGTATACAGAAATGTATATATACAGTATAATCTCGATAATTCGGACACTCGCTAATACGGACAACGAGGTAACACTCATTTCTATTGTAGACTCTGTAATCCGGACACTCAATTTCTGTTGTAGACTCTGTAATCCGGACACTAGTGTCCGGTTTTTAACTGTCCGGATTATCGAGATTATACTGTACTTACTTTATTTTATAATATTTGAAGTGGAATATTCTCAAAAATCTGTTACGGTTCAGTTTCAGATAAAAAAATCCATGAAATCATGTTTCTCAGTAACAATTTTTAACCCTGGGACCAAAACGCAACATTTCCAAATTTGTTTTCTAAATAACTTAAAAATTAATTGTCAAATAAATACATTTATTTATGATTTGTATTATTATTTAAAACACTTCTATTTAAAACAATATATGTATATATCCTACTGACTTTAATTAAATTTATTCGTTTATCCAAAAAAATTGTTTTGGTGAAATTATTGCGTTTTGTTATGGACCTCCTCAGTTGATCCTTAATGATTTTGGTTATACATGCTGAGACAGTTGAAAAACTTTGATTACAAATTTATCAAATACACTGGACTATCTAATACACTGGACTTGGTAGATTCTCAGAATGCGCACCTTTTTTATTGTATAAGCATGCAGAGATTCCGGCTTTCAAATAACTGTGAAAGTATCGGCCATGTCAAGAAGCTTAACATTTAGTCCAGTAAACTTCTCAATAGATTGTGATAGTTGAGGTAGGCAGTTTGCCGTTCGACTAGTTCACTCAGTGCCAATCAAAGTCTACGGTGGTTCCAAAATGGGCCACTTCGATCTTCGTGAGTGCGACGGCAGTCGAAATATCCTTTAAACCCGTTAGACAGTTAACCTAACCCGACTTGAACTGAATGCATCTCATTCAACTTACCCATACTTAACCTTGCCTTACTTTACATTTTGTGCCTAACCAAAACTAACCTAACCTTACAAAACCGATATTACCCATTTACAAAGTTAACCTATAATAATTACACTACTCAAAGCGTGGCTAGTGCGTAGAGACAAAAGAACAAAAACCTAGCAACTTTACCAAAGTTTTTACTACCAAGTCAATCATTCCTTCCTCGACTTCAACTTTCGGCAATTACTATCCACCGCATATTCTTGGATAAGTTAAATCGAAGTAGATTCCTCGATTCCTATTTTCATGCAGAAAGTGCTGCAAAAATTACCTCAAAGCACGCTACACATGGCATGGCCCCTGCAAGCATTATCCTCATATCCGCTGTGGCAGCATTTCGTTTGCCAAAGCGTACAATAGTCTACTACTCTACCTAATTGGGTGCCGACGCTGGTGTCAGAATGCGCCGCTAGCTGAATTAGCTCGCATTGCACACACACACGCATACACACGTACACAATCGTTCAACAGCAGCTTTCAGTGCAAAATGGCGACGCAGGAACGAGGCTTCACCTGGGTAAAGCTGAACGACGTGTATTTTTTCTCATGCTACGCCCCTCCTAGTTGGAGCAACAGCGACTTCGAGCGCATGCTGACAGCACTTGTCCTGGAAGCGCAGGGCAAATTTCCGCTAGTGGTGGCGGGCGATTTCAACGCCTGGTCAACGACTTGGGGCAGTGCACGTACTAACCGGCGCGGCAAAATACTGCTGGAATGCCTGGCGCCGCTCGAGCTCAGCTTGCTCAATCATGGTGGGCAACACACATTCGACTCCGGCAGAGGCAGATCAACGATCGATCTAACTTTCGCACACAACACGCTGGCAAGAAACGCAAAGTGGGCTGTTAGCAGCATGTACACGCATAGCGATCACTTTGCTATTATCATGGAGCTAGAGTTGCGTATACGTACACCGCATCAGGTTCGCAAAGCACAGGTCAAGGGCTGGAGAAGGCAGGCTTTCGATGAAGCGATGTTTGAGCTGGTTTGGAGCGAAGAGCAAGTTGAGCCGGATACTGCCACGAGAATGGCGGTCAGCATTACTGCCAAGCTGTCAAAAGCGTGCGACGCCGCAATGCCGAGGCGCACGAACAATCTACTCAAGAAACCGGTCTATTGGTGGAATGACGAAATAGCCAGCGCTAGGAAAATGTGTCACCAGGCGCGCAGAAGGCTGCAGAGAGGCAGGAATCTGCCGACACGAGAAGCGCTGCAGCGCAACTACAAGGCGTGCAAAAAGGCTCTCAAGGTGGCCATCCGCAGCAGCAAGAAGGCATGCTTTAAGGCGCTATGTGACGAGGCAGATGTAGACCCATGGGGCAAAGCGTACAAGGTGGCTATGAGTCGCATCAGAGGACCGAGATCGCCGCAGCCGAGCGACCCAACGCTCATGAGCAACGTGGTCGCCACACTATTCCCACCGCAGGATAACCTCGGAATTGTTCCTGAGCAATTGATCGCAATAGGCGACATCCCGGAAGTGACGGCCAGCGAGGTACTGCAAACTCTGGGTAAAATAGACAACAACAAATCCCCAGGGCTTGACGGCATTCCGAACGTGGCACTGAAAGCTGCAATGCGAAGCAGGCCGGAAGTATTCGCTGCCTTATACGATGCGTGCATGAAGGAGGGTGTTTTTCCGGATAAGTGGAAACAGCAGAGGCTAGTGCTACTGCTCAAGCCCGGCAAACAGCCAGATCAACCGTCATCGTACCGGCCCCTGTGTATGCTCGACACAACAGGCAAGGTGTTAGAACGCATCATATGCGACAGACTCCAGTCAACGTTGGAGAAGCCAGGCGGACTGTCGTCACAACAGTATGGCTTTCGAAAAGCGCGTTCTACGGTTGATGCGATACAGGCGGTGATAGGCACAGCGCGCGAGGCCACGAGTGGCAAACGATGGCTTGGGGGCGCGAAAAAGTATTGCGCCGTCATCACGCTCGATATAAAAAACGCATTTAATTCGGCCAACTGGGGTCGTATCATGGACGCTTTGCTAGCACTTGAGGTCCCAGTGTACCTGCAGCGGATCATATCGAGCTATTTTCACAACAGGCTGTTGCTGTACGACACTGACGACGGCGTGCAGCAGTATGCGGTGTCCGGTGGCGTTCCACAGGGCTCAGTGCTCGGTCCAACCCTGTGGAACGTCATGTATGACGGCATTCTCCGCATCGATCTGCCAGATGATGTGAAAATCATCGGCTACGCTGATGATATCGCGATCGTTGCGGTGGCGAAACACACCGACACCCTACAACGTAAATGCAACGACACAATAATACGCGTGAAACAGTGGTTGACTGACGCGAAGCTGGAGCTGGCGGCACACAAAACTGAAGCTGTGTTGCTCAGTACGAGGAAGCGGAGTGAGGTGCTCACCATCACAGTGGGAGACCACGAAATCTCGTCTCAGCCCTACCTCCGATACCTTGGGGTCGTCATAGACACAAAAATGACATTCAAGGAGCATCTGAAAATCGTATGCGAGAAGGCAGCACGCGTGAACGGCGCACTAACGCGCTTGATGCCGAACGTTGGAGGTCCACGCGCCAGCCGGCGAAAACTATTGGCTAGAGTAACGTCGTCAATCATACTGTACGCAGCCCCAGTATGGGCGGACGCGACAAAAACGCGGGAGTACATGAGAGGCATCAGGGCGACCTACCGTTTGAGTGCACTACGGGTTGCTAGCGCCTTTCGCACGGTGTCAGACGATGCTATAGGAGTCATAGCGAACATGCCGCCTATTGACCTGCTAGCCCTCGAGATGCAACGCCTATATAGTGCACCCAGCAAGCCGACGAGCGTCGCGAAAGCTGCGGAAAGGAGCGCCACCATTAGAGACTGGCAACAGAGATGGGAGCGATCCACCAAGGGGCGTTGGACATTTGCGTTGATCCCGGACATCGCGCGGTGGGTAGAGCGCAAGCATGGTGAGTTAGACCACAACATAACGCAGCTGCTGAGTGGGCACGGCTGCTTCAAGCAGTACCTCCACAGATTCAAGCACGATGACGACCCCTTCTGCCCGCAATGCCCGGCGAAGCACGAGACCGCAGAGCATATCCTGTTGGAGTGCCCGCGGTTCAAGTCCGTCCGAAGGGAATTAGCATTAGCTCTTGGGGAGCATCCGTCCGTTATAAACCTGACTGCACACATGTGTGACACCCCACGCAAGTGGGAAGCTGTATGCTCGGCTGCAGCCAGCATTATAAGAACACTGCGCGTTTTAGAACGCCAACGTAGGGAACATAGATAGTCCGAGGTGGTGGGCACGGTGCCGCACCCTACTGATACCAGGAAGTAATTCCTTGCAGGACGTTCCCTGGTATCAGTGTAGGAGATAGAAGGGTTTTTAGTGGGTGAAAGTCTCACACTCCGGCTTTCAATGCTTTTCCCTTCTTTAAAATAAAAAAAAAAAAAAAAAAAACACGTACACAATCAATGCGAAATGTGTCGCGGAAAGACACTGGCCGCCAGCATTGCCCGATGCGCTACAAAGCGTTGTGGCCGCGTGCCGGCGACATATGCTTGTGGCTTTCAATAGTTTATCAGCCATTTAGCTGCCACCTGTCCATAGAAATTCTCCACGACTTTGTTCGCCACACCCGCTCCTTCTCCTCGCCCCGACTACCTGCACAGTCTTCCCTTTTGGCCGTTTGAAATATTCGAATATGACACGGACACGGTCGTGGACATGGACGTGCACCGCATGCCAGTGGGCAGTTGGCGCGCTTGTTTAGCCAAAGCTCCACTTTGACGAATGTATTTGTGCCGCGAACATGCTGTCGTGGTCGATACCATCTGCACGGTTGTACCGGCGTATGTGTGTGTGTGTGTGGGTGTGTGTTCATATGCGCGACTATGGCGTGCAAACGTTCTGCGTTGTAATATTTCCTTGACGTTCCCACCAACACCCGTGCACCGCCCATACAGCCATTCCCACCCGCGCCAACGGCCCCTTCTGCTGCGCCGCCACGTTCGCCGGCTTGCTGCGAAACCACACAAGTCGCGCGATGCCTGCGCGGTTGGTGCGACTTTATTCAAATTTCACTCCCCACTGTCCAAAGTCCGAAGCTTCAAATTCCGGTGACATTGCTACTCGACACTGGCGAATGCCGGCTGGCAGGCACGAAGCGTGCGCCATGTCTGGCACAGTCGGCCGCTGGTTAGCTGGCGCGCACCTGTGTCTTTCGCTTTGGATTTGGCGCCAGGTTCGGCGTTGCCGCTGTGCTTGTGGCTACAACAGTCGCTGGTGGTCCGTTGATGTGGCGGAGTTTATAGTTTTGTTCACTAATGTTTTGTAGTTTGCGCTCTGGCGGCGGCGGCGGCAGTGGCAGCGCTCTAAAGGGACATGTCCCAACTATCTGCGCGCATTTGCTTACATGTCGTTGCGGGCGTATTGGTGGATGTGGCGCTGGTGTTGCCGCTCACTCATGACCCAATTCCACGCCATATTTTGTGTGCTTTTCATACCGCATTGCTGGGGCACTGTGCGCTAGTAAATGTTTACTCAGCTTTCTGTATTCACTAAACAGAACTGTTCAGATAGATGGATGCAGGTACTGATTAAAATTTGAGGTTTTTATTTATAAACTTCACTGCCGAACTGCATGGGTTAGGTTAGGTAAGTTGGCTGACCTCATTGGGTGTATAGCGATACCAGTCGGAGCTCCTTAGTGTTGATAATTCGGGTGTTTCTAGCAAAGTTCAGCAGCGACTTGATGTCATACTTGAGTACCTCCTTTAACCCAGAAAAGAACGGGGACCCTAAGTAAGTAAGTCGTAGTCTTGAGATAGCCGGACAAGAGCAGAAAATGTGTGCCAGGGTAACCGAACTGCATATAAAACTGTAAGATTCCTAGCCAAATTAAAGAGTTCTAAAATAATCGGCGGCATATTAAGTTAGGACTTTACAATGTTAATGTTCTTAACACTAGAAAGATCGCAAGATTTCCATACCTACTGTAGTCTTTGTATCATATCCGCTAATATTTCGAAAGGTACACATGAGATTTGGGTAATTTTTCACAAAATAAATTTAAAAAAAATATAAAAATTTTTACAATAAAAAAATAAAAGTTACCATTTGGTTGCTTTGAAGCAATAGTTGATAGAAATACTAGAGAAAATACGGGATATTTCAAAATTAAAAACCGTCGATGGTCTTTCTAGTATAAAATATGTGTAAAGAG
The DNA here is from genome assembly GCA_963668005.1 of Melieria crassipennis. Taxonomy (NCBI): domain Eukaryota; kingdom Metazoa; phylum Arthropoda; class Insecta; order Diptera; family Ulidiidae; genus Melieria; species Melieria crassipennis. The sequence continues at coordinate 128,671,220 of OY764961.1, forward strand.
AACTTTCGATTTGACTATAACATAACTCTGGGTTATTTATATATTGAAAGTTCTGTCGTAATATTGACAATTATATGGTGCTCAAGTTCCAGATAAGCGCCTGAAGATTCTGTTTTAGAACGAGTCTAATTGGTGAAACATGCATAGTTGAAAGAATCAGTCTTTGGAGTTAGTTAAATAGCAGCCAGGAAATGCGTCAGGCCAACCAATCTAACCACTTTAATCAATCTCCTTAAATCATGAGAAGTATCCTATCATTTTCCTTCCTTCCATTAATATTATTAATGGCACTGTCAATTGGCTCGCTCTTCCTGGCAAGATCTTCTTTAATTCGCCGCTAAAAGTCCTTCGGAATCCTGTGCCGTTTTATTTTGGCTTCGTGAGTACAAATTAAGCTCTAAATGCTCTTCTTTCTGGAGCTCAATAGACTGTTTCTTTCATTGGTTATTGATATTGCGCTTCCTAAACCTGTCTTTCTAGATTCACTTAACCTTGTCTTCTCAGAGACTTTTACCTTAGTTTATAGTGCATTAGTATGTAAGGACACTCTCTTAATATTGTCATGGTCTGTGAGAACTTTTGTTCATAGACCAAATTGAATAAGAATAAAAATGAATATTATACAACAAAAAATAACCAAATATATCTTTTAACCCTTTCGCTACAGGTTTTTACTGGGGAAAGTTTAAATGTGGTTATGTGGTTATATTAATATAGCAACATTCCATAAGAAATTTTTTAATTTTTATACTCGGACCCTGTATTTTAGAGTGTTTTTCTATGAGAGCAACCACATCGTTGTGGCTGTAATAATTACTTAAACATAAAATTTTTTACGGATAACGAAAACTTGAATATTTCTTCATTTACTTCAGCCAAAATTAAAAAAAAAAGTATCTAAATTGAAAGAAACTGTCAAATTAAAAAGTTCTCTAATTTTCTCTGCTTCTTCTTCCTTTACTATGATATGTCAAGATTTACCATTACAAAAACGTGTATACTTCTCTTCTTTAAAATTAAATATTCAGTTTATTAATTTCGTATTTTTCCTAAAACTTCAAACTATTCTAAGGACCAACAAAAATGTATTCTTGCAACCATAGAGGATGCAGACGTCCACAAAGTAGCATGTTGCCATATGGCAACAAAATAGCGAAAGGGTTAAGAGTCCTTGGGTAGATTGTAGTGCGACAGGTTAGAGCATTTCTTGTACTGTTTTAAATATTTCTTGTATTTGAAAGTTGTCTTCAGTAAGAAAACAATAAAAATGCTCAATTGGGTAACTTTTTTCGTAACTTGTTTAGGTCAATACTGACTGACTTTATGTATAAAAGGATCAAAGGGTCAGTTAGAATTTAGAAGACTTGTTTGTAGTATAGCAAGCATTACATAACTATGGGCAGGATAAATATTTCCGTACTCTTAATCACATCATCATTCACAATCATATCGTGATGGGCTCATTTCCAGTAGTAACCAGTTCCTTACAGAAAGTAGATCATATGAGTAAACGGTGATTTGGTATGTTTCTTTCGATCCTGAAGATCCTAAAGTATCTAATGGAATGATTTGAACATGAATGTTCATATACAAAGCCTGTATATACTAAGGTCGCTACTAAGTTCTCAATTGTTTTGCTTGTACGAAATTATGTGCACCAAGTTGCCTTTTTAGCACTGCACCGTTTCTTACGGTATTGTGTCAAATTCCCATTGTATATAGTTACATATACTATTCCTTATACTAAGTATTTATTCATCATGTATTGTTGTTGTTTTTGTTGTAGTTGCCGCGGCTTTTCTGTGCTTTCCCACTTGATTGTTGTTATTGTGGGGCTGCGTTGCTCGCGCTGTCCGCTGTAAGAATCATTGAGTTGTTGCTGCAAGTTGCGCGGCCGCCACTATATTCCGCCAGCGCACACCTTTACTGCGCCCGATTCCACTTTCATTCCCACTCCACTCCCACTCCCACTTTCGCTGCGGAACTCACACTTGCACCACACCACACCACACCACACCTGACGAAGACAAAAGGCTAAAGGCTCGTGTCGCTGGCTGGTCGGCGGCAGATAACGGCTGCATGCCGCAAAGTGGCAACGCCAGTCGCGTTTAATGACTTTTTCGGAAAGGATCAAAAATCGAACTGTGCCGCGGCGGAAATACGGCCACGACTCTGCTGCTCTATAGCGCACACACAGCAGACTGGCAGGCGGTCAGACAGACCGACAGTCGGACACAAGTGCAGCGGCTGCGCTGGATAATAATTAATACAAAATAATGCAACTGAAAGTGCGGTTTCAGTAAATAGTCGACGAAACGGCAAATCGCTCGGACGTAGCGAAAAGTCAAGCAATATCGCGAAGCGACGCGTTCGAGTTCGACAAGTTGTGCGAATGCATTAAGCGGTCTCAGTGCGCGGAAAGTGCAATAAAGTTGGCAATTATCGTTGCCGGTGTTGCTGTAATTGTCGCTGCATCGATGCCGGTACTGTCTTCGACGGTCGGCGGCGTTGATGTCTGTGTCGAGTGCGTACGGAACACTTTGACCGCTTCCATTTGTGGCTAATTGCTTGAACGTGCTCGCACTTTGTGCTTGACCCGAAAGCGGCGATTAATGCAGTTTTTTTGTATATAGATTGCACACAATAACATAAGCAAATACACAGTTCTCGTTCAACTGTAGTGTATGTATGTATGTATGCATGTACATGAATGCTGATCTCAAGAAAGAGAGATAACAACAAAACCGAAAAACAAAATATCACGAAAAAAGTGCCGTACGATAGCCGAAGTCATTAATTATAATTACTACTTTTCGGAAAATTTAATGATTATTGATTGAGTGAATGAGAAAACGAAAAACTGAAGCGGAGGCCAGCGTAATCGTGTAATGCCAGTGGCCGAGTGTCTGTGTGTATGCTGATATTGTTGTTATTATTTTTCAACGGCTCAGCAATAAGACCGATTCGGGCGTTTGGGGCGAAATTGTGCCGTGAAGTGAACAAATTTAATGAGGAAGCTGGCAAAGTTGCAGCAACTTGTACAGCACTGAATGCAACATTCGGATTAAGCATTTCGAAAGAAATCCCTACGGATAAAATACTGGACTGAGAAAGGTGGGTTTTGTAAGCGATTGTAAATAGGAATAGTGAAATTATTACTCAATCAAAGTTTACTTAAAGAAAGCAATGACTTTAATAACATAATTAGTATATAAATTGTTGTAATTATGCAATTTTTGACCACACTTAAAGGTCCTGTTTGTTATTTCCTCATATATTTGATTAAAATTGCCTCATATATTTGAAGAAAAGTCCATAAATAACGAAAATATGCAACGCTGATACGTTTGATTAATGCGTTAAGCCATCAGTTTCAAGCGGCGCTCAACTCTAGGTTCGATTCCCATTTGAAGCCAACAATAAAATATGGAAGACATTATTTTTCTTTAGACGGTTGTTTTGTTCTGTTTTAGATTTTAAAAGCTTATGAAATAAACTTTCCAACGCGATATCAAACGTTACAGTCATTGAAATAGAAGAACCTGTCGATACAACTTCTTTCGAAAATATTGTGAAAATTAAAAAATTGCTACGATAGCAACTTTACACCTAAAATCCTATGAAGAGTGAACTCCGCTAATGTCTGAATTTCAAGTGGTCAGGGTTGTAACTTTGTCTGTGTTATGATGCGGTTTTCGATTTCATTTCAATTACGATCCATTAAAAACTACACAAACTTTCCAAAGACAAAAACTCTAAATTTTAATGCAAGTTTTTCTCGAATAAACAATTTCATAATATTGCGCTACGTGTAAGTTTTGATATCGAACTATTTTACAGCCACCAGGTTCCATAGAGCACAGGAACTGAATTAATAAAAATTGAAAAAATAACAAATATGCTAACGAAGTAGTGTCCGACCGAAACATCTTTTTTGGGCCGAAACCGAATTTCGGTTTTTTTAAATATTCGGCCGAAACCGAAACTTTCTACATAGTTGAAATAAAAATCACCATATCAAGCATTGTTTTCAACAAACGAATTTTACATTAAGTAAATAAAGAACAAACAAACAAACATAACATAAATAAATAAATACTTATTAAACAAATTAAAACAATTTATTCATTTTTTAAAAACATAAACATGAAAAAATCACCATTTCGTACCTTACTTGCTAATATTAAAAATTAAATAATTTAATATTATATGCTAAAAAAAAGAAGTTTATTTACATTGGTGGCATCCAAATTGCTCCTCCTTTCACTAATATCTGCTACACAATAAAATTTAAACAATATTCTAGAAAGTTTCGGTTTCGGCCGTTCGGAAATTTTTTGACCGAAACTGAAACCGAAAACGAAACCACTTATTTGGGCCGAAACCGAATATTCGGTCGGACACTATAACGAAGGATATGTGGAATGATAGATAAGGAAAAATAGAAAGCATGGCAAGAAAGAAAAGTTGAAGGAAGTAAAGGTTGAAATAGCGGATTATATTAAAATAGGTTCTTCACAATTTATTTGTGAGTTTAAAAGAATACGACTAGGCTTAACACTAGAAAGATTGCAAGTTTTCCATTCCTACAAATACTACATATTATATCCGTCGATATGTCGAAAAGTACAAATCGGATGTGGCTGATTGTAATTGTACAACCCTAGTTGTAGAAATAATTGTAGAACCCGAGAGAAAAATAAAAGTCATCAAAGCAAAAGTTAATGGAAATACTAAAGAAAATACAGATATTTAAAAATGATAAACCGTCAAAATGACCGCAATGGTCTTTCTAGAGTTAAGGACAGGAAGTATGGAAATAAAATACGGTTTTCTCGATTCAGTCATCAGAACAGTGGCAAAATGTCTACAATATTTGAGAGATTCCTATGAATATGAAATAGTTTCCGAATATTCACAGGCAACATGTCTTCTTAACTCCTTCCGGGTTGTGTCCCTTGCAGACGATACACGAAACGTTGACACTTCGATTCGCACCGCCAAATACATTGACAACTAAATACATGTAAATTTCTAGCTGTAGGGTATACAAGTGAAATGAAATTAGTTGAAATGTTTTTCTCTGTTATCAATTACTCACTGGTCGTTACAAGCAGCTGATGGCCTCGTTTGTGCAATTCATGTTCATTTCATAATCGCATTGGTGTGAGTGAGCATGCAAAGTAGGCATTTTTCAATTGGGAACCAAAAAAAAAACAAAATAATAACGAAAGCCGTAAACCTACAAATAACCAAAGTGCTGTTATTCCTTTTTCACAAATGTTAATTTATTAACGAGAAATTTGCGCAAAGATTATCGCAAACACATGGAGCGAGCAACTTTGTGGGTTAACGAGCTGTTGCTGTTTCGTGTTATCAGTAGAATTGTATATTTTTGATTTTGATTTAGTTGATTTTTGCAAAAATATTGCACGACTCATGGCAGCAGAGAGAGATTTTGAGAGATTTTTATGAGAGAGTGAAAACAATTTATATTCTTTGCAAAAGTTTTGTGTTGTTACGAAAATTAATTTTACTGGTCAAAGCAGGCTTAGTTCGTATCGTTGGATTGTGCCAAAATAAAACACAATAGGGGTATTCTCGATGTCTTGCAAAACCCTTGCACATTGCAGAAGTTGCAGATTATGCAGACTTTTGCAATCCGTACAATGATACAACAACAAAATACAGTCAAAATCATATCTGCAACTACTTCTGCAATATTTGCAACAGCGAAACCCATGTTTTGTGTAAAAGCTGACTACAAAAACACTTTCAGTCAAGAAATCAACAATTTTTGAATTTTCGACTGTTCGCGGCATTTTTTACAATATTTGAATTTTTGAGTGTTCTCGAAGTCTGGCACTTTTCAGGGTTGCAAATATCAGTTTCTGCAAGTTTTGCAATGTTGCAAGACATCAAGAATACCCCTAATGAAATTTTGTAATGCAGTTCACCACTAGTATATACTTTATTTAGATTTTTTCAAAGTCACTTTACTTTCATTTCCCTTTCTACAGTCACTTTCACTTTAATTTCGTTTCACTTTCACTCGTTCTCAAACATTCCAGCATCGCCACGAACCGTCTCTGCGATAATTTTCGCAAAAACTAATTACCATACTCCCTAAAAGTATGCAATGCTACTGCTACTACTTCAATGTTGTCGTGTTGGCTTTGCTAGGCGCGCCGCAGTTGCGCAGAGTGAGATCGTTGCAATATCATATTATAAAATTCGGAAAAGTAAAATTGTTAATATTTGTAGAAGAGGGATTCTTTTGCAGAAATATCCTTCAAGGAATATTTACACCTTTAATTGTGATATCTCTATCTTTGAAGATGTTTTTGATGCTAGTGCAAGTAAGCTGCCATCAGGTGTTCAGTAAAACTTTGTACTCCTCGATGTACATATGTATTAAGATTTGTGTCTTTGTTAAATGGGAATTCCACTATCTAGGGTAGTAAAATAGACTGGAAAAGTCCTACTAATCGAATGTTGTACATTTATACTGCAGGAATCATAGGTGAATACTCAGATTCAACGAGATTCACAATACAAACAAATAGTGACGCCCTATCAAGTACCTACCCTGTTCAAGTAACCAACATTTGTGGACCGCTTAAATACTTCAAAAATGTTGCATTAACCCATTGCTGCCGGGTACCAGTTCCGCCCATACGATTTTGATAGAATTGCATACACGACCTAGAAGTGACCCAAAATGATCAGAAACATAATTTCAGCTTTATATCTCTGCACGTTGCTGAGATATTCATTAGGTATTTTGTACCCATTACGCAGCAATGGAAGCTTTTTTCCATACTTTGTGAAGTGATCAGCTAAACACGTAAACAAAAGTTGTATTTTTGACAGTTATGAGGCAGATTTTTGTGAAGTTCTAAGGCCACTACGTTTCGCCACATTTTCCACCTTCGGAAAATTCACGATTTTTGGAGTCCGGTAACTATAGCTAGATGGCGAAATTTTAGAGTGACCTTGACTAGGTTAAGGTAATAGGGGTACCGGTTAATTCGTGCGGTTTTGAAAATTGAAGCTTTATTGTGAAAAAATGGTTACAAATTTAATATTCAAAGTATTGTCCATCACTAGCTAGTTCCATCTTTACCCTAACTATCCCTATCAATGGTTTTGAGAGATCTCAAACATTGACTTTTTTGTGAATTTAAAAAAAAAAATCAATTTTCATGGGTAAAATTTTACCCATTAGGCAGCAATGGGTTAATAGCTGGGGTACTTAGACGGCCTCGATAGTTCAGCAAATAGTGCGCTGGTTTCTCATACCAGAGGCCCTGGGTTCGATTCCTAGCTCGGGCTGGTATAACACTCGTCTACTTCTATCGCTATCCACATGAGGCAGATGAGAATTACACAAATGTGTGTGTGTGTGTGTGTATGTTGTGAGTGTTATATTTATCTCTGATACCTCTGCTACTTGTTCTATTACTTGAGGCTTCGCGTTCAGGATTGTGAAAAAGTGCTGCGGCGCATTGCATGCAACACACTGCTTACTGCGTGCAGCATTACTTAACCTCAATACTGCCCAATATTTATGGTCGGATTGTAATTGTCTTAACTAACTATTTAATTGCCAGCGAAGGTAGCAACGTACATTTCAGTACTGGCAGATAAAATGCGCACTCAGTGCCATCTGCTGGCGCGTTCTGACGTCTGTGGAGGATTGTGTGGCCTCAACTTTCACCGTGACCTGAGTTATTTTTAATCTGCTTTAACTTTTGCTTTGAGATTTTCAGATTGCTTATTGACTTACGTAATCTTTAACTACTGACGTCAAATTTTTGTAACATTAAGACTGCCGTGCGGTGCGGCCGCAGTTTGAAAAAGCATTCTTAACTGAAAAAAAATCTCTATTTATGTTAAAGTTTTGAGTGCAGATCTGAGGAATAATGTTTTATTGTGGTAAAAATAATGAAACTGCAACTATTATTAATTTATATTTGTATTAATATGTATTGTATATATTTTTAATTTGTTATTTATATTTATTTTTATTTATATTTATTTATATATATTTTTATTTTAATAAACAACATAGATTTGATTTTGCTGAAACACTTTTAACTTACATCACTTATTAGACACAAAACAAAATAAATCCTTCCCTAGTCAATTAATAAATATACTTTTAATTGAATATTAATTAACAGGCGCAACTTTAAAAATCAAACTTATGAAGTATTCATTCATAACAAAAAAATTGCATAACTAATTTATGAAATGTGGCACACAAATTTTTCACTTGGAGACCAAATTATTCTGCAAGCTGTTTGAATTGAAATTGTTATGAAATTTCAGTGTTACTTTTATAGTCTGACGGCACCTTTAAACACTAAAAAAAACTAAAACTAAAATTTTTTTCTAATTCTGATACCCAATAAGTCTCAAAATTATTATTCATAACGAAAAAATTGCATAACTAAAAGTTTCTTAAAATTTAATCACAATTCAACAGACTTGGTTGGCGCATTGAAGACAGACATAGATTTTACAAGAACAGCATTTGTAAGTAGATTTCCGATTGAGCTTAGGTTCTTCCGAGATTTTTCTTCATCTGCCGCATTAGCTCGAATCTGGCGATTTTCTGTCTTGTCTGCTGGATAGGTTCATACGTCTATATTTGAAGATTCTGTAACCTTAGCAGACTTTGGAGGGCGAAAGTGCTCTAAATTAATTGTTGAATGTTTCTGCAAAAAACACAAATTTCAAAAAGTTTTGTTGATCAATTTTCTAATCGATCGCACTCAACATTTTTGCTTTCCACAGTTTCTCAGTACTGATTGGTACATTTGCACCAAGAAATGTTCCAAAAACTAACAAGACACTAAAGCATTCTTTATTGCATTTGTGATGGCTTTGTTGTATTGAACAAAAAAATATATTTATGAAAAAAATGCAACAAAACGAACAATTAAAATACGTAATACAAGATCAAAAACATTACATCACGAAAGCACTTTCCGTACTGTTTCAATCGACCTTGACCGACTTGTTTATAACTCGCACCATAGCTACGGCTTTTCCATCCGCCTATGTTTTATTTTCTGTTATCCAACGTAGGAATTCGTTATATCAGAATTGGTAATAAGCATTTAGCATGGCTTTTATTATGGCTTCTAATGGCTTAAAAGCGGTGCGCCCCTTACCTTCAGCGTAGAACTCATCTATGGACGGACACCCTGTCTAAAAATTGACGCATCATGGCCAGAGTGCAGACAGTAACACTCTTGATTTGCAAACAATTTCCTTATCATATTTGTATGAATAATATTTATATATTTTCTTTGGTCTTAGCTCCCCCTAACCTAATCAAACCTAAACTAACCTAAATTGTGAATTTCTTGGTAAAACTTGTTTGATTGAGTTTTGTTTGGTTTTTATTTGTGTGTTTAGTTATTTGTTGGCACTTTTGCTGTTAGCAAATTGATTAAAGATTGACTGGATTGAATATGTAATTATTTAATTTTATGTTATATTCGCCTAGGAATTTTCACTGTGAGCATTTCTTACAAGGTTAAAATTGTGTAGTTATGTACACTAGTCACAGTAGTTGCTGCGACTTGAGCGTTTCCGTTGTGGAAAATGGTAAAGGCGCATTTACACATTTTCATTTTCAATTGTCGCTTCAATTCCGTTGTACAATTTTTTATTTTCATTTCGATTTTAATATTGAATCGAAAGCGCTCATGGATTTTTCAGCTGGCAAGCAACTACACACACACACACACACGCACACGCATGCACTCACAGATGCATGGCATAGCTAACAAAATGGGGCTAGTGTTGTTATTATTATGGTTGTTGTTGTTGTTGTTGCTGTTATCGTGTTTAATGCCCTTTTGTGGGCGCGACGCGATCCGAAGCGTTGTTGTTGTTGTTGTCGTTGCCGTCGCCGTGCGTCGTCATCATAAACATCGCGTGCACAATCCTCGCATACACACACACACACACACACACACACCCCTACACTCACACACCTCTATCAGAAAACAAAATATATTAATAATAACAACAACAACAACACGCCGAATGTCCTTTACTATGCGACATTTTTGCTTTTGTTGGCGTACAGTTGTTGTGTTTTGTTTTTTTCTAATTTATTTATTTAGCTTTTTTTGGTTTCATGTCTTTTGTTTTTGGCCGTTGTGTTCGTGCGGGTGGCGCGGCCGAAGTTGTAAGTACATATACAAATTTTGACCGCGCTTTCACCAATGCAGCACACCACCACCGCAATCGTATCGATTGCTCACCGCGCCGCACTCGGCCATATTTATTATTGATAAGCATGCGTGCGTGCCGCGCTCGCCTGTGTGGGTGCGTGCATCGGTTGGCGAGTGTGTGTTTGTGTGCGCACTTGATTGTGTCGCTTTTACATGGCGCTAGTTTAAAATTTGAATGCACACACTGGCTGTGTGGCGCGCACGTCCGGCGGTGACAGCGCAAAATGGCGTTTTGATTGTATGCAAATGTTGGGGCGTGATTCACGAACGGCACCGTGCCGACGCTGCCAACGAAGTGTTGGCGCACGTTCAGCTTGGCGTAAAAATAAATAGTCGCTTATAATTGCAACTGTCAGCATGGCGTGCGGGGTTATTTGTTTTGGTCGGCGCTCTGCATTGTCGCAGTCAGTTGCTAAAACTGGAAAATCGCTGCAACAATATCCGGTTTTATTTTTGGCAGCTCACACAAAACACACACATACACTCTTACATTTTGGAATCCCAGTTTTATGATCGTAAATAATAATAAAGGCAATAATTTTATGGAGCAGCCACGTTTAGCCGCACTGAAGCGGACTAATTTTATTTTCATTCTTTTTGCGAGTTTAGTTTTTATGAGCTGTAAAACTATTTTTAATTTAGTATATTTCTAAATTTGTGGGCAAAAACTGATTTATGTTTATTGAAGGACGAGTCTGTTCTTGATTATAAGAATTGGTGTTGTTTGAAAAGGGTCACGTCCTAACGCCCATAAAGTTTTACTGTTGTCTAGGCCAAATTTCAATGCTATGCAAATTGTAATTCGAAAGCTATTTCGTACTAAACATTTGAGTTCCATGCCCCTTCGTCCTTTGACCACCCCTTAAGGCAGGTTCTCACCTTGTGGATCCGGAAAAGTGCACTTTTTTTAGGAATTTTTTTTGAGATTAAAGTTAAAGAAAATAAAACGTTGAAAATTTTTTCTGAATATGAACACACATTTATTTCGAGAATACAATTTTTCAAATTGAATGAATCAAAAAAAGGGGGCCACGGGGCGTCCATCAGTGGCGGCATGTCGGCGAGGAGGTGTCCCGCTACCGGAAGTGATTCCGTCAAAACCCGTCATCCGAAACACAAAAATCGAACACATTCTTAATGTGTACCGTATTATCTATTGAATGAACTAAGATCATGAAAAAAAAACAAAATTACAAAAGTTATGAGGTTTTGAAAAAAAAATTACGATTTTCTCATTTTCTTGTTCACTTATTATTTTTTTTAAAAAACAATTTTCAATATTTTTGGCTGATCGTAGTTTGTTTATTAGAAAAATTTTGGTGACGATTGGTTCACTCCAGCGCCTTCAATCACTTCCGTTAGGTCCGAAAATGTGGTTCTCAGAAAAACGCGTTTAAAGCGCGCTCGGCCGGTCCTCGACACTGCTCTATGTAACGGCCTGTAACTTTTGTAACTTTTGTAATTTTTCAGATTTTCGGTTTCGATCGGTTTGTTTTCCCCCACAAGGTGAGAACCTGCCTTAAGTAAGTTGTAGTACCAAAGTTATATTGATTCTCAGTATAAGTAGGTCCCAAAATATTCTCACGTTCTTTGTTCAAAGCTTATAAAAATGCCAGTGAAATGGCAGATCCATGGGACGATGTTATACGAAATTTCAATGCTATTCGACTTATAGTTTCGACACTATTAATATTTGACCGTGCGACAGTACTTTTGACCCTACCGACAGTACTTTTAGGACCAAAATATATGAGTAAGGTCCTTTGAAATATGTATCCTTTGATATCCTTCAAATTTCTTGACGAATCTTTTTGAAAAAAATTTTTGTTTTTGATCTCGGTCTGTCGGTCTTCTATCTATTGGTTTAGAGTTAAGAAAATAAGTTTCCATCCATAAACAAGAATTCGGTATGGAATATGCATTAGTATTTAGTCTATAAAATTAGAGAGAAAAATAAAATTTTGAGGTATTATACGTACACTTCATATTAGTTACTGACATATTTTTGTACTGAAAGTTTGAAATATAAAATTTAAACAAAAAGCGACAAGTTTTCTCTTCATTGCGCAACCAAAAATATGAAAAAAAATTAAATGTGAATGTCTTTAAAATATTAAAGTCCTTTTAAAAAGACATCGGATCAGAAAATGAAAAGTTGAAGAACTATGCCATGTTACTATGAATAACCTCTAGTTTCATGACTATATTTTTTTTTTAATGGGTCTCGACAAAAGTGGTTTTTTGTCGCACGGTGTTGTAAGTTAAAGTTATAGGAACGATGCCATAAACAGCAAAAAATGTCCAAAAACCTTTCTTTGGACATACCAAAAATTCAGATCAATCAAGTTACCGACCCTATAAAGCGCAAACAAACAAACAAGTACATGCATGTACAAGTAGTTGATATATGTCATAAAAAAAATAATCTTACATTAAAAAATGGATTTTCTAGCAATTGTTTCCTTAGAAATCCCGCATCTACTTACTTAGATTTGTTTGTAGATCGCATAGATTTACTGGATTGTAAAGTGGAGCAGCAATTTACGACAATGAATGTCTTCTGGTTTGAATGCTGTTCAGTCGAGTCCGCTTAACCTGTATTTTCAGTTAAGCGAACTCCAGTTAAGTGAAAAGAAAAGACATTCTAATTCCGAATTTTTTTAATATGGTTGCAATTTCAAAAGCCAACCGCGCCAACTAACGAAATTCGCTGATCTATTTATCAGGGATGCAATAATACGGCCAAATAATAGCAGAGCAGTATTTCTAATTCATGAAATGTGGCACACAAATTTTTCACTTGGAGACAAAATAATTCTGCGAGCTGTTTGAATTGAAATTTTTATTAAATTTCAGTGTTACTTCTATAGTCTATAGGCACCTTTAAACACTAAAACACTAATTATTTGGCTAATTATGATAGGTATTTTTCCAATAAGTTTCTAAATAAATATTCCAAAAAGAATTAAAAATTATTATTGCATTTTCTCTTCTTTTTTCTCTCTATGTTTTTTCTCTGATGATTCTAATAGGTCTTTCTTCAACTACAGACAAAGTAATTAAAAAAAATTAAAACTAGAACTATGTTTTCCCTTTTTAATTCTGATCGATCTTTCTCTGACTAGTGATCAAGTAAATATTAAAAAAAAAAATTTCAAAACCAGAACTATGTTTTTCTATTCTTATTCTGAAAGGTCAACTGATTTTTGACTAAATTTTCTGTTCTGATTTTGATCTTTTTATAACTTCTGATCAAATCAATCTTGAAAAAAGATAAACGTAAAACTGATATTGCGTCTTGTCTATTCCACTCAAAATTGTTTTCATTGAATAAACAAATTTCGTACCATCTTGAAATCAAAGCAAAAATTCTCTTATAAAATATACAAAAATTTGCTCATAATTGGCATGCAGCTTTTAAATGTTGACATTTTCATTGCCTGCACAATTTAATGAATGGATTTCGGGAATGGAACTCAACGTGTTTTCAATTGATGCCTTTTCAGTTAGTTTTCTTGTGAATAAATTAATTTCAATTGTAATTATGGGTTTGTGTAAGTGACACGTCGACGGTGAAATTAAAATGGAATCAATCATTGAAATCAATGCCATAAAGCTTAGTTTTTCTATCTTGAAATGTATGGAAAAGTGGAGGAGATGAAATAGAAGTAGAAGAACAGAAGTAGAAGACCTTTCAGGTGTGCTCGACTTTTTGCTTACATCTTGTACTGCTTGCTTAAGAAATTTCTTAAATACTTTAACTTTTTCTCAAATCTAAAGAATTTCCAGTACCATATGAGGCAGGCACTAAAAAGTGATGGATTGATTTTAATGGGAACTGCTTTTAAGACCTAAGCAACAAAACTTGATAGGAAAATACTTTCTTTCTTTGCTTCGATGGTATTTTAAAGCGGTATTTGTATAAGTGTTGTTGTGATGGAAGCTTAAATATACATTTTTTATTGGTTGGAGCTTAACGTGATTACCTCTCAAATCTTCCACATATGACCAGGGCTGATAGTTGACAGTATATAGAACCTGGCTGGTACGTCCATCATGCTCAAAAGTTATTATGTGCTGTCACAAAACAAATTTTCGAAAGATTTCGAAGTTTTGACTCTAGTCATCTTTCCAAGTGGGCATTTTCTGGTATAACTTTTTATGTTGGCTTATTCAACTAAGAACAGTATTCAGAACCTTTCTTATCTATTGTACTAGTTTCAAGTATCGCGTTCATCTACACAATTAGTGATTTTGTAAGTATAGTCTATAGGCTGCAGATCTCTTTGCGGAATCCTACTTTTCTAACTTCGGTTTGGATTCTGCGTCCAGTAGTAACTTTTCCTTTAAATCTGATTCGTCAATCAATTTCGGTTCCCTAACTCTATCGACAAGTGACGTGCTCAGTGGTATCAAACGATTGAAACCATCAACACAAACCGATGTCGATGGTATTTCACCCATTCTCCTAAAGAACTGTCCTTCGCTCGTATACCCTCTACAATTAATGTTCAATATGTCGCTTTCCTCTGGTGTTTTCATCGATGATTGGAAATTAGCGCAATTACTCCTATTTTTAAAAGCGGGGAAAAAAACGACGTCTCTAAATATCGCCCAATCTCCAAGCTCTCCACGGTTTAAAAACTTTGCATGGTTTTGTCTCGTCCCGCTCAACTGTTACTAATCTTGCGGTCTTTAGTAATTACTGTTTCTCTGCATTTCAGAATAATTCTCAAGTGGACATAATCTATACCGATTTCTCCAAGGCTTTCGACAAAGTTTTACATGACATACTCCTGTCTAAGCTTTCGATTTTGGGGTTTCATTCAGTTTTCCTGGATTGGATCACATCCTATTTATTTAAGCAACCGACAGTGCATTGTCGTTGTTGATCATGCCACCTCTAAGCCTTTTGTCGCCACTTCTGGAGTCCCGCAGGGAAGTATTTTAGGCCCTTTGTTCTTTGTTCTCTTCATAAACGACATTAGTGCTTGCTTTTCCTTCTCCAACTTCTTGCTCTATGCCGGTGACTTGAAGATTTTCTCTGTTGTCCGTACCTCGTCTGATTCTTTAAACATCCAGTCCGACCTCAATAATGTCCTCGCGTGGTGCAGTAAAAATCGTTTATGCTTAAACGTCAGCAAATGTTTTCACTCAACTTTTTCGAAATCCACTAATACAGTAACAACTTCATTTGAAATTGATGGCACAGTGTTAGATAAGGTGGCTGAGATCAAGGATCTGGGGGTCTACTCTGTAATGCGATGCGAAAGCGAAAGCGATGCGAAAGTGCTGAAAAAAAGGAAAACAATCGAATTTTTTGAAATTTAAAATCGAAATACGCAGTGCCACAAATGCGAAAGGGGAAAATCTAAATGCGAAAGTAGAAAATTTCAATGCGATTGTCGGATTTCAGAGTACTAAGTGTGCGAATGCGATACATTTTATGTTCGCATCGCATTACGGAGTAACCCCCCTGGGCGTTGTTTTCGATTCAATTCAATTCCCATGTTAATCGCATTGTCTCGCGTGCTTACTCTATGTTAGGGTTTGTCCGCCGTAATTCTTCCTCCTTTTCCAATCCCTGTACGCTCAAGCTATTGTATACAACTTTTGTTTGGTCCAGACTGGAATATGCTGCTTTCATCCGGAGACCTTATCATGCATCGCATTCTAATCGTTTAGAGCGTATCCAAAAAAGATTCCTTAAGTTTGCCCTTCGCTCCGTTCGTTATTCTGAGCCCCAGCCTCCTTACACGTCTAGATGTCTTCTGATTGGTTTAAAATCACTTGAAACCAGGAGGGCTGTCATTTTCATGGCTTTAATTTTTGATATAGTCAATGGAAATATTGATTGCCCCTCTCTCTTGTCCAAAATAGCTTTCAATGTGCCATATCGCTCCTTCAGACATACATATTTGCCCTTTTTCTGTTGAGTTCTCTAGGACAGCCGCCGTGGCTCAGTTGGTTAGTGCGTTGGACCGCGAGTCGCAGGCAGCAACCTCAGGTTCAAATACTGCCTGTAATAACACCTAAAAAAAGTAACGGGAAAACTCGTTTTCTCTTTCGGTGGCTGTCCTCTCAGCTGGAAATGGCAAACCTCTGAGAGTAAAAATTGCTTATGAAAAAGCTCCCAACCTGCCGTTCGGAACCGGCATAAAACTGTAGGTCCCTCCAACCCGTGTACAAATTCACACGCACAACACGGGTAGTTGCGGGATGCTAGGCCTTAGTCTCGCGTAAGCGGGCTGTCGTGCCAGTCAATTATTATTATTATTATTCTCTAGGACGCGTTATGATAGTAACGTTCCTATTCCTCGAGCCTTAGCCGAGCTAAACGTGCTGTCGACCTCTTCAATGTTTGATCTGTCTGTACCTAAACCCTCGTTCATTGCCTTACTTTAATCTCACTTTCCCGTTTAAGTTTAAGCTTAAGCTTAGGTTCCATTTTGTTAATTAGTCTGTAAGAATTGTTCAAAGTCTACTACTAAATAAATAAATAAATAAATAAATAAATAACCACTAGAAAGACTGCAAATTATCCAAAGACTACATATATGTTGTATCCGCTGATATCCGGAAAAGTACACATCGGATTTGGTTAATTGTAATTGTAGAACCCTAATTGTAGAACTAATTGTCGAACCCGAATAAAAAAATAAAAGTCATCAAAGCAAAAGTTGATATAAATACTAAAGAAAATACAGATATTTATAAATGAAAATCCGTCAAAATGACCGCAATTGTCTTTCTAGTGTTAATGTCAAGCAGCTTTGTCTACGTAATGCCAATGACAGTGAAATTACAGAATGCGCCATATTTTATGTCGGCATGTAAACATTGAATAACCTTTAACATTCATCAACCGATTGACTTGAGTAAACATGTTTTTAAAACGTCAATTCAGTACACCGAAATAATGCACCCAAATAGCGACGCTATACGAGTACATTAAAAATAGTCGTTCAATAGGGTTAATTCAACTGCATGTTGTCGAAAATATCGCAGCCAACAAGCACCTTTTGACAGGGGCGGACTGGGCCACGGGCAACCGGGCAAATGCCCGGTGGGCCCCCGACGCACCGGGGGCCCATCGGGGCGGAAGGCTAAAATGTGTAAGAAAAATATGTGTAAAATATGTGTGAGAAAAAATTTGTGGGCACCAAGCTCATTAGCAGGCAAAAATATGAAAGAAAAATATGTGTCAGAAAAAATATGTAGGTCCCGACAATTTACATTTATATTCCTTATTGTATGCATAAAAGCCTAAAAAAGTCGTGTTACTTTTGATTATCACTGATAATTTATCAGTCAACTGAGATTAGCATCAAATGGATTTTGATTTTCGATATTTAACGTAGACAATCTCTGAAAATTTCAAACCTATGGAAAATGTCGTCTTCAAGTTCAATTAAATAAAAAAGTATATATTAAAACGTTTCTAAACATTCTTTATATTTTAAAATACGATGAGATTTTTTTTTATCAAATGACAATTTAGTACCTATATATAATTGGACACGAATTTTTTAGCAATAATAATTTACATTACAGCAATAATAATTTACATGCAATAATAATTTACATGCAGCCGCCGTGGCTCAGTTGGTTAGTGCGTTGGACCGCGAGTCGATGGCAGCAACCTCAGGTTCAAATACTGCCTGTAATAACACCTAAAAAAATAACGGGAAAACTCGTTTTCTCTTTCGGTGGCTGTCCTCTCAGCTGGAAATGGCAAACCTCTGAGAGTAAAAATTGCTTATGAAAAAGCTCCCAACCTGCCGTTCGGAACCGGCATAAAACTGTAGGTCCCTCCAACCCGTGTACAAATTCACACGCAACAACATGGATGGTTGCGGGAAGCTAGGCCTTAGTCTCGCGTAAGCGGGCTGTCGTGCCAGTCAATTATTAAAATTAATAACAGTGCAAGAACTTTTTGATAGTAAATTCCTTAAGTACAGGTGATAACGGAGAAATTATTACTAATTTATTATCTAACAGAAAACTTTAATGTGGGGCCCTTCTTTCAATATGCCCGGGAGGCCCCTGGAGCCCCAGTCCGCATCTGCCTTTTGACTACACTATTTGTCGTTTGGTGTCGAATATTGTTGAGCACGGAAGAGTGGGAGATTTGTCGATGGCTCAATGAGTGCTGTCTCTAGTGATCTGTCGATCCCATCACTAATCCGATCCTTTCCTTCTCCTGTTGTAATTATGTTGTCCCTTTTTTTGCTTCGGGGCAAATTTGTCATTCTTCTTTATTCGTTATTCAACCTCTATGAACAAGCGACATCCAAATACTGAACTCCACAGCGTTTCATTTTCCCAAATCCACAGCGATACGAATAAACAGTCGACATGCCGTTCATCAACGCCCAAGAAGTTCCAATGAACTGATTGAAGCGGTAGGAAAGTGTTTCCGAGTACCGACATGTGCCGAATCATCAACGCGCTCAGCATTTTGAAGTCAGTGGACCCACCTTGCGGCGCATTTTGAAGAATGATTTGCATTTGTTTTCGTATAAAGTGCAATCGACTCAAAGCATATTTTCGACAGACTGTCCAGGCCCCTGTTCTTTCTCCATGATTATTTCTGAGACGATTGGTTCAGCATAACAGTTACATATCAGATTCGTTCGCTTGTAGCTACGCTCAGCTTGTCATGTTTGGTTGTGTGTGGAGGTATTCTATGTGTTTGTTGTTGTCGTAATGGCTGCCGAATGGATGGGCTGAACAGATATTGGAGCTCATAGCGTGGGCCTTGGAGCCCAATCTAGCAAAAGTCTCAAAAGTATGCTGATGGAATGCATATGAGACTTACAAGTCCCACTTATTTGGGTACCCACATTAGCATCAAATTCTTACTATATACCTCCCGATATTGTTTAGACTAAACTTTTTTTATATTTCGCCTAGTCAACAAAACTTTCGCATCATGTTTGTTTTAAGGTTTCTTTGTTATGAAAAATGCAATTTTTTCATTCAATTTTTCAGCCACCTGTTTCTATCAAAACAACAACAACATCGATAATTATGCAGCGGCGCTACTTATAGCCTTAATTGCTAACGAACAGCGCCAACAGGTGTTCATCTCAAGCTGCGTGCAGGTGTCAATTATCAAAGTTCTTTTCCAAGCCCAATCACTGGGCGAGATAATGGCCAACAAAGTAGCCAAATAAATACTCGCTACGATTACCATTAATTTCGAATCGACTCCGATTGGTATTGTAAAATCCGTAACGATAAGCATATGTTGGCCAGAAATTTCAGCGATTAGATTAAGCCGCCAAGTAAGGTCGGGTGTGCTGCACGATTTGGGCGGCTGCAAAATTTCAGTTGCATTTGGCCCTCGGGAAGGAAACGTATTTCGGTATTTCGCACGACAATGGGTCGATTTGTATTCCTAATTGTTGCTGTATCCGTTTGCACAATCGCAGGTATAGAGTCGAACACGAAACTGTGGGTAGTTGTAGTTGAACGTTGCATACGGAAATTGGTGCTTACAAAATTTCCATCCACGCGAGTTTTGCATGCAAAAAAGAGTCAGAAAATAAAAAAAATAAAAGAAAACTAAAAAAGCATTGCAAATATATAAAATTGTAGCAAGAATTGTAAATGCAATTGCATTCAAGGACGAGTCCTGTGGAAGTGCCCACTTGAGCGATGACTTGCATTTGTGTTGTTTTTGCACATAACGCCAACTGAATGCAATCACACTTTGCACTCGTAGATTGCAGTGCACAAAGAGGTTTTTTTTTTGACGTTTTGGCCTCGCCAGACATTCGGCGCGTTTCGTCATAACGTTTAAATTCAAATATGTTTGTATGTATGTATGTATGTGCGAAATGTGTAGGCATGCATAGCTTTGTCAGCGGCTGTGACGTTCGAGCGCGTAGTTTGCTGTGTCGAACCGGCGCAAGGCAACTGTTGGCGTCACAGTGTGCGCCCGGAAGCGAAGGTATTCCAAAGGAAAAGTGTTTGATTGCCATTTTAGAACGGATATTAACCCTTTCGCTGCAGGTTTTTACTGGGGAAAGTTAAAATTTTAAATTGTACGTCTTAGGCTTCTATGTGGTTATATTAGCAACATTCCATTAGAAATTTTTTAATTTTTATACTCAGACCCTGTATTTTAGAGTGTTTTTCTATGAGAGCAACCACATCGTTGTGGCTGTAATAATTACTTAAATATAAAACTTTTTACGCATAACGAAAATTTGAATATTTCTTCATTTACTTTAGCCAAAATTATTGAAAGAAAACATCAAATTAAAAAGTTCTCTAATTTTTTCTGCTTCTTCTTCCTTTACTATGTCAAGATATACCATTACAAAAACGTGTATACTTCTCTTCTTTAAACTTAAATATTCAGTTTATTAATTTCGTATTTTTCCTAAAACTTCAAATTATTCTAAAGACCAACAAAAAGTGTATTCTTGCAACCATAGAGGATGCAGACGTCCATCTAATAGCATGTTGCCATATGGCAACAAAATAGCGAAAGGGTCAAACAGTTTCGGCTAACTAAGTACTTGGAATTGTTTAGATTTTAAAATATTTTTGTATACTTAAAAAAATTATTAAATTAATTAATTATTAAATTAATTATTAGATAAAATGCTCTGACTTTGAAGTTGGTGCTGGCAATTGAAATGCAGGTTAAAGTTGTGACAATATATTTTTAGATAACGGAAAGTAAAAAAGTTTCGGCTTCGGTATATGGCTTATTCGGCCAGTTTTAAATCTTCGGCTTCGGCCATAAAGTCAATTTGCTTTGTTTCGAAGTAGTCAAATATCGGGTTTTATCGATGTATTTATTTTTTATTTATTATTATTATTTATTTTATTTATTATTTTATTGATATTTTAGACACCAAGATTGCGATTAATAAAAAGGATCTTTAATCAGCTATTTATGTCAATTGAATTGTACATTGTTTTGTTTTTGTTAGAAACTGAAATCTTAGACTGTTTTTTATTTTTTTTACCAAAAAATATATAAAAGATATATATATTATTTTCTTTTATTAATTCTTAATTGAAACAAGGAAATGAATAAAGAAAGAACGGCTGAAGTTTATTAGTTTTTTTCTTACATGCATTTTTATTATTATTATTATTATTATTATTAAAAATTATATTTGGCTTCGGCCGAATATTCTGCTCGGGCTTCGGCTTCGGCCAAAAATCTACCATCGGTCGGGCACAAGGATGTAGTTAGTAAGAACTGCTTCAGTTGAAATCTGGCAGGCATTGAGTGACAAAAGATATTAACTTAAATGCGAAAGTTGTTGTTGAAACTTTTTCAGACACATTTTTAAAGACTATGAAAAAAATATACTTTTGAAAGACTCAGAATCAACACTGAACACAGAATGACAGGTACCTGCCTGCCCACTGGAGTCTTCGGGCATCAAAATGTGTCTTTGAGGCTTCCGAATGTATTTTCTGAGAAATCAGACAGCTGTCTGTCTTACCTAACCTAACTTAAACTCACAACTCAAATTTTCTCCACCGGTAGCTATGCAAGATTTCCATGTCCCATTTATGAAATGAGCGGCTTTGGTTTCAACGTGTAGTTCGCTGGCTTCTCATACCAGAGGCCCTAGGTTCGATTCCTAGCTCGAGCTGGTAAAACATTCGTCTACTTTTATTGCTATCCACATGAAGCAGATGAAAATGAAAAAAAATGCACAAGTGCGCACTTGGCAGGCAATGGCAAACCTCCAAGTGTGAAAGAAAAATTGCCAAAAAAGCGCCGCACAGTGTTGCGAGTAGTGACAAAAATGCCAAAATGCAATGTTATAACCATAAAAATCTGAGTATGAGGTTTTGTTGGAAATACTTCAATTAAGAGAAATCCGAAGTTTTATGAAAAATATTGGATAACATAGAAGTTATGAGCTCTTAAAGTACGCTCTTCCAGCGTTGAAAAAAAATTGTGTACAAACTGCAAATTTATGCTTTGACTTTGAGGTTGAATATTTCAAAATAAATTATGAGCAGGTCCCTAAAAGTTACTATTATCGTAAGTTTTATATAATTTAGGTCTGGCAAGACAAAAATTTTGCTGATTACTATCACCTCTGAGCAGTACCGTTATGATGAAAATTAAGTAAAGAAAACGAGTGAATACAAAGTGAGTTCAAACTTTAAAAGTGATTTAAAAAAAAACGTCAAAGATCACTTTTGAAATCGTTAGATATTTTGTTTATGCAAGTATCTACATTATGCTGTACAATTTTCAGCTGCGCATATTTGCGCGAATGCAAGTTATTGACATTTTTCGGTGAAGACTTGAGTTCAAATTCACCGTTTGGTTGAATGCCAATGCAATCGGTCAACTAAAGCTCTGCTGCTGATGGAAAAATTTGTTGAAGATAGCTTCGGAAAATCAATTACGATTACTATTATACTCGAAATAGAAGGGTTAATGGAGTTTCCACAGTACACTTTGATTTTTTTTCGTACAGAACCAAAAGTTGACAACCTACTACTACTTCACTTGTATGGGAGGCGCCCTCTGGTGGTGAATTTTTTAAATTTAATTAATTTTGTATTTTTGGCATTCAGGAATGTTGACGATTGTTGAATAAATCATTCAAATCGGTTCAGTATTTTGCCAGATACGATGTTTATTCGTTTACCTTACTACATTTACAAGTGTGGAGCCAGCTCTACTGAAAATTACTAGTTTTGTATGGCAGCCACCTTAGGAGTTGGATGTAGCGGTTAGGTGTGTATAGAAAAAATATTCGGAAGGGAAAATAAATGGAGGTCAGTCTTACATATGGTACGTCTGGGACCAACCTGAGAGCAGCGGGAGCCCACTTTTTGGAGATAGTGGGTAGGTATGTTCGAAAGAAATATTCAGGAAGAAAAATTAGTGGGGTCAGTCTAAGATTTTAACCCTCTAAGAGGGACTCCTGAGCAGCTGTAGAGCAAATTATCGAGATTTTATTTTCAATGACTTTTGAAAATAGCGCATTTTATCTAACATTTATAAATAAATTTATATTAAAATACTTACAAATATTTTGAATGTAGCTTTCACGAGCTAAGATAATTTTCATTGTTAATATGAAGTTTTTTCAAATCCGTTTGTATGGGAGGTGGTCGAAGTTTTGGTGCGATTTCACTGAAATTTTGCACAGTAAGTTCTTTACTCATACAATAACTGTATACCAATCATTCATTTATATACGACCACTCCTTCTATTTTTGTCACTCCGCTATATGAACTCGCAACACTGTGCGCCGTTCGGATTCGACGTTAAACTGTAGGTCCCCTCTTTCTTCCCCCAACCGTTTGAAATGTGTGTTGTAACAGATGTTGAAAAAAACAGTGTTGCATACACATTTCCAATGGGTGGAATTTGTGGCACAATGGTCCCATAGAGAGGACTAAGTGTGTCTCATACAGAGGCAGCCAACAGCCTACCCTACCTTCCCAGCAACCTTAAGTATTGTTGCACTGGACTCAAAAGGATTGAGCAAGGATAGGCTGAAACTAAGATTCCATATTGATTTGAATTCATACCAAAATTAGTACAACTTTTCTTGACTTTTCATTATTTCCAATCTGTAAATCTTTTTTTACATGCAATACATTTTACTTTCAATTCTCCACTTACTCGGTTAATTGTTTTTAGATTTTTTTTCTCCGTCTGTTATTAAAGCGATTAGTCATTTCGAGTTATACAACTCACATAACCTTCCTTATCTCACACACATAGCCCAGATTAATCGATTATAAAAATTTGTTCCCACTAAACCAATGCCGAACGGGCGATAACTTTAAACTTTAAAGGTGTGATTAATTAATCACAACAAAACAGCTGAGCTAACAAAACATCTGGTAGCGATGCGTTGGCAATTTCGTGCCCGCTGAAGGCATTCCTAATCGGAATAAGCAAATCATGCCATCCGCCAGCCACTTTCATGTTATGTGAGCGATCGATAGTGAACTATTTTACCCGACCTATTCAAACACCCATGAAACCAATGATTCATTTCCACATCATTTCAGGGTCACGTAGATATTTGTATAGATTGTTGTTTATAGTTCGAGGAGCAATCGGCCCGCTCCACTGCGCTTTATTCATTCATTCATGCTTTGTGGGCCGCAACGAGTCTCGTAATTTACGCTCAACCAGCCCAACTGATGTGCAGGCGCAACAGTCATGAACGACTATTAAAGCTCTTAAAGACCGACCCTACACATCGTCGCACACTCTGTACACTCTTCTCTAGCCCTGAAGAAGACATTTTCGTGCGGACATTTCGGGCAGCTTAGCATTTTTTATTTGGGAAAATTAAAATTCACTTGTAAATTATTCACTTTTATGCTTTTGAATAAAATATTAGCACATTGAATGGCTGACTCCGGCACCGACCACAACTTTATACATTAATCGATTTTTGAACTTTTCTTGCTCTTCCGTGCTCTTCCGAAACAGGTCGTGGCCGCGCTGTGCTTTGGCCATGTGAATCGAACGACGATTGCACCGCTGATGGCTCGACCTGCTCCCCGGACACGGGCCGCTGTGAATGCGACGAGTTCGATTCGGTATTCTCTGCTGACTTTGCAACATGTCTGAAGACGTCACTGTTTGGTGACACATGCGAAGATACAGTTCAATGCAATCTTATGCCATCGGGAGCCAGTTGTAAATCGGGGGTCTGCGATTGCGCCGATGGACACACATATGTTCGAGGAAGGTGTAGACCGCTAAATGGTCTGAACAGCGCTTGCGAAACGGTATGTACCACCTGCGCTATTGTTGTGCTTTGTGGCGAGTATTTTGCCAACCTCTTGCTTCCTTGCTTCCTTTCGGCAGGATTTAGACTGTTACTTCGGCTATGACCGCCAATCGGTTGCATGTCAGAATCAAGTTTGTGTATGCGCTGATGGATATTATCACAGAAATGGCAATATTTGCCGACGCAAATCAATGGGTAACAACAACTTGACCAGTTCACCTAAACAACTGATGTGCTATTGTTTTTGTTATTGCTACACTTTGTGCAGAAATTGGCGATGACTGCATCGTTGATACAGACTGTGATGATTTGGGAACGAGTGTCAAGTGTACGAGCCTGAAGTGTACGTACGTTGACGAGATCAGAGGCGATTTGGTGAGGACGCAATCGAAATCGAAGACGGAAACGGAAACGGAGAACGAGAAATCGCCCGCATCTGAAGCGACCTCGCAGCTCTCCAAGTCGTCGACAACCGACAACAGCAAGGACACACTTGCGCTGGTGAATGGGCGCAGCGATCTGACCGACACGGAAACCGAAACGGAACCGGAACGCACGCAGAGATCACGTGAAATCGCTGTGCAGACGAGCATCGATGCATTCGAGCTGAAGCCGCTGACGCCGCAATTGAAAAATGTCGGAACCGCAACTGCAACCGCAACCACTTCGACCAGCACCAGCAGCCGACGCTTGTCGCGCTACCGGCGACGCCAATCGGCGTTTAGACACGACGATGAGGATAAGACTTTCTCGACTTTGTCGAACACTGATGACGATGTGGATGATAGGAAATGTGCGCGTCGATTCACCTTGCAATCGGACTCATATTAACTTATTTCTTTTTTTGGGTGTTTTTTGTAATTTTCAGATGGAAGCTCTTGCACGGAGAATGGAAAATCATGTTCTGGCCTTCCGCATTCGATATGTTCGAACAGTATTTGCCTTTGCAAGCAGGGATATTATCATAAGAGCGGAAAATGCTTTGCGGGTGAGAACACTCACTACAATGTTTGCGAAACAAATTTGAAGAGGTTTGAAAGAGGTTTTGAAAGAGAAACAGTGACTTGACTAAAAGACATTAAGAGATGAGATGAGTTTAAGAGACGTAATATTGATTCATTGGAACCAAACATTGCCACAACTTGACTGAATTTAGTGCAGCCAACTCGCTAACAAAACTGTAGACCTATGGTTGGCTTAGGCGCTTAAATTTCATATTCTAAAATTTCATAATTAGCTTACACATATTTTAGTTTAGGTTGGTGCAAATTATGTTGAGATGAAGCGAAACCTAACCTGAATTTCATCTTTTGACACCTAACCTTATTTTTCGAACTTTAGTTTGGATTGAAGAAAACTATGTTGAATTGAAGTGTAACCTGACCTGACTTTCATATTTCAAAACTTAACTGGGTATTCCATATTTAAGTTTAGGTTTGTCAAAATAAGGACAAGTTGAAATTAAATTAGTAAGACAAGATTTTAAAAAACTTTTCAATTGACGTACTGTGAGCGTGCAAGTGCAACCTAATTTGAATTTCATATTTTGAAACCCATCTTAGTATTCCATATTTTTGTTTAGGTTGGTGGAAATTGTATTAAATTGAAAGGCAACTTAACGTCATAATTCATATTTTTAAACCCAGCCTAATATTTCGAATGCTAGTTGGGGTTGGTGGGGGTTGGGGTTTCAAGTTGAAATAAAATTTGTAAAAAAAAAACATTAAAAAACTTAATAAAACTGTAAGCGGTTTCGCTTTGACATATTTCAAATACTCTAAAGTGCAACCTGACTTAATATTTCAAAACCTAACCTGAATTTTAATGCCTAACGTAGTATTTGAGATGAAGTTTTAGTATTTAGATGAAGTTCAACCTAACCTCATGTTACATATTTTAAAATCCAACCAAATATTTCATATTTAAGTTTAGGTTGGTGTAAATTACGACAAGTTGAAATAAAATTAATAAGATTAGGTTAAAGCTAGACTTAATAAAACTTTCCAATGGACAAACTGTGAGTGGTTTCGCTTCGACGTATTTAAGATAAAATAAAGTGCCACTTAACCTGACTTTCATATTTTCAGAACATAACTTGGTATTTCATATTTTAGCTTAGGTTAGTAGAAATTATATTAAATTGAAGTTTTTATTTATTGAAGTGAAACTTAACCTAATATTTCATATTTTCAAGTTCAACCAAAAATTTTATATTTTAGTTTAGGTTTGTGGACATTATATCAAGTTGAAACAAAATTAGTAAAACTAGGTACAAGCCAAAGTTAATAAAACATTCTAGCTGACAGATTGACAGTGTTTCCGCTTCGATATTTAAATCGACCAACTAAAACCCTTCAAACAGATTTTTGTGCCGCATCAATGACATAATTACTTCCAAATTGACATTCTATGAATTTTTGCAGAGCTGGGCGAGATAGCGGAGAGCGCCGATGAATGTGACCACACATTCGATGAACTGTCCAAGAAATGTATTTGCCAAAAGAATTACTTTTACGAACCAGACTTACGATCCTGCAGGAAACGTGCGTATGAGACAATTTAAAAATTAGTCGTTCAAATCGATTCATCGATACGTATTATCCCTCTTGTACTGTGTAGCGATCCAGTATCATTTGTCGTGCACATCGATCAGCCAGTGCAGTCCGTACGGTGCCGCCTTCTGTCCTGCGGAGATTCCGAGACGCTGCACCTGCGAGGAGTACGCCGAGTACGATGCGCTGCGGCAGATGTGCGTCTACAAGCAGGGTCTGGGCGCGCAGTGCGAGAACAACGAAGTCTGCCCGGTGGACAACTCAATCTGCTCGAATCGATATTGCGTGTGCAAGGATAACTACTTCGAGAGGGAGAATGCGTGTGTGCCAGGTGAGCAGAGACGACGGAAACGTCTGCATAAATGATGAGGTGGGAAATGAATCACTGTTGATTTGTTTTGTAGGAATTGGTGCCACTTGCGAAAAGGATGTGGAATGTGTGGTGGAGGAATCTGTTTGCGAAGAGACTACACTCAATAGCGAGGAGCGTGACAGACGGTGTCAATGTAAAAAGGGCTATGTGCATTTCAAGGACGAGTGCTTGAAAGAAGGTAGGACATTGTAAAAAAACAAAAACTCCTGAGAGGTTTTTCATATACAGTTGTACACACATTCAATAGCGGAGGAGTTAGAGGACGACTGCATTGAGACTGAGCAGTGCAAGCCGCTGCTGGGCACATGCATTGAGAAGAAATGCACTTGCACCCCGGAACAACACTTCAAGTATGGTCTTTGCGAGGAAAAGAAAGGTATGTAAACATTTTTTTCAAATATCCAACAGATGTATATATAATATTTACAGGTATTGGTGAAGCTTGTGCCAGAGCTGGCGAGTGTTTTGTTGAAAAACAGCCAGAGAACGTGGAATGTCGCAATTCGGTTTGTCAGTGCAAGTTTGGCTATCAGGCGGACGACGAACAAAAGTCCTGCATACGCGTAATGCCCAATAAGAAAAGTATGTGAGCGCTCAAACAGTGCCATTAGCTCTACTCATCACTTAACGTTTTTCACTTGCAGATTCTTCCGGAAGGCCAAGTGCTCTTAAAATAATAACATTCCTGCTGATAGGAGCAGCTTTTTTAATAACAAGTGCCGCAATCAAGCAAGCCTACTACACATAGAATACCAAATGCCCAACAGACGTCGGCAACTTTGCACAATTAGATTGCAGCCAACAATGTGCAGAAGTTGCCGCTGTTTATCGAACACCACAAGGCATGTTCCGCCCCGCTCCCCCTCCCGCCAACTCCACACAACTAACATACTCGCATGAATTTGTGAACCGAAATGCTTTGCATACACAACCTTTTATCACATTTTAAACTCTACTTAAGTAACGCAATTATTATGTGCTAATTAGCTTAACGATGAACTTTACAATTGCAATTAATTTACAGAGTTTTTAGTGCAAGAATTTTCGATTAATATTTAACACTTTGATATGTAACTGAAAGCAAAAAAACACTGAAAATATCTACACACACTCACGCACATAATGCATGAAGAAGAAGCATTCAAATGCTATTGCCATCTTCAATTGTTACACTCTACCAGTAAATGAAGTCACAAGCGTGCATTGAAGGGTCGGGCAGTGATTTTTATTCAAACTTAATTCTAATCATTTCCATGAATTTCAATAACAAAGCAATACAACAATGAAATGCAAATACTTATAAATATGTGAATTTTAGTATATATATGACATGTACATACCATACATAGCATTGCATTGTATGAGTACTAAATATAAATATGAGAGGACAAACGTCACTTACATAAGTCAAATAGCATATATATGTAGGAGTACGATAAGAAAACTTCTTGTTATTATTATTATAATTATTATTATGCACAATGCATATGAATAATTGCCCCATATGACGTAGAGTAAGATTGTAGTCAATAAAACTTTTGAAACTTTACGCCATTCATGCAGACTTTCTAATCATTTTTTGTTATCAATCACATTTTTTTATTGATTTAAAATTTTTATTTTAATAAAAAATTACTTACTACTTACTTAGTTGTTGAAAGTAATATGAATTTAAAATCGTAGCTGAAAAATAACATTCTATGTGGCAAATCAAATTTTTTAAGTTTAAGTTAACTAATTAAGTTTTTCAATTCAAGTTTTAAATTTTTCATCAAGTGAGAGCTTTGATGAGGTAATACAGCTAAAGTTTTAATTTCATATTATTGTAAAGATTTTTTGAGGCAATATTACAGCTAGGATTGTGTTTCCTTTATGGATATCAAGTGATGACATACGAAATAGACGTTGTTGCGATATGAAAGAAATCTATTATGAGTTTGAAACCTTTGCAAATTTACTCTACAACAATGACTCTTTGGGAGATAAGACAGATTGACAGGGTTTTAATACAAAACATACAACATTTCAATTCTGAAATACTTAAGTTAATTTATCATACAATTGGCAACCCACTTTTAAAAGGCTGTAAGATATATGAAATGCATGTCATTTCATTCGAATTACCGACAAATATTACAGCGATTGCTCTCCCATTTGCGTTTATTTCAGTAAATTATATATCTATGGTAAAAAGTATTTTCAGATTGAGTATAATGAAAATCTGACACACGAGTTAACGCAAAGAAATCCTTATGGACCGAATTTCCATATGCAAATTGCTTTCCATTGCTGCTAAATTGCAAAAAAATTTACCCATTTCTGAAATGGTGATGAACTGGTGATGAAAAGCTGGCAATGAAAAGTGCTAAATTGCAAAAAATTGCTGCTAAATTGCAAAAAATGCACCCATTTCTGAAATAGTGATGAACTGGTGATGAAAAGGTGGCAATGAAAAGTGGATCACTTACTGGACAACGTCAAATGAAAACCGTATTGACGATCAGGAAGGTTTTGCTGTATATTTAGAGAGATTGGCAAGAAATCCTGTACTACGAGATGGTTCCTTTCCACCAAACTCCTAACTCGAACCTGTACTATCAACAGTTGGACTGTCTGAAGAAAGCCATCGCGTAGAAGCGGTCAGTTTTGGCCAATAGGAGAGGAATTGTGTTTCATCAGGACAGCGTCAGGTTACACCCATCGATAGTGACTCGTCAGAAGTTTCAGAAGCTTGGTTAAGAGGTTCCTATACATTAATCTTCCGGATTTGGCATCAGGTGATTACCGCTTATTCCCTCCTATGACAAATGATTTTGCTGGCGAAAAATTTGCCTAAAAAAGACACATTTATGTTGATCTGCTATTAAGTATTTAACAGTTTGAAACTTTTGCATATTTTGTATACAACAATGGATCTATGGGAAATAAGACATATACCTAACATATAAAATTGTTATTCAGAAATAAGTCATTTTTTCATATAATTGGCAAACCATTTCTAAAAGGCTGTGAGATATAAAAATATATATTCTATTCGAATTACAAGACTTGAATAGCATAAAATGTGGTGAATTAGTATAGAAGATCCAGTTGAGGATCATGGGTTATGTGCGGATGTGCTTAGAAGGCAGTCATGCTAAAAGGATGGAAAGATGACGAGATGGGGTGGGTAGGTTAGGGTAGAATTTCGACACAAGTTGCTTTGTCATATCACCTTTCAGGCTGTAAGATGTATGAAACACGGGTAATTTCCAAGTATTTGAATTAAAAGCCTTGGATGTAAAAAAAAGTGATAGTTTAGTATAGAAGATCCAGCTGAGGAATAATTAGTGAATAATAATGAAGAATAGTTTAGTATAGAAGATCCAGCTGAGGAATAATTAGTGAATAATAATGAATAATTAGTTAATTATTAATAATAATGGATAATGAGTTAATTATTATTATTTTTAATTTTGTCTATAAACAAAAGTTCTTACAGACTATAACACAAACAGTTTATTAAGCTCAATTAAAGCACTGGAAAAAGGAACATTTAGCGCCTAATTAGGGTCTCAACGGGTCCCTTTTTATTAGGGATCCACGCTAAAAAGATAGGAAGATGTCAGAGAGCAGAATAGAATCGCCTTCGAAAGGGTACAGTGTGATAGAAGAGGCTGAAATGGGACAGAATCGGATATGGTTGAAACATGATAAAAAAAATGCATTAATAGCATAAAGTTTGATAGAAACGAACTTAATTTGGTTTCATGTGTATAGTTATGATAGATGAGAGATGAGATGGTGATAGAGAGCTTCAGTTCATAGGTTTATGGAAGAATTGAAACGATACAGAGACTTCAGCAGTTATGTGAATGGAAAACGTTTAAAGATATTAGAAAATATATTTAAATACATTCGATTTAAATATATTAGAAAACACCACTGGAAATGTTACTATATTTAGCAAATTGTTTTCCATTCGCTTATCAGTTTATTAGGTCACTGTTGGTGGACCTTTCCCAATGTGCCATATCTGATATTTGTGAAATTATGCCAACTAATAGGCTTGCATGCTACTTTTTATATGCCACTTTGTGCGTATTTTATTTTTTATTTATAAATACCAATACGTGCGAAGGCAGATAACTTGAGCGCACCCAGCTGACCAACCTTCACCTTCATCCATACAATTGGCGACGCAGAGACGTGGCGCGCTCACATGTTCGCATCGACGGACACGCAATCGTTATTACAATATAATAAATAAAAGAAAGCAGAACCGCAAAGGAACCGGAGGAAGAGCACCGAAAAAAATTGAAGAAATCCTTTGAAGGAATTAATTACTTTTACGCCATCGAAGGAGTGTGTAACGATGGCGCAGCGGGCGCGTTGTAATGACGTCACGGTCGGCCACAGGTCAGCCATGGCGTCATTGACAATTTATTTAATTAATTACGCTGTTTTCATGTCAGAAGCAGATTTCGGGCTTCGAGGACTCGTCGGTGCGCACGGGGCCCATTCTACATGTTCCGGCCATAAGCCGTAAATAACGTAAATAAGAGCGTTAAATAAACTCAATCACGACATTTAGTGGTGGATGTCGAGCAGGTGAAATTGTTCCGAAAGCATTTAATTGTACTGTTGTGGAATGCCAACGAAAAGTTGAAAGTTGAAAGTGTTATTGTAAGTACACAAAAAACTATATTTGTGTGGGTTTGTTGTATAGATATAGACTTGAAGGTATGTGTATATAATTGATTTGTATTGGTTGGACTGAGTTAATCAAATTAGTTAAGAAAAACTAAAAATGTAATATTCATTTATGAAATTCAGAAATAGCTAAGGTTACAAAGATAGAAAGTTGGAATTTTTTTAATTAAAAATGTTTGATTCTACTTTGTATTAAGGACTGCAGAATTATGTATAAGTGGGGCAGACTACTTCCACTAATGGCCTGGACATTGTGCCTCTCCTAATTTCATTAGATATCCCAGGAAGACCATTGGCCGCTAATGTCGTCATCAGGATGCAAGCTTCCTCGCAATGGAAAGTCAGGTGAAATGGGCATTCAATTTGAAATTTTTTTCAACGGCATATCTCAGAACGTGGATTACATGACACCCAGGTTCTCCATTGTTAAGAATTACCTCGTTTCAATCCCATCTCGAGACGAATGGGAATTGGGTGCTCTTCTCACAAGCGGCAAGTTGCTTGGCAAGGTGGGTTGTGACATCTGCTCTGGCCGCCAGATTATTGCAGTGTCTTCCAAGCCGAGGACACAGTAATGTGCACAGCCTCTGATTGGCTCAGGGTAAACGGCATATCGGAAAGAGAGATACTATTGGACACCCAATTCGCTCTTAGGGCCTTGGACGCAATCACAATAACATCAAAGACTG
The DNA here is from genome assembly GCA_963668005.1 of Melieria crassipennis. Lineage (NCBI taxonomy): Eukaryota > Metazoa > Arthropoda > Insecta > Diptera > Ulidiidae > Melieria > Melieria crassipennis. Next base: position 128,704,545 of record OY764961.1, read on the forward strand.
TTCTAAGCTGAAGTAAATCTATCAATGAGACTGCAGATAGCTTCACATTCGCCTATGCTGGGTTCCGGGACATGGGAATATTCCAGGGAATTGAACAGTTAGGTCAAGAAATAGCAACTCTGTGATAGCAACTCTCTTTCAACCTGCAAGCTTCGTACTCATACAAACTCTATACAAGAAACTAACCTTAGACTACTGACCGACCTTAAACTACCGACATTCTACAGAACTTGCCTTACTTAATAGAAAACAGATCAGAACCTTCATTCATGTTCTCACCGTTCAATTGGTGCCCACGCTTTTACGTTTTCAAACAACTTCTGTAGCAGTTGTATGGACGAAGAGGAGAAAGAAAATGTACTTTAACTATCCTTTAACTTCTTGTCCTGATTTACCCAGACGAAGAAAGATTCTTCTGGGAAACATTTGCTTCGACAGTCTAGGGGATCTAGCCAACAAGACTATTCACAGTCTACGAAGCTTTGTGAGAAGCTCAAACTGGTTGAATGAGTCTATTATTTGTAGTATCAAAATGGACCTAAGTGGGATCCGCCATGGGGCCACTATTCTCACCTACCTACATACCTACCTACCTATTTTTTCCTCATCAATATATAAAGATCAGATCAAGTTTTAAGTAAATTATTTTATATTTTTTTCAACCATATATTTCAGTTTAATTGTTATTTGAACCCACAACCAGCCGACCTCTTTTGCGACTGAGTCAAAACAGTTGAGAAGTTGTAAAGTCTTTTTCAAAATTTCTGCTCAACAGTTCCCAAAAGAGTTGTGGCTGCAGACACTTAACAAAAGTCACTCACTCAAAGTGCCGCGATTACATAAATCTGCTCAAAACTATAAATAAACTTTGCTCAATCCCTTTCAACCGGCTTTTTTCCCAGTGTCAATGTCAATTTTATAAATTTTAAATTCGAATCAGTCGCTTTCACAACAATCCTTGCAATTAATATGTCGTGCTTGTGTCAATACTTTGTGACATCGAAAAATCGAAATTTTGTTGGCCACGACCATTGCAGCAGCGATGGCAGCGCGCTAACGGACACCATTCAAGAACTAACGGAGGCAAAGTGCGTCGTTTTGGCCACACCCGCACAGCATCAATTTAACGCTTTCACTCTTTTCAGAGATACTAGCAAGACGAATGCAGTGGTTTCGGCCTCGGAGCTGGCCGCTGCCAGGGCCGAAATCTGGGTGCTCAAGAAGAATCTGAACGAGGCTCAGGTGTCGGTGGAGAATCTCGAGAATCTGGTGCGCACCATCATTGTCAAGCAGAACGAACTGCTGAGTCAGATGTACCAGCTGAAGCAGCAGAACAACGAACTGCAGGACGAGTGCCGCATGCAGCGCGACTACCAGACCATGGAACGCAATGCCATGATGCGCGAACTGCAGGGCATACGCGCCTTGCTGAGCGATCGCACCAAACTGCTGGTAAGGGCAACACATACAGTGCTGACAATTGTAATGGGCCGATTGATGAAATGCTTGATGGGTTTTGGTTAGGAGGAGACTGTGGAGCGCAATACGGAGCTGACGTCATCGCTGCAGGACGCCAACGAGAAAATTTACATGATGGGCATGAAGTTCTTGAAGCTGAAGTCGTCGCGCGCAAAACACTCATCCGAACGTTCTTCCAACGGCAGCCAGTCGGAAAGATCCAATTAGTATTAGCCAACAAAAACTGAACAAAAATTTCTGTTGTTGCTCGTATGCAAATTTATTTTTTGATATATTTTTATGCGACAACAAAGAACATTTTATAAATGGTAAACTTCTATTGTGACTGTTTTCAATGCGTAATTGAAATGAAGGACATAAGGAGAGAAATGAAGAAACCGATGGAAGAAACCAAGCAGCAAGATTAGAAGGCTTTAGTTAAAATAGTTTAAAAAGACACTGGTTGAGTTGAAACAGTGTCCTTGTTGAAAACAAAAGGAAGCTCTGTGATGTATTTGTGAGCGTATAGGATCTTGTAGACATACGATCTCCCCTGACAAACATCGATTTTTGTACTACGCAGACTACGACAATCACAGCTCGTGATTGTGTACGATCTTGTCGTATTTAGAGCTTTAAGTGTAGTACTCTCCGTAGTACGAAAAAACCTATGTCTGTCAGGGCTATTAGGTGATAATGTATAATGTATGGGATTGTTGTGACTTAGTTAGATTGAGTTAGATTGCTGCATTAATGAGGCTCAGAAACCATTTAAAAGCACAGATAAGCCGCTTTATTACCACGATTTTTAAATCTCATTATTTGGAATGTGTCGGTGATTGTTTTATAGACGATTATACCTATTATTCAAGAACTGAAAAATCTCAGAATTATATTTAAAAGCACTGATAAGCCGTTCTATTGCTGAGGTTTTTTAGTCTTTTTACTTGGGATGTGTTGGTGATTATACCTATTATTTAAGAACTGAAAAATATCTATTTTCGAAGTTTATATCGTGCACAAAACAATCACAGACGATATAAACTTCGAAAATAGATTTTTCAGTTCTTAAATAACACCGTGCGACAGCATTTTTCACACCGGGAAAAATCCATAGTAATACTGCGTACTCAGTTTTTAATTTCTACATCCTTTGTCCTTAAAAAAAAAAATTTCAAAATTCAAATTCCAAAATTTCATTACTCTAACTTTATTGGTTCGAAAGTTATTAAAAAAAAGGCGGAAGCTAATGAAGTACAAAAATTCTAATTTATTTGAGTATCAGTATTTTAAATAATAAAAAGATACAAAATCAATGAAACGAGAAAAATGCAATTTTGACACGTGATCAAGGAGATTTTGAGTTTTAACATACTTACTTTTCAAGAAAATTCTATATAAATTTTCAAGGATATAAAGAATTAAAATTTTCGAAGGACTTTTTTCATATCCTTTTTGTACAAATAGATAAAAAATCAATTTTATTTAAATTCTTAAGCCTTTCCTCTTTCATTTGATATTCATATCGCCGTATTCTAACGAGGATAAGTATTTTTTATATTATTTTTATTTTGTATCCCCTTCAAAATTTTGAAGGATAAAGGATGTAGAAATGAAAAACTGAGTACGCAGTATTACTATGTTTGGACTCTAGTTTCACGCCCATATGGATTTTTTCCGTTGTGACAATTTCTTTTATATTTGTCGCATGGTGTAATAGGTATTAGGTATATTATTTCATATCCTTTGGTAGTCCACTTTCGAAGTTTACTTGGCCTTACGAATGTATTTAATGCTTCTTCGCTTGTAATGTCGTTGAGTTGTGATATCTTGCAGATATTTTAGAAGAAGAATACGAGATTTGACTATATCGCTCGAATAATATTTTTTCCGACATTAAACCATTCAAAGACTCATAACAAGTTTTTACTTAAAACGTCTCTTTGGTGAAAGTTTTCAATAGTTTTGCTTTGTAAACATACTCAACATTTCCGAGTTAGTTTGTATTTTGTTACTTGAAAGGAAGTTTCAAAACTTTATCATTGAAGATGAAAAGTAAGACTTAAATCAACTTATAAGAAAATATAAGAGTGAGACTACGTGGTTCCAGTATTCCGGCAATTAGCGCATTGGTACCAATATTCCTGGTAGATACTATATGGAAGACGAGTTTGTTGTCTTCTAGACTTGTATGTAGCCTCTATCTCTATCCAGTCTGAAAGGATAGTAAAAAACAAGTAGCAAGTTTACAGTGTACTTTGCTATCTTTTCTAATATGTTTCTATTTTCTTCTTGATTGATAAAAAGAAGAAGATAAATTGATAGACAGTTTCCCTCTCATTTGGGTTCTCATAGATGTGATTAACTGTAATTAAAGAAGATATCCATTTAAATAGTGTGCTCTCTAATGGGTCAATGGCCTGTGATGGCAGAGGTCAGTCTTGCCACATCGCAGCGGCCCTTATTTAACACTAAAAATACCAAGTTTTCCATACCTACACAGACTACATATTGTATCCGCTGATATCTCGAAAAGTACACATGGATTTGGTTAATTGTAATTGTAGAATCCTAATTGGAGAACTAATTGTAGAACCCGAATAAAAAAATAAAAGTCATCAAAGCAAAAGTTGATAGAAATACAAAAGAAAATACAGATATTTAAAAATGTGAAAATGATCGCAATGATCTTTCTAGTGTTAAAAGTTTTACGATCCTGTTCTTAAATGATCTATAGTGATCTGCTGATTCTGCAGGTTTTCATTCTCTGTCAACTAGTGTTGGCTTTAGCGAAGAAGTCCTTCGAGACTTTGCTCTTCACAGAACTTTTATCAGCACCTCACTCTCATTAAGAGCGAAGCCTCCGAGTGAGAACTTATCGATGAATTTAAAAATATTAAACATTCTCGTTGAAGGTTAAAATAGGTACTTACGTGTCTCATACATAACCGATATAGACAGTCATTCTTAGCGTTTTGGACTTTTATTGAAAATAAGGTACGAAAAATGTTTACAGGCATAAAATGTATTCATCTGTTGAGATTAAATGGATTTCATTTGTTTCATTTCAGTTATAGATTTTCAAGTTTGTATTTGTGTTTGTGTGTGTATGTATGAGTACTTCACAGAACTAGTTACTTAACTATAATATCTGAAAATAGTATAATTCTATACGGACGATGGGTGATGCACTATAATTATGGGTACTTACAATTTAGGGTACAAAATACAAACAAACTGTAACGAAAGCGTTCAATATTCAAGCCGATTTCAAAGTGCTAATGGTAGATAACATGTGCTATGCTTGTAAGTATTTAAATTGCCTGCTTTAAATTGTTTACATTTGTTGTGGTGTTGGTGTGGTAGGTGAGTAATGGTGCCGGGATATGCAACAACGTTACAAAAAATTTATATATTTTATATATTGTGCGAGTCTATAAAGAAACTACTTGCCTAACCTCTGTGTTCAAGGCTGATAAACTCGACGGTGGTACACTGTTGTGATATGTATTCGCTATGAAACGCTGCTTAATATACGTTTTACCAATTCTAAGACACAGTAGAAGATGGATAGATTCGACAGCATAGAAAGGTACAATAGTTGGTAGGGCTGCGAACTGCACGATTTCAACTTTTGCATTACATTTTGGGGTAAGTGCGAATGTTGTGACCTGCCGTAGCGATTCATTATGATTGAAATGCTTTGATGACTGTTTTGAAGATAATTTGAGACAAGTTAGTCAAGTAGTAACTCAAGGCTTATCCCATTTGACTAACATAAACTGAACTACATACATGGTTTCAATACCAGTCGATCTTTTCAGAAAGCTCAAAACTATCTCAAACGCACTTACCCCACTTTATGTTATAATCTAAAGTGACTTATTTGCTGAACAACTGGTGTGTACAACTGACAAAATTGACAATGGCGACTTGGACTTTTACCACATAATGAACTAGTAATGTATAAAGGTGACAGTGTATTTAGAGTTGAGTACAACATCACATTGCTTGAGGCATTCCAATTGAATTAGAAGCGATTCTTCATCTGTGCATAGACCAGAAACGGCGCAAATGTGGAGAGCAGCGACAGTAGAATGTTCAGCACGGTTTGTAAGGCAGCTGCAAAGATACAAAGCGATGTTGTGTGACTCATGGTTGGGTATGTAAACGGCGCAGCTCAACCGAATGAACAATTGGTGCACTCACCACCACTGCAAATGTCATGGATGACATCCTCAAAGTATCCATTTTCGTTATCACAGAGGCACAACTTTGTTTTGCTGGACATGAACTTGGCCACACCGATTGTGCGATTGGCATTTTCAAACTGACAGACCAGACCATCCTCGCACTCGTTGCTGCTGTTGCATTTGTGACGCAATCCTGCAAGAGAAGTGGAAATGTTTAGTTGCTAAATGATTGAAAAGCGTTTTAAAATCTTTTCGAAATACTGTTGTTTTATGTAAAATATAAATAAATAAAAGGAGTTTTAAGTTACTGACTTTTGATTTGTTTGAGGAAAGCAGTTGAACTTTGAAAAATTTGTGTGAATCTTGCTGCTTTTAAGATCTGAAGTCTACCATAAATGACGATGAAGCACCGGCGAAGAAGAAGTTCGATGCGGTAGTTGGAGGTCGACGACAAAGAGGAAGGCCGTGTCTCCGGTGAAAGGAGGACACCCTATCATCTCTTTGTGTTACACATTGGAAGCGCAGCGCGAAATGCAAAGCAGCCGAGAGAGTATTCTACCACAAAGTAAAACTATTAAGCTTTAAATTATAACTTTAAATGAGATGAAGGACCCACCACGTTCCATTTCAATTTGACTTTTGATCAATTTAAACAAAAACAAGAACTTGAGTCAACCATATCAAATATTTTAAATAAAATTCTGCCATAATGCTGGATGCTGGATCATTGTGGATTCACAAAGAATTGGTGAATTTTATCACTGATGAGAGGTAGGAGACGAGATGGAGCACCTCTTCAAAAGAAAGTACAAAGCATACATACCGCACAGGGAAGTCTGGGCTGACAAAAGAATCAGTCTTAAGTGTGATGGTTTTGTCTGGTACACCGTTGGATCCAAGACGAAAGAAGGGAAAGGAGTGGGAATTTATAATACTAGCTAACAGGCAGTCTTGAAGACAAGGCCACGGTCTTTCAGGGTAATGTCTTTGCCATAAATGAGTGTGCCAGAAAAATACTAACCCTTAAGGTTAGAAGGAGAAGGATAATCATAAGTCTGACAGTCAGGCTGCAATCAAGGCCTTGAATTCGATGACATTTAACTCTGAACTAGTCTGGTAGACAGCAAATGTTCTTGAGGATCTGTCAAGGGATAACCGAGTGAAAATAAACTGGATCCCTGTGCACTGTGGGCCTGATGGTAATGAAGAAGCGGACAGATTGGCGAAGGAGTGCGCTGCAATACGACTCTTTGTACCTGAACCAGAACCGTTCATAGGTGGTAGCAAGACTCATTACAGACATCGTGTCAAACAGGAATTCATAAGTAGGGAAAATCATAAATGGTCCAACACAGGTTGACAACGTTGTTCCAAGCTATTCTACTCAAGCCAGCCTACTCTGTGAGGAAATCTAAGTACCTACTGGATCTAACCAGAACGAAGCTTAAACTTATGACGGAGACTGAGCGGACTCTATCTGTAAAATATGCAAAGAGCGTGTCTGGAAATCAGTGGAGATCACACTCGATCAACAAATGATGCATTCCTAGGTATAAATTTCGCCAGATCTTCGACGTTATTTTTATAGCCAGTCGACAATCATGAAAAATGTATGAACCGCAAGTTGTAGGTATTACAACGCAAATTGGCTTCGGTATTGGGTGATCGGCAAGCTCGTGAAATGTTCTCCCGTTAGTGAAAATCTTACTCGCGCAAAATAGCTGCAATTTGAGTTAAGGCTTGCTTTGAGCAAAGATTTGCTTTGAGTTAAGTTATGCTTTGGATTGTGTTAAGTTTTGCTTTGAGCAAAGCTTTGCTTTGAGTTAAATTTTTCTTTGGATTGAGTGAAGTTTTGCTTTGAGCTAAGTTTTTCTTTGAGTTAAGTTATGCTTTGCATTGCGATTAGTTTTGCTTTGAGTTAAGTTAGGCTTTGGATTGAGATAAGTTTTTGTTTGAGCAAAGTTTTGCTTTGAGTTAAGTTTTTCTTTGGATTGAGTTAAGTTTTACTTTGAGCAAAGCTTTGCTTTGAGGTAAATTTTTCTTTGGATTGAGTGAAGTTTTGCTTTGAGCTAAGCTTTGCTTTGAGTTAAGTTTTTCTTTGAGTTAAATTATACTTAGCATTGCGTTTAGTTTTGCTTTGAGCTAAGTTAGGCTTTGGATTGAGTTAAGTTTTTGTTTGAGCAAAGCTTTGCTTTGAGTTAAATTTTTCTTTGGATTGAGTTAAGTTTTGCTTTGAGCAAAGCTTTGCTTTGAGTTAAGTTTTTGTTTGAGTTAAGTTATGCTTTGCATTGAGTTTAGTTTTGCTTTGAGTTAAGTTAGGCTTTGGATTGAGTTAAGTTTTTGTTTGAGCAAAGCTTTGATTTGAGTTAAGTTTTTCTTTGGATTGAGTTAAGTTTTGCTTTGAGCAAAGCTTTGCTTTGAGCCAAGTTTTTCTTTGAGTTAAGTTATGCTTTGCATTGCGTTTAGTTCTGCTTTGAGTTAAATTTTTCTTTGAGTTAAGTTATGCTTTGCATTGCGTTTAGTTTTGCTTTGAGTTAAGTTTTTCTTTGAGTTAAGTTATGCTTTGCATTGCGTTTAGTTTTGCTTTGAGTTAAGTTTTTCTTTGAGTTAAGTTATGCTTTGCATTGCGTTTAGTTTTGCTTTGAGTTAAGTTAGGCTTTGGATTGAGTTAAGTTTTTGTTTGAGCAAAGCTTTGCTTTGAGTTACGTTTTTCTTTGGATTGAGTTAAGTTTTGCTTTGAGCAAAGCTTTGCTTTGAGTTAAGTTTTTCTTTGAGTTAAGTTATGCTTTGCATTGCGTTTAGTTTTGCTTTGAGTTAAGTTTTTCTTTGAGTTAAGTTATGCTTTGCATTGCGTTTAGTTTTGCTTTTAGTTAAGTTAGGCTTTGGATTGAGTTAAGTTTTTGTTTGAGCAAAGCTTTGCTTTGAACTAAGTTTTCTTTGGATTGAGTGAAGTTTTGCTTTGAGCTAAGCTTTCGTTTGAGAGTTAAGTTATGCTTTGGATTGAGTAAAGTTTTGCTTTGAGCTAAGCTTTGCTTTGAGTTAAGTTATGCTTTGCATTGCGTTTAGTTTTGCTTTGAGCTAAGCTTTCTTTTGAGAGTTAAGTTATGCTTTGGATTGAGTGAAGTTTTGCTCTGAGCTAAGTTTTGCTTTCAGTTAAATGGTGCAACCGATATTTGTTATTTTCTTCCAATATATTTTGACATGTATGCAATGCAATGCATCTCTCCCTGATTCCTCACCGCACCTGCTGCACAAATTTTCCCATGCGTCACAGCTTTTCAAGCACTTCCAGCAGCTAATGTGCATGTCGCAAATTGGCATCCGTCGCCCCATTTGTTTGCCACGTCATTCAAATGCAACTCTTACTCTTTAGGACACGACACAATTTCATTGCTGTTGCTTGTAGTTTATTGTTTTAGCAATTGCAACAACAACAATAACAAGAACAATATGAATAATGAAAGACGCGCAAACACAACTTGTCGTGGAGATGTTGCCTTGTTTGATTTTCATTTGGGCCATAAAGGATTTTGTGACTGTAATCGACATTAGGCTGCCAGTTGGTAGGCTCGCACCTGACATGCCAACACACGGCGAACATATGTGTGTGTATGTGTGTGTTTATGTGTACTTTGAGTCTTGGCCAAAGTGCATGCCAGAGTCGGATGGCATATTACGGAGAGTCCTTGAGAGAAACGAGCGCACAGGCAAGCAAATAATGCAAAGCTGCCAACATTCGCCGCGTTCACAATGTAAGCGCTGTACAAGTCCTGTACAAATACACTACGCTTAGCAGGCAGTTCTGACGCCGTTTAAGCTGCTTCAAGTGTGGACGTAGCGTAATTATAAATTACGCTTTCATATGCAGTCACAGCAGCGACTGTCGCTGAAATTACAACCTTAATAAACTAATTAAATGTGCATGCGAACGCGGGCTTAAATACGCTGGCGTCATAAAATAATTTCCTTTGAAGTTAAAAGTCTTCTTACTACACAAACACTTTCACTAAGCAGCAATCGGTCGAAAGGGGCGGCAGCGAATGCAATGCAAATACAGATTTTTAGCTGATTTAAGATTTGTTGGGACAACACTAACACACATTTGTTGGGACAACACTAACTACTTCCAATACCACAACCAATGCCTCATCCACTTACCTCTGAGCCCATCTTTGCAGTAACCATTTACGGGCGTCGAATCGTCGCCGCAGAGACAACGCATTTTGAAGTCGTTCGGATCCTTGACGCAGCTGGTTTTGTCTATCGCTATGCAGTCGTCATTATTGCTGCATTCTCTGCCTTTGACTGCATTTGAAGAAAAAAAAAACAAAAATTATTGAGTTGGTTATTCAATTTGGTTTAAGACAAAAGCTTTCGGAACATAATTGGTCGAGCAGAGTTTCGTTTTTCGAAGCGTAAAACATGAACAATGAATCGGTCATGCAAAACATATTATTTCTAAATATGAAAAACGCGATATGAAAAAAGTCAGTGCATAAAAACTATGCATACAAAAAGAAGAAAATTATAATTAATAATTCGAGATTCTGTAAGCAAATGTTTGGTGAACCTGTCGCTTCCCATCTAGTGGCCTTTTTTATGTACATTTTTGTATACAGTGGCCGAATCAGGGTCCGAGAAATGTGTAAAATACCCAGGCCTAGCCAATGTAGGTCTATCTGGGATCTCAGAGTTATTCCTTGAACGATAAATTTCTTTACCCTAGTGGGGCATATTCATATAACAAATAACAAGTTTAACAATTTCGCAAACTGCATTGTCTATCGGTGCAAGTAGCTTATCGAGCGAGTGGCTTATCTAATTATTATAAAGTCATATACCTACTATATATATACATTGAAATTATTGAGTCATATACGATTTTCACAATAAGAAAATTATGTCTCTCTTTCTGTGCATATTTTCTACATTGTCTCGCACTGCTAGGTATGTATGTTAAAGAAAGATTGATTTGAATTCTGAATTTCATACTTCATACGCTTCAACTCACCAAGTAACACCCCAACTCTCTCTTTTTCTCTTTCTCAAATATAATCGAAATATTTATACAATAAATTAGTTTTAGTCACGAATTTAGTTTGAGTTGTATGTAGGAAAAAATATCTTAAGCTGACTTTTTGGTTGCTAAATGCAATGAATTTGTTGACTTTCTCATTAATATTCACATTCGCCATAAAGTCATAAAGCTTGTCATGCTCCAACCAACCATTCCCCACTCTCTGTGTCTCTTTCTCTCTTCAGTCTCTTGGCAAGAGCGCCTTTCGCCATGTATGTTTTATTGGAGAATTGCTGGGAATTTGTTGTAACTATTAAATACAAAGCGAAATTTTATGGCTGTTTAGCTTCTGCGAATGTCATTAACCGAAATTGTTCATTATTATGAAGAAATGTCTTCAGCAAATTATTTATCCACATTGAATTACATACATTTTTGTGTTGTTTTGTGATGCGGTTGGCGTATAGACGACAATGAATGTGAGGAAAGTCTATGCTGTTCTTATAAATGTTTATGGGCTTCATTCATATTTATCGCGCTCGCCAGTTCGATGCATTCATAAATATATGTTGGTAGGTATATAGTATAAATATACTCGTACTGTCACTAATTGAATTGCAGTCGTTTTTAATTAATTCAGCTAAGCTTGATTGAACACAGGGGACCCAACAGTTAGGGAAAGATAACGGATTCTAGAATGAATGGATTCATAATGGACCCAGTGGGGTCTTCGAGTGGAAGTGCATGCCGCACATTATCCTTCTTTAACGTAACCTAACCTAAGCTTGATTGAAATTGTTATCAATATTCGATTATTAAAAAGTTCTAGGCAGAACGACTTTCAGGGTCCCACTTGACTGAACTTTGATACTCTTAAAATGAAAATGATATCTTACAGTCAAACCTAAATTGGAGCGTTAGCGGCAAGCAACTGTCAAAATTGCTTCATGCCCATACAAAATGCATGGGGCAAACCGCAATTAAAACGCTCTAACGCTGAGCTATTCGAATTTCCAATTTTGACAAGGCGTTAGCGGTTGAAGTTGGCTGCGACTAACAAAAACGCCTGTAATTTATATTTGATTTGATTTAAATTGTGAGGAATTTATTCAAATAAGAGCTAAGTTTCGCAAAATAATAATAATTTGTTGTTTTTTTGGCAACGAAACAGATATTTTTTTACATTTAATGATTTTTACAATCCCAACGCAACGCTTCAATTTCGGTATGCCGCACTGACCGAGAGCGTTGCGTCAGAAAACGCAACGCTCAACGCTCCAATTTAGGTTTCACAGTTATTGCGAGATGATATCAACTTTTTATTGATTGATGAGATCGCAATAAATGTATGCAACATGTCATATTGCTAATTGTCACTTAGTGATCGTCGTAACTTGTCGCGAGGTAATCGGTCTGAAGGTTAGGTTAGGTTGGAGTGGCAACCTTTTACGTGAAAAGCTAAAGGACTTAAGCACAACTTAAGGTTCATTATGATACCACAGTGGATGGCGCGACTTCCCCTTACAGCGCTGGGAACCAAGAAGAATCCGTTATGAAGCAGGCTATATCCCTGATATTCAGAGGCGATAGTTCGGTTAGGCTTGTGAAGAAAGTTGAGCCAAAAGACTTAAGTTTTCTTGTGGCTAATGAAGGGCACTGACACACCAGGTGGAGAACGGTCTCCTTCTCCTCCTCGGAGGCGCGATTACGACAATTGTCGTTGGATTGCAGTCTCAGCCTTTTCGCATGCTTACTTATAAGACAGTGAGCCGTGAGCACCGGGACCGTTGTGCTTATTGAATGACGGCTAAGGTTGAGCAGCTGGCTGCTCCGTTTCATGTTATAGGTTGGCCAAGTTTGTCGGTAGACATTGCAGATCTGTTCCTCAGATCACAATTCATTTGCTTCTTTTTGATAAAATTGTTGGAGCATCAATTTAACTGATGCAATTGGAGCTCCCACTGGGAGGAAGGAAATCGGAATAGAGCTGCGAGAAGAATAAAGTGTACTGTAGGTTTTTATTTGCAAAAGTCCATTTTTGTTTCATATGGGTTTTCACTGCTATAGTCTCACCATCTCTTTGGTACTTGGTGATGGTGAAATTGAGGAACCTTGGCTCGTTTCACTTGTTTGTGACATGTAACTTCCAGCCTTCTAAATATTACTTTTTTCCTTTGCTTGTTTCGCAAGATTAGAGGTCTTCATTGTGTCTTGACTCGACTAGAAAACTGAATTTAAATACAGTAAAAACCACTAACCAAGTACCACAACAATAAATGCAATATTTTTAAAGCGTACATAGCGCATAGTACCGGTAAATATTGGCTACTATGACGGAGTTGTTTACACAACGTTTCACTGTATGAATCAATTCGATCATATAATTTTAATGTTAATGCTGTAGTTGTTCCTGCAGGTGTTCAAATGTTTCTACAAGTTGAACCAACTTTTGGCAATTTCAGCGCCTTTGTGCTTTTTTTTTATGTCCTTCTGGCACGTCACTCTTGATTTGTCGTATGTAATTCTTTGTTTGTGTTCGATTAGTGACTTTGCCAAGTCTGTTGGTTTGACTAAAGTGCTTTGTCTGGAAAAAAATTATCAGCCAGCATTCTTACACCACACTTACAGCTATAAATATATATGTCCTTACAACAAAATATAACACATTGTACTATTTTGTCTGTGAGTGTTACTTATTCATGTCCGGTCAACTTAATGACGAATGCAAGTTGCGTACATTACAATAAATTAGTCATAATTTGTTGTCACTTACAGAGTTCGTTTGTAATTAACGGTTCAGCAGCTATTATTTATGGTCAGCTTTGTATGCAATAACTCTAACTGTTATTGCTGATATATACGTTTGTGTGTCGGATACCCACGATTTATGCAATTTATTTGTAATTAATTTAAATTCATATTATTTGGACAACAACACAAAACAAGGGTACATGAACTGTGTACGAGAAATCACTTATATTTGGATAGGTTTCATGGTATTTAGAGAAGAAAAAAATGTCTATTGAATTGGTGAAATAAGCTATTGTTACTACCAGAGCTGTTGAGCATGGTGCGAAGTTTTTAAAATTTGCAAGGTTTATGCTTCGTAGTTGGAAGGAAGGGAAGGAAGCAAAGGTGTTAGGTTTAGCCCTTTCCGGAAATTTGTACGATATATCGTACAATTTTTTCGACGATTTTTTTTTTGACAGCGAACGCACTTTTTATGCCAAAGCTTTTTAATTTTCATTAAGTAGGCTGTGCTGTATCATTCTGTTTAAAAATATAAATCATAATAGCCGTGGCTACACAGTATGAGTGCGTTTTGTAAGCAGCTTTTTGCAAGAATTTGAAAAACCAGCAAATGACGGCACTTCTGCGTAGGAATTTTTAAATATGTAATACTTTTTGGTACCAAAAAGTGAAACAATTTCCAAGTTTGAATCTTTGTTGATTTATAGAACTTAAAAAATTGAACATTTTTTGCGTTTAAATATTTTTCCCGAATCTTTAAAAAAATTGTACGATATATCGTACAAATGACGGCAAGGGTTGCAAAGCTTTGTGTGATATATCGTACAAATGGAAAGCAACGGTTGCAAGTTATGATATGTTTGCATTTCTTTTAAGTTTTAGGTTTGGTAACAGATTTTTTGCGTTTGTATGCCTGCCACGCCCATCTATAAACTACGTGGCTAATAAAATTCGACTTTTCGGCAATTTTCGATTAAAAATAAGAATCACTAGACGATTTTGTGTTTTACTGGGCAGACACGGCTTATGTAAGGTTAGACATGCGTACTTGCCACTCCCACTACGATAAAAGGGATCGGCTATATTCAGTATCTTTCTGTAAAACTGTACGAAGTTTAATTGATTTTGTTTTTTATTGAGAGGAAAAGGGCTTTGCAACAACAACAATTCTTATATAAGGCCGAATAAATGTGATTCAATTGTTTATATATATAATTTATATAACTTTCGATCAAAATGAAATCACGGTTTGATTTTTTGTTGTTATTATTTATGTTTTCTATAAAAAAAATCAATGAATTGTTCATAAAACTTAAAAAACCGAAACCAAAAATTCATGAATTCATGAATTGTACGATATATCATACAAAATTGATGAATCTGTAATTCTCAACCAAAATTATTTTTTTGACATTTTTTTGTATTTTACTGTTAAAATGTTCAATAAGAGTCAATATTTTGAAGGAAAAATTTGTATCTCAAGAAATGTGGAAATTGACCGGAAAGGGTTAACATGTGTGTTCTCTTTTCCAACAATTTTTAGTTGTTCCTCTATTTCAACTCTTGAGAACGGTTAGGTTAGGTAGGGAAGATTGTGTGCGGCATAGAGTGCACTTCCACTCGGAGGCTGGAATGATTCTTCTTACAGTCTCAATACTGGGCAACCAAGTTCGATTTCTTTTGATAAAGGAGAGCAGATCCGAGAATTTAACTTTACCGCAGTACATAGGTCCGTCAGGAATCTTGAACTCAGAGTACGAAATAGGCGTTCCTGCAGAGTCGGGCAGTGGCACAGGAAGTGTTGTATCGTTTCTGCCTCTTCTTCATCTTCACAGCCTCTGCAGAAATCACTGGACGAGAGAAGCCATTTGATGAGCCTGAGATGTGGTTGGTCGAAGGTTGCATTGGCAATTAACCCTTATTTTCCAGAAGTGAGCCTCACAGTCTCACCAAAGATTTCAAATCCAAACGATTTTCGATTCCATTATTTTATGTAATTCTCTAATGGAATGTTAGAATTATATTGCATTTATAAATTTAACATTTTAAACAGTTTTCGTACTGTTTAAACAAATGTTTTCAGTAATTTAGCTCATACAAGCCTGACAGTCTCACTTCTGGGTTTACGTTACTTTTAAAATTCTGGGAATTATGGTTAAACAGAGATTGAAGTTTAATGAATGAGTTTAAGGGTCACTTCAATTCCTCTGAAAACCCATTACCATTTTTGTGTTTTTTAATGATTGAAATTATTTACAATGACATAAAATCAGTATCGTTGCGTTTCTTGTTGACTTCTACTTTGAAATAGACTTTTTAAGACACAGAAAGCGGCGTGATCTCTATAACAAACTATATAATATATACTACTGTGTCCAAAAAATAAGATGACATTGTATTTATTTTGAAAATTCTTTATTTATTCTTCCAAATAAATTTTATCCCCTTCAAAGTAATCCCCTCCCGATTTTCCAATTTTCGGAACACTGATTGTAGTCACTTTCCGGGATGGTCTTCAGTTCCGTCTTCGCTGCGGCTTGAATCTCCTCTATCGTATCAAAACGGTGTCCCCGGAGCGGTCTTTTGAGCTTGCTGAACAGCCAGAAGTCGCACGGCGCCAGATCAGGTGAATATGGTGGTTGTGGAACGATATGGGTTGAGTTTTTGGCGAAATGATCACGAATTACGAGTGCAGTATGGGATGGTACATTATCGTGGTGTAAAAACCCAGAATTGTTTTTCCACAATTCCGGCCTTTTTAGGTGGATATCGTTACGCAAACGACGCATAACGTTCAAATAATATTCCTTGTTGACTGTTTGGCCCGGCGGAAGGAATTCATAATGCACAACACCACGATAATCGAAGAAAACTGTCAACATGACCTTGATTTTTGAGCGACTTTGGCGCGATTTTTTTGGTTTCGGCTCCCCTTTGGCACGATTTTCGCTCGATTGATCGGTTGTTCCGGGGTCGTAAGCATAGTTCCAAGTCTCGTCTCCAGTGATCATGCGTTCCATCTTGTCCTGATAGTCAGAAAGTATCGTTTCACACACTTCAACGCGACGCCTTTTTTCCAAAAAATTCAATGTTTTCGGTACCAGTCGAGCTTTGACGCGCTTGAGGCCCAAAACATCCTTTAAAATGGTATTGACCGAGCCTTTCGATATGCCAACCTCATCAGCAAGGTCTCTAATCGTTAATCGACGGTTTTTCAACACCAAATCTTTGATTTGTTGGACGTGAGCTTCGTCGGTTGAGGTTGATGGTCGCCCAGGACGCTCTTCGTCTTCGATACGTTCACGGCCGGCTTGGAACTCACTATACCACTTGTGAACATGTTTTTTAGACATAGCCTCATCACCAAAGGCTTTCTGCACCATCCTCAACGTATCCGCAGCAGAAAATTGATTCCGCAAACAAAATATAATGCAAATTTTTTGCTCAACAAATTTCGACATCGCAAAAAACGAAAAACTCACTTTTAGCAGCTCACAAAACGACGCGTATCTCAAACACTAGTGAATATTTTGACATGTACATTTGACATAGATGTCACTGACAGTACAATCAACCTTAAAAAAAAATAATTCTCCAAATCCTTCGACGCGGGCAGTTTAAATTCAAATGTCACCTTATTTTTTGGACACAGTAGTACTTGTAAAGAAAATTAACACTGTGTACGTATTCCAACATAAAAACAAAAATATGAACATAAAGCCATGAAAATATGAAGCTATTTCCTTCATTTTTCGATCAACTAGTTGGTATGCACAAACACTTTTAAGGATTTGAGAAGATATACATTTTTATAGACAAAAGCTATGTTTTGTATACAGGGTTGCCATATAATTATAAGTTATCATGCGAATTAGTATAACAAATATAATTTTAATTAATAAAAAACATTCATGGATATTTCCAGCTTAAATAAAATCCAAAAGTGTACAAGCACTGTTAACCCATTGTAAGCCAAAATAATCACCATTTAGGCCATTTTAGATTAAATGTGATTTATGGCATAGAAAAATAACGAAATCAATTGATAGTTGGTCAAATGAATCGGTGAAATTAAACGTGTGAAATATATGGTATCACAATGGGCCTTTAGGCCTCCAAGTGTGTCATCAGTTAACATCTCACAAAATGCAATTGGCTCGACAGAAATTGTGTTGTTTTTGTTTTCAACTTGAAGCTGTTCGCCGTGTGATCACTTACTGATTGGTCCGTGTGTTGGCGGTGGATTATTGGTTTTGCCGAAAGTCGTTAGCGCTGTCGAACTGACACCGAAAAGCACAATAAATATACCGAAGAGCATTGTCAGGCTGCCGCACTGTGTAAAACGTTTGAGTGGCTGCATTTTGTCGAAATCGCCAAAATTTCCACTGCCTCACTGGACGAGTCCGAATGGATGTGTTGACGCAACACCAAAAACACCAAAACAAGTGTTGAGAACGTTAAACGGCAAACAAATGCACTGCACACCACGCAATTTGCCGCAGTTTATGCAAATTGGTTGCACTCGATGTCGCAGCAACTTTTGAATTGCAAGTAAATGCAACTAAAGCCCCGGGCGGGGCGTGCTCGGGTCTGCAATGAAGCACTGTGGGCGCCCGTCGGCCGTTATGGCTTTTCTGCAGTGCCGCCTTAAGTCTTCAACGTGTGTTGCTATAAACAGCCTAAACTCGGCGTTGAGATTTCAAAAAAAAAACTGCCACACTTTAAATAATTTTTAATATTTTTTTTTAGTAATTGTTTTTTTCTAAATGTTGTAGTATGTTTTTTGCATGAAATGTAGATTTGCTTGCACTAAAATATTTTCAGTTTTTTCCTTGTTCTGGTTTAGGGATTTGTTAAGTGTTAGCTTTGCCGATTTCGGGGCGCTAAATCGACCTTCTTGCTTTAACGCTCTAAATGCAAGTGAACGATTTTGCAGTCAACTCAAAGTTTAAGTTCGGTTTGCTGCGCGGGTTCTCACATCGCCAGTGCCAGTGCCACTCTCCGTTACCGCTCATGCCCGCGCGCCGGTGCCCTGTGCCGCCCATTGCCGCGCCGCTGGCGGCTTGGTCGGCTGGCTGGCAGGCTGGCAGGTCATAAATCGCAAGCGGGGACTCACAGCGGGCGCGAGGAAACTACTTGAGCGAAAGAAAGCGAAAGATTTAGCTAGTTTGACTTGATGTGAGTGAGGTTCTCGCTTTCCGTTTCGCTGGTTAATGGCATTCGTGCGCTCGGGCAGCGCCGAAGCGCATGATTGCCAGGCACGACCTCGGCCTCGTCCGCTCAAGAAACTCAGTACTGGCGCGGCTGCAGTTGACGCTGGCGCCCGCCGACACGAACCTCAGCTGTACGAGACCCGTCAGCACGGCTTACATTGTGTAGCCTACTTTTTCGGGCTTCAGTCCGTGCTAGAAGCACGACAACTACTACACAGCCATTATAGGAGCCGCAGAGAGCGAGTCGCGGCCCGATAGCAACAATAATAACAATGGCAATAACAACAATTGTTCCTAGAGCCAATAACAATGCGAGCAACAGCAACAACCTGCAGCAAGTTCCTATTATAACTCCACTAAAGCCGATACAACAAAAACAACAACAACGAAAATATGCGCAAAATTACTACAACCAGCCGAAAATAGGGAAAATAAGAAAATGAAGTTCGTGTGCTTTGCACTAATTACAAATACACGAATACAGCAATGGATGTGTGGATGCGGAACGCGCAGCAACGAGGGGCTGCTCAATTTTGTGGCGCGCTCATTCTTAGGCATTCCAGGCAATTTTTGCCTGATACGAGTATTTACAACTCCGCAGCGATTGCAGCCGAAGTTATGCGCGTCGCCTGAATGGACGAAATTGCACAGCGTCGCTGTAATTAGATGTGATTTCCACCTAATGTCGGTAACGTGGCATTAATCACGAGACTTTACCATACAAGCATTTCTTTTGTTTTTGACTTTTCCTCGTACGAGCAACAAATTGACGTGCATCGATAAACACGCGGCCAGCAACCTAATCGCTTAGGAAAACTGTTGCAATTCCATTTGCCAGCAGATGATGGATCTACGGCAATTATTTTGTGGTTGCTGCTGCGGCCAATATAAAATTTCACTGAAACTTGTAATTAATTTTAAGGCAATTAATTTAATTAAGCACTAATTGAGGCTTTGATGCGAATGATTGCGTTGAACCAATTTCGGATAGCCATTGTTTTGGATAATCAGCCGAGCGACTTCAGTCTTGTTCACAACAGCCGCTGAATCGTGCCGAACAAATATTGTTTTAGATTGAAAGGTGGGTTTTTGATAGTTGAAATGACAGGATTCAATGATGATGATTCATTGTTGATACTTAAATAACTTCCATATTAAATTTTTTTTGAATTCCATGTGCTTTATGATCAAATGTTTTAATATCTAAATTTGTATTGGGAGTACAAATTAGTTCGGTTCGTTTTCAAAAGATGGCTCTGGCTATTGTGAATGGTTCATAGTAATAGCTGATTGCAGTGGTTCCAGAGAGGTTAGACATCTGTCAAAAATATTCATTTAATGTCGCTTTGAGTTTATTTAAAATTCTTGTTTTTTTATTGTGTTGAATATGTCGAACTTTGTTTCAGTATTCGCAGTTTTCACTTGCGATCACTTGATTGAAAGGCAAAAAACAAAGCGTTTTGTACATCAGATTGTGACTGGTGATGATAAATGGATATTCTAGGACAACCACAAGAAACAAACAAATACCACTATGCTCGAGTTAATCTATGCCATCGACCTTAACATCAACGCCAAAGCCGAATATTCATGGTTCTAAGGTCATGCTGGGTGTTTCGTGGGACCGAAAGGGAGTTGTATGCTAAGTATGAGCTGCTTCAACCTGACGATTCCATTTCGAGCGACCGACATAGGTTACGATTGAAAGAAAAACGGTGGGACTACGAGCAAAGACATGAGAAAATTATTCGTTTGCATGACAATGCTCGACCGCATGCCACAAAATTCGTACAAAAATGGGTGTATGACGAAATGCAGACAGACAAAATGCAGACAGGACAAAATGCAGACAAGACATATTGCAGACACATTTTGAAAATGTAGACAGGACAAAATGCAGACAAGACAAAATGCAGACAAGACAAAACGCAGACAGGAAAAAATACTATACAGACAAAACTAAACGGATACGCTAAAGTGGGCATTGCTTCTTCTGATTTTTGGTTGTTCCGATGGATGCAACACGCTTTGGTAGGTCACCGGTTTTATTCTATCCCATAAATCGAAAATTGGCTTCTAACTTGGATGGCCTCAAAAGACGAGACATTTTTTCGAGATGGAATTCAAAAATTGGCTGAGAGATGGAAAAAATATGGATGGACAATACTTTGATTAATCTGTCCATTAAATGCAATTTCGGCCATAAAAAACGGACCGAACTAATTTGTAAATCTTTATAGTTGCTTGAATCGGTTGACTTTTCTTATTATTGGGGTTGGGTTTTGAGTGTTGTTTTGTAATTTTGAAGCTTTATTTCAAGAAATTTATACAACGTAATATAGTTTAATCAAAGTATTGTCTATCGTTAGCTACGACTTTTGTCATCATTCAGGCAACATGCGGATTCCGCTTTGAAAAAATTGCTCGCCTTTTGAGGCGAGCCAAGACTAGACTCAATCTTTGGATTCTTCGCAAGAACTGAAGTACTGCTCGGCTATGCCATGAGTCAACGATCGGAACAAGTGGTACTCGGAAGGAGCAATGTTTGATGACTACGGTGGGTGAGGTAGGACATCCCATTGACGGACATAAGCGTAAGCAGAGGATGCATAAATATGAGAAAAGGATTATGTTGGCTTTGTTATAGAAACAACTTAAAAGAAAACTGGATCTTTGGTGGTATTCAATGCGTAGATTAAAATCGTTAAATGTCATATTTTTGATCGGACAGTTTAATCCATCTTTTTTTAGCACAAAACTTAATCAGATAGTTGGCTTCATCGTTTGTACTAACAAAATTAGACAGTTTGCTCAATTTTTGGTACTCATGAAACAAACTGTCTACCTTCAACGCATGAAGGAAAACATGGGTAAAGTACCACTTGAACAAGACGAAGCAACTGCTTGAAAACCTTCGGGCGAATACGCTAAAACTCGCTGAAGTTCTTACGGGTCATTGGTCAGTGAAAGAATACGCGGACCCGTTGCAAATACCTTTCAACAATCATTGTAGCAGTTGTGGGAGGAAGACCAGAGGGACACACTCACCCAGTTTCAGTGTGCATGTCCAGATTTAGCAAGGAGCAAGCTATGCTCGCTCGCTTCCTTTTCCGGAAGATCTCAGAATAATTTCAACTATGGAAAGCAGAAAGCATCTGCACTCAGTGCATCTCACAAAGTGGATTTAAAATGTCAGCCAATACCAACACAAAATAACGATGTTGCACCAAAACAGCACTTTTTGTGCTTATTGTGCTACCTAGCTGTGGCAAAAATCCCTTAACCAATCAACCAACCATATTTTTTATCACATTGATTCTTTCGCCATATGTCTATAAGAAAAACTGACTAAATAAACTTTAAAAAACCTTCAATATTGAAGTAACAACATCTGCGTTTTAATTTGTATGCCAGTCTGCATATTTTTACTTGCACATCTTACCAACTGACCTATTGCGTTCCACATATACTACGTTTTATTGGCTCGTCCGTTTGTTTGTGTTGGTCCTTCTTGCTGCATTTTCAGTATTTTTTTAAGTACAACAACAAAATCCATTGCCAAAATGTGTGCTACTTTTAAGACAATAATTTACGTGCGACTTCCTGAGCTTTTTCACTGTCAGCTAAACAGACAATACGTCACGTCACAATACTGCAACTGTAGTGAATCGGTTTCCACTAGGAAAACTGTCATTCTTTGAAGTTGAATTTGTAGCTAAAGGGCGCAAAGTGAAGAGAACGAGTTACTTACAAACTTCTACTAGGAATTTTGTTTTGGAAAAATTAAATTGCAATTCATATAATTAATTTTTTATTATTATTTATGTCAACTCTTAACTTAAACTTTATTTTTTTTTAATTCTGAAATATTTAATCTCAGTGAATATTACTTGATGAAATTTCTTATGATTGAGAGAAAATATAAAATACAATGCAATCAACTTGCAACAATATCTTCCTATTTTTAAGTTCTATTTTGAAGTTTCATGGTTCCGTTATTCTTGTAACCTCACAAACTGTCAAACAAAGTGTTGTCGGTGTAAATTTTGCGCTTATAAACTCAAATAGAATGCAGCTAAATTGTTTGCAAAAACTTTCGCTATAAAAATCGAGCCACGAGCTGTCGGCATGCGATGCGTTCGTATCTCTGACGTGTTGGAATAAATGACATTTGGCAAAAAAGGGGAAATAGTGTCCACGCTATAAACCGCTGCTGTTCGTTGTACTGCAACAATAAAAAATGAATTTTAGCGCATTTATTTTTTTTAATGCCGCATTTAGTTTCACATGTTTTGCAGTACCAACTCGACAGTCCGTGGTTTGTTGACTCAATTAAGACTGTCCGAAGCACCGAAATAAAACAAAGAACTTTCCGGCCGATTTCGGAGTACAGTAGTACAAAAGTTTGGTACGAATGTGTTGTGTCAAGGTATTTTTAAAGCGGTGCGTGGCGCACAGTGTAACGAGTGCGTTCAAAAATATCAGGTATAAGTCATAATTTTTTATTTTTAGTATGTATAAAATATTTGTATAAATGGAAATGAAAATATGTACACTTTGAAAATAAATCTTTTATACGTTTATACAACACTAGCAGGACCCGGCGGCTTTGCACGCAAGTTTGAAGTCACTGGGCCCAATAAATCAAGTTTCTCTTAACTCTTTGTTGACTCCGTCAGACTTTGATGATTAATACTTGTCTAATTATATCACATATGACAGGGGCGGATTTAGAAAAATATTTTGGGGGGTTTCAAAAAGCAATTCTTTAATATTCATAAATGTTTATGTATATGCCTTTTAATTTGTATGTAGTTTTCAAGTCGGCCCTAATATTTCAGGCGGGGGTTTCAACCCCAAAACCACCCCTGAATCCGCCACTGACATATGAAGTGCTTTCACCTTATTTGAAGTCAATAGACCTATTAAATCATTTTTTCCACACACAGACCCTTCACCCATTGTTGACCACGTCAGATTTCGATTTTCGAAAAAGTGAAAAACACATGTCAAATAATTTCTCACTAAGAATACTTTCACCAAGTTTGAAGTCAATAGGTCCATTAACTGATTTTTCAGATTTTTTCCAAACTAATTTTTAATCCATTGAGGAACCGCCAGATTTTGATCTTCGAAAAAATTAAAAACACATATCGAATTATTTCTCACTAAAAATACTTTTACCTTTATTTTACTTTTATTACATTTACTCCAAACAAATTTTTAACCCGCCGTTGACCTCGTCAGATTTTGATTAAACAAATTTGAAAACGCGTTTCGAATTATTTCAAAAGGCCAATATTATTTCTCCATACAAACTTTTAACCATTTGTTTACCTTTTTAAATTTTGATTAAACAAAAACACTGGTATAATTATTTTTTATTTCAAGTCCAAGACCAATTTTGAAGTCGGTCTATTGATTTCAAAATTGGTTTATCGTTTTATGTTTTTCATAGTTCCCCGTTTATGAACCTTAATCCATTGCTGACACCGTTAAATTTTGATTTGAGAAAAATGTAAAAATACATGTGAAATTATTTTTGATTTGAAAAATGTTCACCATTTCACCGTTTCTTCAATACCTTCACCCATTTTTTATTCCGTTAGACACCAAATTTAAAAAAAATCCCTTCTTAGCGGACGTTTATTTCCTAAAGTGGACCTACAATTCAAATTTCATGATTGTAGCTTCTGCAGTTTAAGCTGGACGATGATGAATCAGTCAGTCAATCAGTCAGTCAGGACCAACAATTATATATATATATCGATTAAATATTTGCTAAATATTTGCAAAATTATGTTACAATTTGTAAACAGTTTTAAAAATCCATAAATTCCTTTGATTCGAAGAAGTTAACTAGAGGAGCCCAACACCCAAAAATGATTTTAACCCTTTAGATCCCGAATTTTACCCTGTGTCTCGATATTACTTTCTGGTAATTAAATCATGAAAAAATTGCCTAAGAAGTGTGCACACGACATTTGAAGTCGCCACGCCTCTTTGTTAGAGTTCTAGAGCTAGTTTTCTTTTGAACAATTTTAGCTTAAAACGGGTTAAATAATTTTTGTATCAATATTTTTAAATTACAGAAAAATGATTTAATATTTATGGAAAAATACAAAATTATCACTTTTTGGTTTTATTTAACTATTATTAAAGAAACAAGGTTTTGATCAAACGCGCCCAATTCGTAGACTTCAATTAGAACACAAACTTTCCCTGATTTCGCTGCAAATTATTGGAAATTATTTTGGGGATAACAATAAAATTTTTGTAATTTGCTTTGAATTCACTTCTAAAAATATGAATTTGTTGGTGCCTACTTAAATTAAACCCATAAATCAATCGTAGCTTTTGCTATAAGATGACAAATAGATGAAGTTGCTCTCAGGCAACTTTGGGGTCGAAAGGGTTAAATGTCATTGATTTCATTATGAAATGTTTTCATAAATCAACATTAATTTTTTGCTACAATTTTTGTGCAACTGTTACACTGTGCTTACGGTTTCGTTTGCTTAAGTTCTGTTTGGTGCTTTGTTGTGTTGTGTTCAACACTCGAATATTTGCATAAAACAAATTGTTCGTACGCACACCATTCAACCATAAATATTAATTTGCTTGGTCGCGCTGCAGTTGTGCCAGCGCTGACTAGGAAAATGGCCGATTCCGCAGATTTGTGCGTTTGGCAGCTGTGTGGCGGAATTTGCAATGCGAACGTGTATTGCGGTCTTAATGGATAATTAAACAATTTCGTTGAGCATTTAATTACCAATTTATACAAAGAAAACGTTGACTGCAGTCGAAAATAATGGCTAAAGCAAACAACGACAAATACGACGCCAAGCAGCACAAATATTGTGCTTACGACCAGAAATGCCGTCGAGTCCGAGATTACAGTTTCGTCGCCGTGTAAATAATTATTTCAACTTTGCACGAAATCGTGCGACGGCCAAAAATAGCCACGCTGCCGGAGCATGCGGACAATTAAACAAAATATTATAATACATATTTAGTAGTTTGTCAAGTGCGAATGCGGCCGAATATTTTGTGATTAATGGGCTCGACCGCCTGCAAATCTGCATATTTTGCGACCGCGTCGAATGGCCAAAATGGAAATGTGGTCGCAACGCTCGCACAACTGCGAACAAATAAGAGAAACAAAAAATTAATTTAGTCGCTCGTTCTTGCAGCCTAATTGATCGGATTGTGATTGTAGCGTTGGCCGCTCTGACGCTGCAAGTCGCATGTTTGGCGAAAAAAATTGAATTTCGCATTCCTGCTGGTGCGTCTAATTGCTTCCTTACACTCGCAACTGGCTGCGACACGCGCCGCATGAATGCAAGTTGCGCGTCCAAGCGATCATTTCGCAGTATTTGCACAGCAGTGACCTTTACGTGCGAGGGGGAGTGTTTGTGCCAGTGCAACACTGCATTATACTCTATTCAAATACATACTTACATACATATGTATGTATGACGATTTCGATTTTATTTTAAGTTTTTTGCGCCTGCTACTTCGCCTTGGTGGGTTGGTTTGTGTGGTAGCACTCGAAAAATTTGCCGTTTTTAATTTATCATTTTGCCAAAGTGATTCAAGTGCACCTTCCGCTGTTTCCTTTTCGATAGCATTCCGCCTTGATTACAGCCGGCGTCGAATTGTGATTTTGCTTGCAGTTCCAAATTGATTTCTTGCGTTTCGAAGGTGCGACTTGGTCAAGTTTTGCAGCGTCGAAATGTGTTAGTCGAATACTGAGAAAGAAGTAACTCAGGAAAATGTCCACAGAACGCTTTGTTCGATCACTGCAATTGAATAATAAAACGAAACGATTTCACAAGTGTTGTACGGCACTCGAATTTATGATTTCTGTGTTCAAAAGATTCAAGTATTCTTAGCATTTTAAGTCAATAGAAATGCTCAGCCAATTATTTCTGTTTTTGTCAACATTCTGGTTTAGTTGCACTGAACTAACTGTTAACATATATTTCCCCATGAAACCCAACTGCACAAAATTGCTTTGTTTGGCAGTAGCAGTGGGTAGAACCAACAGGCGGTGTTCATTACCACAACAGATTTTGTATATTATGACAGTCACGCTTGTGAAGACTTGCCTATGCGATGCAATAAGTTAGGTTAGATAACAGAAGCAGCTTGCTGATGTCTCTGCCAGTACACTAGGAAGCCTCAAGGGCCCATTGTGATGTCCTATTTTCGGTGTTGACTGAAACCAACGTGAGCGTCGAATGAATCTGGTACATACCAAACCCAAAATAACTAACGTTCTGCCTCCTAAATAGCGGTGACATTAGTATATGTCAAAGTTCAGCTGCACAGCTTCTGTTTCTTGCTCATCCTCCATTCATTCCAAAAAGAATTGTTCATAAAACTTAAAAAACCGAAACCAAAAATTTATGAATTTTTACTCCTTTGCAGACCATTGTACGTTATATCGTACAAATTTGATGAAGCTGTAATTCTCAACCAAAATCATTTTATTGAAATTTTTTTGTATTTTATTGCTAAAATGTTCAATAAAAGTCAATATTTTGAAGGAAAAAATTTTATCTCAAGAAATGTGGAAATTGACCGGAAAGGGTTAATCGTACTGCGGGTTCACTAAATGGAATTGATTCGCACACAGTGAGCACACAGTTTCCGTGGCATTTACATCTTTATTAAACTTAAGCAGAGAGCACCCAAATTCTCTTTTCCATCAACTTTTTTTCCATTCCTAAATAATTTATCCGTCAAAAATCAATCCAACCTGAGCCCAGGTCGAACACGAGGAGGTGGGTTATGGTCATTCAAAAAGACCTGAATTCGGTTAGCAAACATCATGGCAACCTAGGATCAGACGGCCTGTCGAACGATTACGAGAAGAGCAGACTTCAAATGAGAAGAAGAGACTTTAAGAGAGTAGACTTCAAGAGAGAAAAGAATAAAGCTGAGACAAGGAAGAAGACACCAGAAACTACATTGGAAAAGATTCGATTGGATAGATTGAATTGGATAGATTGGATAGATCCTTTCAAAAAACATTCCTGAAGAATGGTTCCTTTTTAACACTCGTAACCAATTGTCTATCAGGTAGATTAAGATAGTTGGATAGATCCTTTATTTTAATAATTTAATAATTTAACAATATTTAACTATACACAAATAAAACATATGCAACAATGAATCAAAGATCATTTGACGAAGAATATTTATACAAACAACACACGAGTACATATTAGATATAGTTTGATTTTTCTGAAACAAATTACATTTAAATTTTATTTAATTTTTTTTAACTTGAACTTAAGTCTAAATCCCAAAAATGATGATCAGAAATCGTTCTTCAGTGGCAAACATAATTAAACCAATCGACACGCGTTGACGTCTGTCACATGAAGTGTTAAGCAGACATACTTTATTTGGCGAATAGGCAGTGAACGCAAGAACGCTCCTATGAAATTTTGAGGACAACTTGGCCAAAACTAAACTACAAGAGAACCGAATAGCCATGATAGAATTGGGCCATGATAGAATTGCCTCAGATGTAGCAGTCTTTACTGGTCATTGGATCGAGGGAAGGGTCACTTAACGGCTGGGTCTCCCTTTCAATGAGAACTGCTACAGCTGTGACTGTTTAGACGAAGTTGTTGTCTAGCCCCGATGAGACATTGGCGTCCCTTTCCTGGTCGACCTAGCCAAATTATCAATCATCTACTTACGTTATTGCCCGTTTTATAAGGAAGACCCAATGGCTTCCTTCTTCCACCTGGGGTAGGGTAGCTTAGAGTCCTCATTCCTTTTTTACTGGCAACAGAACTGGTCACTTTTGACCTACTAACCTAAGTCGTCATACGAAAAATGTTCATTATTCATTAAAAATTAGTTTTTCGTATTCCATGTGCCCTCCACTTGACTCAATTCTATTCAGTTATATTTTCTTCTTGGTCTGAGTCATTCTATTCTACCGGTTTCTTTTGCATATTAAGCACTTTTCTAGGAAAACTATGCATAACGTTTCCAATTTCTCTACAAAGACTAAAGTTCCAATCGTCTATTGTTGTGAGGCCGTGAGAAATCTTATATTTTTTGCAGCGACTTTTTTAGACATTTTACCTTTATTTGAATACTTCTAACTATGGTATAATAGTTTTGCTATCTGCCAATTTTTCCATCTTCAATATAAAAAATAGAAAGCAATAGCAGGTCTTGGCCATTGCATCTAATAAAGCTAAGCACTCGCATAAGTAAATGGCAGAAGTAGTTCACTAATCGAATAGTGAACTCGAGCTCAGTGTGAGAAATATGTATATATGCACTATGTACTGTGTAAGTACTTATGTATGAAGTTTAACTTCTCTTACGTCATAGCTGACTTGCACTCTGCACGTTTGACCGCAGTCTCCTTTGCCAAATTCTTGAAGCTACACCTACAACAAACCGCGCCACTAAAGCCACTTTCCGAGACTGCTGCGCAATCGGCTAATGACCCTGTATGTGAGAAGAAAGAAAGAAAGAAAGAAAGAATTTCGCTACAATAACACGCACACAAGTCGATCGCCATAAATGCGGCAACAGTCACCCACTCCAGTCATTAGCAATTCAAAGCGAAAGTCAACGCTAACGTTGCGCTGGTCGCAGTGGCCGAAAGTGAAACGGACCACAATAAAACTATGAACTATGTACGGCAACAAACAAATTCGTGCCACCGATTAAACCTCACTGATTACACGTTGCAAGCGTTGCTTTCGTCGAGAATTTCAGGTAGCTTTCTTGGCCGCGGCCAAAGTGTGTTATTGTACTTGCGGCTGAACCCTGAACGGAGTGACCCCACTCGTCGCCGCCTCGAGTGATGGAGCACCTGACCAACACGGTTTGCTTGTTGACCGCTCGGCCACAATATTGCAAATTTTGTTTTTCGCTTCGACGTTGGACATTTATTTCGGTTGCTTTGCTTTGTGCAGTGCGTGTGTGTGTGTGTGTTGGCTTGAGGGTTGTGGCCTCCATCTGTACGTAGCTGTGTGTGTGTG
Source organism: Melieria crassipennis (assembly GCA_963668005.1). Lineage (NCBI taxonomy): Eukaryota > Metazoa > Arthropoda > Insecta > Diptera > Ulidiidae > Melieria > Melieria crassipennis. The sequence goes on from OY764961.1 coordinate 128,734,201, forward strand.
TGTGTGTAGCGAGCAAGAAATTGATGACGGCTTACTTGCACGCAATTCATTACATCATCAAAAATCGCAAACTGGACGCGGATTGGCTTTTGACTGAGTCGCGCTGTGGCGCCAAACACTTCAACTGGCATTTGCTTTGGTACGTTTGTGTGTATAAGTATTTATGTGTGTGTGTGTGTTTGTGTTTTGGTTTTCTAATAACATGAATTTTGAAAATGTTACGATTTTACTGCCCACCACAAGAACAACAACTCATGCCGTATATTCGTAGGTGTTGTTATTGTTGTTGGTGTGCGGCGGCACAACTTGTTCAACGTCGACAGCGTCTTGAAGTGGCGACAAATGGCAAGTGGCAGGTGGCATGCGGCAAACGAAAGCGAAATTAAATGTGCATATAAAGTGAGGTTAATGAGTGCGGCCATAGGCGAGATTTGTGTGAATTATACGCGCACACTTGTGCGTGTTTTTTTACAGCTTTGCTGTTTGTTTCTGTGCTGTATGTTTTGCTCCCAGTTTGATTGGTGTTTTGCATTTTTTTTCCATAACAAGAAACATGAACGGGTCAAAAATTGTGTCGAAGTTTGTGGTTGGAACAAGTGTGGGGATCGGCGTATGTTAGTCGGCTGAACGACGTTGGAATGCGCTAATGGTTTTGAGTATAGTGAACTTTGGAGCCAGTGCTTTGACCATTTGTATGGGCAGAAATTCAGAAATCAAACTGTGCAGCGTATGAGTAACAATCAATTCGTTGCTTTGACTTGCACTCGAGTTACTTAAATGTAAATTTTGATATTGAAAGCCCTACAATTTGTGAGCACTTTAAATCCACAATTGTAGAATTTTCAGCAGAAGCCCTCGAACACTTTCACGCCCGTTGTAAGGCAATGCGTTGACCATTTGGACCGACAGAAATGCAAAAATTCGATTATGCAGCGTATGAGTAACATTCGATTAGTTGCTTTGCTTTACATTCGAAATCGGACTACGCGGCGTATGAGTAACATTCAATTGATGGCTCTGCTTTGCTTTGATTTGTTCTGCTTTGCGTTCAAAAGACTTAAATGGAAATTTCCAGAAGGTTTGAGGCTCGACAGAGTCCCTTTCAACTTGGTTTTGCATAATTTGCTATGCTGTGCTTTCTGATCAAATGTAGCTAACTGATTCTCGCTGATCACAATTTTCTAATCATAGATGGATATGGCTTCGGCTTTTTGGTTTCAGGAAGCTATTCAACACTTCGTTTTGTCTATTTTTGATATCCTGATCAGAGACCGGCAATGAGTACTAATAAAATTAGTATACTTAAGTCATGAGCCATAACAATTGGTGCAAGTGAATACTCAAACCAATTCAACAAAATACTATTACTCATTTGCACCAAATCATCAAAACACTCAAAATTCTCTTACACGAATATGTACCGGTATTTTGTGTGTCTATTGGTTACTGACTCATAATCTGATTTGACTCACTTGTTCGTGTGATGAGTTGAGTAATAGTTCGTGTTGTGCTTCGCGCTTTTTGCTAAACAGTAATTTTTTGCTTTTGGACGCGTATCTGGTTGCTGCTGTGCATTGATGCAATATTCATTTCTTAAATTCTGTTTTCAACAAAAAAATTAAAATAATTTTTGTTCATCTTTATAGTTTTTTAGTTATTTAACTTAGAATGAGTATTATTTGTACGTGTATATTTTTTCTAGTATAATTTTAATATTTATGAATTCTTTTAATTTAATTATATTTAAAAAGCATGGATTTGATCTCATTTTGTTATTTACAAATAAAAACTAACAAAAAGTTCATTTAATTGCTTTGCATTTATTGACCTGCGTTTTGGTTTTCCGCTTTTTGTTGCAATATTCTCAATTTCAACTAAGGAGAAAGCGAAACTGAAAATTACTCCAATGACTTAAGTCATTCCATTGAACCATTGGTGTTTCTTGGTGTTGTGAGTGATTACGGTATAACACAATGAACCTATTCACTCAATGACAGATCTGAGCACGCACCGGTTCATATCAGCAAAGAACTTATTCATTGTTCACACACAAAATATGTGTGCATGCGTAATCGTGTATGCGTGGATATGAGTCGGATGTTTTTCTTTGACTCAAATCCACTAATACTCTTTCTTGTGTTATTCAACCAATGACTTGAAAAAGTGAATAATTGCAGTTCTCTGATCCTGATGGGAAAAATATTTGATGTTCCAAAATTTTTTATATTTTTTAAAAAGTTTATTTTTTCAAGCAACTACGACAAGCAAGACACGACAAATATTTGTGTATAAACTTAATTTTTTATTAAAAATTTCGATTTTAATGCATTCGGATTGTCAATTAGATTAGATAAGAATTAGATTAGATTAGATTAGTTTAGATTACAATTACTTACAATTTTTGTTTCCAAACTTAATACTTAACATGGTTACATGGTTAAAATATAAATAAGTTGCATGATAATGTGATTTTAATGAGAAAATTTTTGCATAAACATAAAAACATTGAATTTCGCTCTCGCATCAAAGGAAACTCCATCGAACAACCTATTTGTGATCGCATTGCTTCAAAACATAACCTCTGACAACTTTGTGTATTGTGTGCAAATTTTCAACATTCCCATTAAAAGCTCATTAGAAAGGTTCGTCAATTCTGCACGCAGATTGGCCTCAGAACTCCAAGTACCGCGGCCAACATAACATTCGCTCCACATTTTCACTGCTGAAACATTGGCCAGCTTTCGCCGCTGCTGTCGTCCAGCTATGAGGAAATCGTAAAACCGTAGCAGAAATATGAATTACGAAATTTCATGTTAGCGCTGGTAATTTCTGCTTGAATGCATGCAGGAAATATACTAAATTACGCTTTTCGTTTCGTTTCATTCGCTGTGTGCGTGTATGTGGGCCGGGGAAGGAGAGACGACTGGATTCACTACGTGTGCCGCTTGTAAATAGTAAAAGTTTTAGCAACAATTTGCATGCCATTAAGCATGCCAACTCGGAGCGAATCCTTTTCGGTGGTATTTCGCCTTATCTTGAGTGCCCGTGCAAATTATTGAGTGAAGTTTGAAAATGTGATTAGTCCAAGTTTTCAAGTAGTGTAGTATGGCTTCAAATTGTTAAGTGTAGTGGAAGTGGTTTTTGCTTTTGCTGTGGTAGTAAACACGAAAGCCATAAGTTGTCGCCTAACTACTGACATACGTACATATTTGAACGGAAAACATAGCTTGCAACTGCGAAACCTTTACTTTTTCATAAAGAAATATGAATTTTATGATGGCCAAAGTGTCCAAAGAGAATTTCTGATATTAATTTTTATTTCTGGTTTCAAGTTGCTATTTCGATTTGGGTGCGGGGTTCTTCTAACACCAGTAACTGCACGAGCACTTGTTGATGGATTGTTTATAATTTTGGTATCGAAAATGTATCAAGTGGGGTTGATTCGACGCCGCGCTACTTCTTGAAGGTTATTATTCCCTGTTAATAATAAAATATATTTAAATAAATATCTTAAAATAGAGACGAAATGAAAGTGATAAAGTCTTTGATTATATTTTTAAAAATTAAAGCAAAAAATAAAAAATCAACAACAATTCGAAATTCTGTCATCGTTAATGGCGCAACTCAGCCCCGTTTGAAATCGGCTCGTATTGCAAATCAACTGAGCGATCGTGCGAGTCGAATCGAAAGCGGAGAACCTTTCAGTGCGTGTTTTGGTGTAATTTTTATAAATGATTTAAAGCGTCTATCAGCTGCCGACGTCTCTGCTTTCATTAATTATTTGAATAATATTCAAATAATAATTGTTGTAGTAGTATGGGAATAATGCGCCGTGTTAAAATTTCAAGTGTTCATTATATAAAATTAGCTAAACAGTAATTGTGGGTCTTCTTCTTCTTCTACCTAACCATTCACGTGTCGTTAAATATTCACCGCCCAAAACTTCAATGCTATTCCTCGACTGCTTCTTCTTCTTTCAGATAGCTGTTTCGCATAGCGTTTTTAGCATACACCCTGTGAATAACTGTCATCGCATTGACAACCGCCGAGCTCCACGTCAAACGAAACACAAAATCGCTTCCAAAGCGGCTCTGACCAACCCAGATTCATTTCAGTTTTGCAGAACTTTGCCGTAAAGCCAGCAAAATGGTAAGTCTCATAAATACGGTCGACACCGGACACGAGGATATGATTCACAACGCCGTGTTGGACTACTACGGACTGCATCTGGCCACTTGCTCGTCGGACGGCTCGGTTAAGATTTTCGACGTAAAGAACGGCAATCAGATACTGGTGGCCGATCTCAAGGGCCATCAGGGCCCGGTGTGGCAGGTGGCCTGGGCGCATCCCAAGTTCGGGAACATGCTGGCTTCGTGTTCGTACGATCGCAAAGTGATCATCTGGAAGGAGGGTGCCGCCAACGATTGGACCAAATTGTAAGTGACATCATAACCGGCTGCATGGAAATTGTTGCTGAAATTATCTTTTTGCAGCCATGAGTACAACAACCACGATTCCTCCGTCAACTCGGTGGCTTTTGCGCCGGCCGAGTATGGGCTAATACTGGCTTGCGGCAGCTCTGACGGTTCCATCTCCATACTCTCCTGCAACACGGAGTATACTGTTTGGGACTTTAAGAAAATCTCCAACGCGCACACCATTGGTTGCAATGCCATTTCGTGGTGCTCGTCCACGGTGCCAGAGCCGGCGTTCGATCAACGCGCTTCCACGCGCAACATGGCCGTGAAGCGTTTGGCCAGCGCTGGCTGCGACAATTGCGTGAAAATCTGGCGCGAAGATAACGACCGTTGGGTGGAGGAAAACCGACTGGAGGCACACTCGGACTGGGTGCGTGACGTGGCGTGGGCGCCGTCTATTGGGTTGGCACGTTCACAGATCGCTTCGGCCTCGCAGGACCGCCATGTCATCATTTGGAATAGCACCGATCTGGCCACCTGGTCGCCGACCATATTGCACACGTTCGACGATGTGGTGTGGAGTGTCAGCTGGTCAATGACGGGCAACATTCTAGCGGTGACCGGCGGCGACAACAAGGTGACGCTGTGGAAAGAGAACAACGAGAATCAGTGGATGTGCATCAATGAGGACGCCTCGTCCACCAGCGGGCAGTCAAACGACCAGCGCACTTTGTGAACGCAAAACACAAACAATAGAGCTGAAGTGAAAGAGGCAAAGAGTCGTGGTGCTTATCGCTAGTGTGGTAGACGGGCGGGAATGTTGCCCTAATTGTTACTTCATTCATTTTCTGGCACTAGCGATAAGATTTCAGTAGCAACTCCCGCTTTCTATTGATGTGTTTTTTCCTCAATATTTCTGTGTGCTGCAAGAGGGTGGCAACAGTTCAATGCAATTCTAACAATTCTCTTTAGTAATAAAATTAAGGGCGAATTCCATTTTAACATGAATCGGTAATGTGGAATACAGTTTATAAATAAACATTAAACCATTTTTTTTATTTCGACCCTTCCCAATAATGGGAACAGCAGTTTCTGTGCACCCTTGTGGCCGAAAAAGTAATGATTTATAGTTTTACAATTGTTTATTTCTCGTTTTTGTGAATTTTTTCGTTAGCTTTAATCTATAAAGAATAACATTAACCGCCTGTACAGGCATTCAGCGTTCATGTACCGCGTACATCTCTGACGAGCGGCCGTTTTGTGTATATTCAGTGGCCGTAAAGCAACGCATGGAATTTTGTTGTAACGCGATATTTCATGTGGAGCTAATTGCGCTTAGTTGGTTGGCGCTTGCTGGCTGATAGGATCGACTTTCACATCAGGAAACTTGAACTCGGGGAATTTGGTCATGTCGGTCTTGCCATCGCCGCCGTACTGCTTGGCCACGCGCTCCAATTCGTTCTTCAGCTCGCGCTCGATATCCGGAGTGGGATCGACCATTTTGCCACCGCTGTGCAAAAGCAAAGGATCAACAGAATGAGCCAATTCCATGACATTTTTAAACAAATCAAATCATTGCAGATTTACTTACGCGCTCTTCTGTTTGTATTCACGCACTTTATCCAGGAACAGCTGCTGGATGGGGTCGGCGGCCTTCTGCAGTGCGGGTGCCATGATACCAATGTTGCGGCGCACCTCCGTGCGCAGTATGCGTACGCTGGACAAAATGGATTGGGACAACATCTGCAAGTAATTAGATACGTTCGATTCCGAAATCAATGTTGGAAGTTAGGTTTAATCAGCGAGTAACCTAAAAAGGTTATGTAATGTGGGCAAGGAAAGTGCTGCTAAAGCGTTGAATTCACTCAAATGCTTCACCACGCTCGATTCTTAAGTACGAAGCGCGACGTACACTTTCTGTGTTCTTTTACCTTTTTTACGTTGCGAGAATTTAAATTATTACAATATTCTATTGCAAAATGAATATTTTTCAATTCAGCAGCCGTTCGCTGCCAGAAATTATCCACAAGTCAATTGTCAAAATCATAAGTGCGAGGTTGGCTGCGAATAGTATTTTGGTCGTTCAACTTCACTGCGTTTGCTACTGAGCCATAGATGGCGCCCTCATATTTTGCTCTAACGGAAACGGTAAATTTTAGCAGCGAGTTTGCGAGACTTTTTGTGATGAATTTATTAAAAAAGTTAGAATACGACAAGGAAACAATACTTTGGAAATTATTTTACTGTGTCATATTGTTTAACTTTGTGCTGTGTTTTGTGTGTGATTGAGAAAATAACAAAAGTGAATTGGCAAATGTGAGAAAATCAGAGCCCACTCTCCTTCGGCTCCGAGTGTCGAGAGCCCACTCTCGGGCACTCTGACCAATTTCTGATATTTTCTCTTATTGCAGTTTCTGTTGTGCAGACGCGATCGCCTACTGCAATTTATTGCAGCAACAACAAAATCCATACTTCCAGCTGTGATAGAGTGCTAAAGCAGCGGCCCAAAGCAAGCCAGAAGAATTCATTCATAAAATTCAACTCACCTACACGCGTAGTAAAACAGTTGCAGCCATGCAGCAGGCACACAGATACAGACGCACACAAGCACAGCGGCGACGACTTTGGCCTCTGCAAACGGCGCGCCACATGTTCCCTGCTTGCGTGTGTGTAGGCGCTGCAGGTTTCCACTTGGAAGCGCTGAGCAAATGGTGCGCTCCTCTCCGATAAAACGATACAACTCATACAGACAAACGTGGCTAAAGGCGAACGCAATGCGCAGCGCGAAGCGACAAAGCCGAAGCACTGTGACTGTGTGTCGTCGGCGCCAGCGGCGACTGCGACGGGCGCGTCAACGTCGACTGCGCCACACATTGGACCCCAACAACAAAAAAGAACATAATGGAAATAAGTCAAAAACGACGATCGTGCCGAGTGATCGCGCGGCTGGGGTGTTGTAGCGCAGCACGTCAGTATGTATTTGAATTTATTTTGGTAAAGAACAGCGGCGAGCCTACGTAACGCGCAGTGCCAAGTGATGAATGAATTTGCCGAGCGGACGGACAGTGGAGTCCACGTCCAAGTAGAATAAAAGTGCAAGCGACATCGAGTGCCGTCGAGTGGACAAATCCAGTGGCCGTGTCTGCTCCCACACTCAACCGCAGCCCAGTTCGTAGATTGAGCGGTAAAGCGCAAATTCGGCTTTATGAAATGTGCCGACTAGACCGCATCGGACAGGCACGTATCGAGAAATTGAGCGCATGTCGTTGCAGATAACAAGTCGTGGCGGCGCGTTCTGGACTCTCACTTTTCAGTGTTATCAGCGACCAACGAGCAACGACAAGCCAAATTAGCCACAAAAACAACAACACAATAAGCAGCCGAATACGCGTCAGCAGCCATAGCGGCCAGATTCTAAACATCGCCAAAGCAGAATCAGAAAACGCACCGAGGCGGCGTCGAGACCCGGCGCAGCAGCGGCAGCGCAAAGGAGCGGAGCCGCAGTCGCAGCTGAAGCGAAACGAAACGAAATGAAAAATCAGTTGATACTGACACTCTGTGAGCGGCGATAGTGCGATCAGTGAGCGCTGCAGGCCAATTCGTGGACGCCGTACAAAATTGTATGTGGAAATCTCGAAGCGAATATAAACAAAACGCTGGATATACATAAATATAATTAAATCGAGATTAATAACTAATTAAAATTGGAAAACTGATAACGGCCATAAGCGCGTTTAGTGCAATAAGACCCCCGCACCGATCGCGTTCTAGTCGATTTGGTGTCGGCCGTGCTTCGAGCAATCGATCGCGTTGAGTGTTTAACTTACAAAGTGCACAGCACAGTCTGTGAAAATTCAAAAAAATCGTCATAGCAAAAAGTCGAAAAGTGAGCAATTTAGGCGGCGACATTTGTGGTGTGATCGGTCTTTGTGTGCGTCGCATGTTGCTTCGTTTCGACGCAGTCGCTGGCGAGAAAGACACTTTAGTCAACGTTTTATCGTAGGCTGAAAACCTCAACAAAACAACTTTAGCAATACAAACACTAAAAACAACAACAGCAGCAACAACAACGACGAACGCAAATCAAACAACTGCTGGCGTATGCACATTTCGAAAGCCGAGAAAAACGCGCTACATCCACGCAGTGCATTCGAACACGCAGCAGGTACCCAAACACCAACGGAAAAATATACAACAACAACACGCAGACACATTCACCAAACGCCAGTCCAATCCGATTTGATCCGAACCGTTCCAAGGCGGTTCGATCCGTGTCGGCGTGTTTCGCCCTCGACTCGAGGAGCTGCGTCGGAGTGAAATTATCAAAACTGCAAAACTCGCGAAATAATTCCGATACTATATGTTTGCGTATAATTTGAAGTAGCCAGAGACTTTCGGCAAAGCAGTCAGCAAACAGACAAGCGACAAACAGTCAGCCAAAGCAAATTCTAGCGCCCAAGTTCCCTAAGCCAACGGAGCGTTCAAGAACTTATAGTGAAAAGCGGCTCTAGACACTTTTGCAGCCCGGAGCCACACCAACACAGAGTTGTTCCTATACGACAACAACAACAACAACAATCACAAACTGCAACATCAACAACTGACTGAATTCAGCCAGTCAGTCAGCCAGTTGTGCCCGAGCGTGTTTCGCATCATTCTGATCTCGCGCGTGTGTGTGTGTACGCGTCGGTGTGTGTGTGTGTGTGTTTGAGTGCTGAGGCCGATACATCTCAAGGATCAGCGCCGTTGTCGTCGCTTATGTATTGTGTCTTTTAATATTTTCTTATTAAAAAAAAATTACAAAAAGCGAAGAAAAAGTGAAAGAAAAAACCGAAACCAAAACCAAAAAAATTATAAAGAAGCTGAACCCTGCAAGAGTACCACACATGCCACACAGTGCCGTCTAGCTGTCCCACCGTAAAAACAACATCAGCAACAGCAGCATCATCCTCATCATCATCATCACCAGCACCAGCAGCAGCAGCAGCCGCAGCATCTGTTGTGCTGTTGCCGCCGCCAAAGACAACAACACCGCTTTGTTGGAGCACAGCGGCCACTGCCGAGGGAAACCCAAGTGCAACGCAAAGATATCACCAAAATCCATATCGACAGCTTGTGTCGAGTGCGGCCCGGCCAGTGTTTCGTCGTTTCGTTGCGCTCTGAAAATTCAAATTGTGCGTGCGATCCAGCCGTGATCCGGTCTCCTTTTGCCGAGGCTCGCCTCGTCTCGTATATATAATATTTTTTGTGCGCTCGATCGAGTTGCTTTTGTTTTAATGTGTATCCGAGCAGCGCCGGCAGCCGCTCGCTCATTCCGTTGCCTGTGCGTTGCGTTCTCGTGTCGATCGTTTTGTTGAATTAAAGTTTCGAAGCTACCAAAGCGGCTTGTGCGTCCAACTGCTCGCGCGCTTCCTCTAAATATTTGTACGTGTGCATTTTTAATTACACTTGACCTTTTATTTCTTGGGCCGCTTACCTGGCCGCCACCGAGGCGAAACAGCAGCAGCAGCCGCGGACAAACCACAAAACAAAAGAATATCATCTCCATTCGTGCTACCACAATACAAAAATTTGGATATGTTCGATCAAGATAAGGCAACTAATTTGAAGCTGTAATTAATTCGGATATCATAAAAGCGTTAAGTGTTTGCTGGTAGGTAGCAACTCCCTTCATTATACCCACTTACGTATGCATTACTGGGTTGTGCTGTGAGCAATGCAACTTTAGATGGGTTAAGCTTAAAGCATTAGAGAATGATGGCATTTTGGTTCAATAGGAAATACATATTTCTTTAGAGTTATCAAACACTTTTTACTAGAGGTTTTGGCTAAAAACCTCTGCTCTTCTCAGTGGCGCATATAGGATTTCATTTTGTGGGGTTCCGTAAGTAATTTTGGAGCCAAGTGAAATCAAAACGGTCCTTACCTGCCAGTAGGGCCAGTGACTGCACCGTCACAGAATTGTACGATATTCCAGCCATTAGGTTTTGAAATAAGTGTAAAATTGAATTTATTGGGAAGAGTGAACTGTATGAGCCACAGGTGGTATTCACGATATGTGTCAACTGTCAAGGATAATATTGATAGGATGATAGTTTGATAAAAGGAGAAATCATTTTGTGGATTTCTCATGTTTTTTCTTCCACTTTAACCCTGGAATACTAAACTATTTTGAAACTGTAACATCAGACGTTCATAATGTTAGTGAAATGGAGTGAAAGGCGTAACATTTATTTGACAACTGAAAGAATCCAAAGTTGAAGAGCAGAAGAGACTCCTGAGTACATAATACAGCACTGTGATGCGGCATATCGTAGCAGGAGCCAAGCACCTAAGCCCCCGTGAGTTACTGTATAAGGTTGGTGGGTCCAAGGGATGTTCTCCAACAACTTGTACGGGGCCCATTAGATCATTTTTAATCTCAGTGCATTTAACATCAGTAAAATCGAATCTAATCTAGTCAAATGAAGCATGCATACGCATTCTAGGGTTAAGTAATTCAAGTCTACTCGCGTTTACATCTCACATAGTTCATTCAGTAGTTTACGAGGAATAACACGACTATTATCCAACGATCCATACAACACAACAATTTTACATCCAAATTTAAAATACTCACCTAATTAAACAATGGTTAACGTAGCAGTTTGCTTTTCTAAGCGTGTAAACCTTTGATTCTTCATCCTTCCTGCTTTGGGAGATTCTTACTAAAATTTTGTATATTTTTGTTTAGAATTTCTTTGTCAAAACTCCTCAATAAATTATGCTCATAATACTTCTTTGACAACATGATTAAATTTTTTGTTCAAAATGTATTTTAGAAACATTCACTGATAACGATTTAAAATTCTCACGTCACAACTTATATGCACAAACAGATAAGTGACCTAATATTTGCATAACGTTTCCTACCAACATTTAAATCGCATTACTTATGGCACAACCCAATAACATAACAGATCTGCTACTGACTGTGCGTGTGTGTGTGTGTGTGTGCAGTATCCATATTTATGGGAGCGCTGAGAATCAGTGAAAGCGCCAGCTGTCCACCATTGGCAACACTGAACGATTAGGCTTTTTCAATCTATTCTGTGCCAACCATTTTACGACGATCTATTCTAGTTTAACTGGAAAACTGGACAAGAGTTGGCTGAATTTGTTATATTTCCAGCGAATAAATGCAGTAAACTGCTCGCTGATTAATTTGTATTCGTTAACAAGGTAAACGCTGGCGGCGGTGAAGTGAATAGTACAGTGGTGCACATAGGATTTCATTTTGTGGGGGGAGGTTTGCGTACAACCTTTGAGCCCAATTCCATTTGAAACCATATTTTGCTGTTTTGTGGGGGTTGAACCCCAAACCCCCCCTTTAGAGCGCCACTGAATTAGTTCCTTCCGCCTTAGATTTGCTGTTTTGGATGCAAACTCTGGCGATGCAAACTCTAGAACTCTAGAACGTCAACTTAGGACTTAGCTCTGGTAAAGGTTTATAGGAGCGGTTCTCGAAATTTTTTCGCGTACCATTGATGTGCAATGTGGATCAAGCTTGTACCACCTTTGAACTTTGAGTACCAGTGGTTTATGGTATTTCTTGTTCAATCAAAATAGATCGAACTTGAAAACTTTATATAAGTATTTGATAATTTAATCGGTAGACTTGGAACTTCATACGCAAAGTATTCTAAGTCTAATTTGAATTTTTACAAGAAATTGTTTATTTTGTGTTAAAAATGTGTGGACGCTTTTTAACCAGTCGATCAATATAACTTAACGATGCTACGAAAGTTTTATGCTGCAGGCTTTATTATTAACCTTCTGCCTGTCCCTTGGGGTCTATTTGACCGCCCCGGTTGAGCGGTTTTGTGCGCTCGTCTACTTGTGTTTTTTAGTGTTAATCGCACTTACAACCCAATAACAAATCGAGAAAAACACTTTTCGGGGCTTTCCCCTTTTCTTTTGTGATTTATGTGTAACATTTCTTCATGTTTTGTCAGTAAATTATATAACCGTTTGGTTGGGGTCATCCTGACCCCAAAGAACAGCGAACGCAATTTGAAGCAAGGGACAGGCAGAAGGTTAACGACGCTTCCTCATTCAGACGCCCAAAATTTGTATATATCCGTTGTGTGCTTGAAGTTTGACTCTATATGTATGTATATATGTATATATATCTATACCTACATATGTCATTAAATCTCTACGAACCCTATTGGCGTTGTAAGTCGCCATTTCTAAAGCTGATCCAACCATAGTTCGCTGTCAGACTCTTGTGTCTAGTTTTTATACCTCAACTCAACTCAGCTCAGCTCAATTCAATTTAATTCAATTCAATAGTTGGGCGTAGTTTAATTTTGGGCTTTTACGTTTATAAATTCCTAACAACAAATCGAAAATTTTAAGGAGAAGGTTAGGTAAGGTTAGGTTATAGAAGAGGTGTGCGCGGCATTCACTTCCACTCGGACACCCTACTGGATCCATTGTGAATCGCTTAATTTTTGAATCTGGTGTCCTTCCCTATCTGGTGGGTTCCCAGTAGATCCAGACAGGATATTTTGGGAACCATTAGGTCTTGGGAAATAGTGTGTCAGTATTCGCTGCATCAGCCCAGGGAAAGTACTCGATTTAAATTGGGTTTTTAATTGAACTGTAACGACATATTCTTAACTTATCTAATTGGCATTCCAGCTGAACTAGAATTTCCGACCTTGAACCCATGAACTGTTTGAAATCAAGCTCAAACAACTAAAAGCAAACTGATAAAACTGCAGAGAACCCAGCAGAAGCAATGTTCGGCGCAGGTGATCAGTTCATTGCACACCTACGCGCGGCGTACTCAAGACTGTCGCCATCGCCCATAGCTGCCGCCACCAATTTGAATGAGTATAAATATCACCGATACCAGAACGCAGTGCACACAATGTTATCGCTGTGCAAGACAAAGCCTCAAACGAAGCAGAGCAGTGCAAAGCAATGGTCACTTTCAATCGAAAGAGCCAAGCATCCCCACTGGCAACAGCCGCCGCGGCAACCGCAACGGCAGCAAATGCGCCCGAACATACCCAAACGCTGTTGGGCTGCAAAGTGAACGACGAGCTCAGGTACAACTAGTCGGGCGGACAGCAGCGAAACGGAGCAACGGTGCGACAGCGAGTCGAAATCAGATTGCGAGTGAAGGAATGTTCGCTCGGCTGTTGGCGCGATCGTGTTGGCAGTGACATCGAGGGTTGGGGTTTGGCCGGCCTGCAGAACATGTGTGCGACTGCCAGCGACCTGCAATAGGGGTTACATTTGTGTGCCGCATTCACGGTCGCACAGAGAACGTACGCACGGCTGTATTTATGTACATACATATGTATTTATGTGTAACAGCACATAAGTGCGTAACGGTAGAATGATTTTGTGCCCCTGCCATACATTATCGGTGGTGCGGTTCGCCGTGCATTCACTCGATACGACCATGTCTTTTGTGTTGCTGACACGATCACTTGTAGCGGCGGCAGCAGGTTGATTTTTATGTTCCTGTGAAAAATTGAGGGAATCGATTTCATGAAAAAAGGGGGAGCGAGCACACAACGTGCTGTGCCGAGTATGGGAATCTGCATGACCTCTTTGTGTCGTAAAAAAGGGAACCAAACAAATTAGATCGACGCGAAGGATATAACTACGCGCAAGAGTTGCCAAATCCAAGAAAATTACTTTCAGGGGCATTAAGAAAATTTTAAAAGTAGCAAGTTTTAAAACGGAGCAAAAGCGAGCTTATATGTAAGCGTGGTTGAAAGTTTAAAATGCTGCGAATTGTTAGCCAATTTTAAGTTCGTGGGGGAGAAACTATCTTAAATTGATTTTTGCTTCTTCTTGCTTCCTCATGGAAAGTTTAATGCAACATTTTTTTCAAGATTTTTGTGAATGAACAAAGATCAGCAATACGATCTGTCATTCGGTTGGAATGTAATATCATCATAAAAGCAGTGGTGGTTCGACCCTCCACACCTCCCAAATATCTGTTTGGGTAAACATAGTTTTTGGGTGGAAAACATAATTTCAAATGGTATTGGGCTCAAAAGTTGTGTACAGAATTCTTCCTAAAATGAAATCCTGTGTTCGCCACTGCATAAAAGAGTAGTAGAAGGGTTAACAAAACGACGAGGTCTTTAGAAATAACCAGTACTTTTCATATTTCTCTGCAAACTTCAGTTAGTCTTTAGTTGGAAAATCGGCCTCAGACGTTGTTGACTAGATTGTACAAGTAGTATCGTGTTTTACAAGTTGTAGTTGTTGGCAGCAACCCCAGGTTCAAATACTGCCTGTAATAACACCTAAAAAAAATAACGGGAAAACTCGTTTTCTCTTTCGGTGGCTATCCTCTCAGCTGGAAATGGCAAACCTCTGAGAGTAAAAATTGCTTATGAAAAAGCTCCCAACCTTCCGTTCGGAACCGGCATAAAACTGTAGGTCCGTTCCACCCGCGTACAAATTCACACGCACAACACGGGCTAGCGGGAAGCTAGTCTAGCGGGAAGCTAGTCTCGCGTAAGCGGGCTGTCGTGCCAGTCAATTATTATTAATTATTAATTATTATTTGTTACGAAATCGGTTGCACGATCTAAAATCAAATATTTAGATTTTTCAAGTGATCAGTCCGGGCCGATGGCACGAACAGATAGCAATGAGTACTGACTACTTTACTGGTATAAATAATGGCTGCTTAGGTATCCGGTCACAAACTCTGTTTGGCTAGGATGAGGTTTTCTGGTAATTGGTTTGTCTCTCCTAATTTCCTGCCTTCCAGGAAAAGCTGCGGGATGATGAGGGGACCATGCATGAGATACAGTCTTTTTGTATTATATTTCAAAGTTTTACCATATTTCGGGAAGACAAATGAGCAAGCTTTGTAATTGTCCAACTTGTAATTAGGGGCACAAAAAATATGATTTTGGTGCTATTGATGCCATTTTCGTTGTAATCAATCAGTTGACTACACGACGCCGAAGCCGACGCCTTATTAAAGTCGTTTTAGCTAGCCTCTTGCGTACACAAGAGGGGTCTAGGGTTCAATCCCCCAAATAATTTTTCGTTACAATAATTGTGGATGGCAAATATGGTTTGAAATGATATTAACCCTTTCCGACATGAAAATAAACCCGTTCTGTATGAATTGTATGGGCTGTAGTCCTATATATTGGACATTGTGACTGAAAGGGTTAAGTTGAAAAGTTGTATTCGGAATCCCTCCCCAAACTGAAATCGTGAACTGCACGCCACTGATCCAATAGTAATACTGAGCTTTAGAACAGAGCAGATCGATACTTATAACAACAACAATCTTCGAGAAAATACTGCATAAAGATGTTGGCTTAGAAAAGGTTCAGCCAATGTGCGAGGAAAATCGATTGTAATGGCCTCAAAAATATGTGTACACAATACTATATATAGGAAGGATTTGTGGCATCATAACGGTCCGAATAGGCCTAAGTGTGTCTCATATGGAGGCTACCCAACCCCCAACACATAGGAAGATATACCTACAAGTAGCTGGAGCTACATTGCCACAAGTAATGGTGACAAGAATGAATTCTAAAAATGTACACAAGACTTGGGAATACATTTGCGTCATTGTTTTCATTGGTTTTTAGTGGCACTGACATGAGAAACGTCATATATGTACATATACAAGTCTTTATTTCTTGGCGCGTTTTCAGCCTCCGCTTGCATGACTCCTCTAATGCAATGCTGCACATAATATTGATGTAAAAATAATTATAAATTCTTATTCACACTTGATTTCGATTGCACACTCTGCGTCGCTGTTTCACGTTTGCACTTAAAAGTCAGTTTTTCGTGTCATTCATACTGGCGCACTCAATAATTTCAACGCCCAAGCAGCGCTGCTGAAAATCATAATCGTACATTAGGGACTATAAATAGCGCGTCCACACGGCGCACGAAAATTAAGTTGATGCACTCTTGAAAATTGCACACATGAGTGGCTGAATTAGACGATTTGCTGCCAAGTCGTGCAACATCAAAGTGCGAATG
This sequence comes from Melieria crassipennis, assembly GCA_963668005.1. Classification (NCBI taxonomy): domain Eukaryota; kingdom Metazoa; phylum Arthropoda; class Insecta; order Diptera; family Ulidiidae; genus Melieria; species Melieria crassipennis. The sequence continues at coordinate 128,750,655 of OY764961.1, forward strand.
GTTGTCAGGTTCGATGGCTGGTTGGGTGACTGGTCAAAAAAGTGAATGCAAAACCCACTCCACGTGACAAATCAACGGTTTTCAGCTGCCATTGAAATGTAGTGCAGGGGAGCCGGGGCATAGCTGTGTGGCGTTGGAACTGAATTTCGATTAAGGAGGCAACAGAATCGAATACAAGACGATATAAACTCGTGCACTTAACTAAGATCTGCTATAGTAAAGTTAAAGTATTACTTACAAATAAAAAAAAAAATTCTATGAAGAACCAACCTCCAACCTCCCCGTTTCGCAACTAGTCAGATCGCTGTTAGATCGTCTAAGCAAAACCGATAAAATCATGAGCGTTGTAACCAAACTTTAAAACAGTTTGTCTGGTTTAAGCGAGTTTGAACATTGTTAGAAGAACTTTATAGCGCTTTTGCCGATTGATGATTGTTGAGTGATTTGTTGCTTTAATTTGAAGCAATTTGTTGTTCTTTTATTTTGCAAACAAAAGAACATTTATTTCATCTCACTTCTCTAACTAGAATAGCTTGTGGATAAAATCTACAAACTGGCACAGGCTGAAATGGTTGTGAGACTTTGATTGAGAATTTAGCGCGATTTAATAAAAAGTTGAAAAGAATTTAGGTTAAGTTAGACTGTAGGAGTGTTAGTATAAACATTTAATGTTTGTACGCTTGACAGTCGAAATGTTTACTATTACCAGTATTTGTGAATGGGTGACTATTTTCCAGGTTAGTGCTTTCACTGGTGCCGCGAAGCAAATACGTGAATCTTTTAACCCATTCGAGACGACGATTTTTTTCGAACACAGTCCCCAGGAGCGAAATTTGTTTTTCTTTGTATTGTTCATTTTCATTCATTTCAGATAATTTTTCGATTTTTTGGTACACAGTAAAACCAATGCCAAATTTTGTTTTCCTGTACTTTACAGATTTCATTAGTTCCAGAAAAATCTTATTTCGACGACTAGTTTACTCAGAATAACTGAGAATTGCACATTACTGTTATTGCACACACGGTGTGCAGGCTGTCTTATAGCCTCGGAAATCCATTGCACACGGGGCTGCCCCAAGAGGGCCCATTGTGATAGCACAAAACAATCGAGCTGAAGGCCGCTCACTCATTGAATCAATTTGAGCTTTTCACGAAGCCTAGTAGAATGAATAGTCCCATCGACTTGATCTCCCAAATTGCCATAGAAGTTGTCCAGAAAACTTATCCTTCATCCAGATAATGCGATACAAGTACATAGATTGTGAAGTACATTTTCTTCCTCTTCCATAAAGCTACGACAGAAGTAATTTGAAAGCAAATCCAACTTTTTGTGTGGGTGTCAATTACACAGTGACCAGTCAGAACTTCAATCTTGATTCTCATCTGCTCCCTTTTTAGTAAGAGAAGTTCTCTAGAAGGACGGAGGTTCAAGGTTGGCCCCACTTGCCACGCAGAAAATCCTGTGTTGACTTCAGCTCATCTAAGGTTAGTTTCTTGTATGGAGCTTGTATGAGTACAAAGCTTACAGGTTAAACTTTAAACGTAACTACCTGTTCTACAGTTCCCTCTGTACTCTGATACTCTTTACTGACTGTAAGCTTTCGCTGTTAGTCGCAAGCCTTAAGCCTTTTGCAATTCCTTCTTTGACAACGAGAATGGGATTCGAACCCACCTACGCCGTGATTCTTGATTGCATTGTCGTCTCGAGGCCTCTGCGTTGACATTGTCAAAGTGAAATTTTCTTAGGCTCAAATTTACGAACAACTAAATAATCACATTTCGCAATCTGGCCATAAATTCATGTACAAAAATAGCCAAAAACAACAACAACAACCTAGACAATGTCGATATGGCAAAGCGATAACCGTTGCGAGCGGAACTATTATATGCACAGCTACAATGTTTATCTGTGCCGGCAACAATATCGGTGTCCGTATCGATATCGGCATCGGTATCTGAGCGCATATCATGGCATGGACCGAAGTACCGAAGACTGAAGTATTTGCATATTGTATAAGTCGAAGAAATTTATTTATTGTTTTGCATCGCTCAGCTGCGCTCGCGCCCAATTTCATTCCGAAAAGACGCACAGACCAGCCATAAGTGAGCGTTTTGTTGTGCTCGATGTAGATTTGTTTGGCATAAATTCGGTTTTCATTTACGCCGCGAACGTCATTGCATGTCAAGTACTTACATACATATCTGGGCATGTACATGTGTATGTATTTACATGTGCATGTACGTAGGTGCGTACAGTATGTATGTGTATGTTGGTGCAGAATGTCTCATTGCATATGCGAATAATAAATTACGCGCCGAGTTCGGGTGAGTCGCATGGATGGCAGTCTATCTGTTTGTTATATTTAGTTACGCCAATACATTCACATATGAATGTATGTACTTGTGGAAAACACACACAAACATACAGTGACTTTGATAAAGTTATGCAGCACAAATGTAGCTGTAACCGATGTTATCAGAAGGCGGTGCAGAAAGTGTTTATCACTTTGCGTCACGCTGAATGCTAAACGATAAACCCAAAGACTCTGAGAGAAGATTGTGAATTTGATTAAGGCACAGGGCCAGAAAACTGGAGCATTTCAATTGTGTTTATAAATAGCAAATTAATTCATTGTAATAAAAACAACGACACCTTCGCGAACAGATGAGCAGCTGTACATCTTGGAAATTCAACACAGCAATTTGGCCTATAAATTACAATAAAAGATTTTAGAAGTTTGCTAACAGGGGCTTGCCGCTTTTTTTTTAATATTTTCGTTTTTCTTTTTTTAGTGATAATTTTACAGTCAAATTGCGTTATGATTCGTATTTGCTATATAGAGTACTTATGTATATATTGGTTGGGGAAAAATAAATCCATTATTTTTTTGGTAGATGGCTATAGTGATCGATATCTCGTAAAGTACCGGTCAACCAATTTCAAATTTATACTCGTTGTCAAGGTGACATTACACTAAAAAAACTATTTTGCTGTTTTATTTTGGTCCATTCAGTTGTAAGTTACAGGGTGCTAAAAATGGAAGTCAACAAAGAGAAAATTCGGTACATTTTACAATTTTTCTTTGATAAATGCGAAAATGCCAGCCAGGCGGCATAAATTCTGAATGGTGTTTAAGGTCCCGATACTGTAACAGCTAATTACGTGCAATTTCGGTTTCGTCAAATCCATTCAAGTATTTTTGACGTTAAAGATGCACCTCGCACAGGCAGGCCCGCCGTCGAAAATGTCGATAAAATCACAGAAATGATCCAAGTTGACCGTCATGCTATTAGTCGTAGCATCGCCCAGGAATGAAAAAACGACCATAAAACAGTTTTAAACCATTTGCACAAAGCCAGATTCAAAAAGAAGTTCGATGTTTAGGTGCCACATCAATTAACACCAAAAAACATGATGGATCGAATTTCCATCTGCGAAGTCTTGGCCAAGCGGAATGAAATCGACCCATTTCTTCAACGGATGGTGGCTGGGGTAAGAAATGGGTCACATATGACAATATTGTGCGAAAACGATCATGGTCAAAGCGCGGTGAAGCAGCTCGAACGGTGGCCAAACCAGGACTAACGGCCAGGAAGCTTCTGTTGTGCATTTGGTGGGACTGGAAGAGAATCATTTATTATGAGTTGCTTCCATATGGCCAACAATAAATTCAGATCTCTTCAGTCAACAACTGGACCGTTTGAAGCTAGCGATTGACCAGAAACGGCCAGAATTGGCCAACAGAAAAGGTGTTGTGTTCCACCAGGACAACGCCAGGCCCAACACGTCTATAGTGACTCGCCAGAAACTCCGGGAGCTTGGTTGGGAAGTTTTCATGCATCCACCATATAGTCCGGACCTGGCACCAAACGATTACCATCTTTTTCTCGCTTTGCAAAACTTCCGGAGTGATAAGAAATTGGCATCAAGAGAAGAATGTGAAAATCGATTATTAGAGTTTTTCGGCAATAAGGACCAAGACTTCTATGAGAGAGGCATTATGAAGCTACCTTTAAAATGGCAACAAATTATGGAACAAAACGGTACATATTTGACTCAAATCGGACATCCGAAGCATGCGAAACAACGTCTTAAAGTTCAATGAGAAATAATGGATTTATCTTTCCCCTAACCTAATATTTAAAAATTGATGAATAGTGAACAGCCCCCTTCATCCACTTTGTAACACATGTTGGAAAAAACAGTGTTGCATACACATTGTAAAAAGTGGGTGAAATATGTGGTATCACAATGGGCTTTTCAGGCTTCCGAGTGTGTCTCTTACAGAGGCAGCCACCATAACCTAACCCAACCTACACAGTAAATGGAAATTTTTATGGTAGTAAGTAAAATGGACACTTTATGGTTTAAATGGTACCTTTTGGCACAGCTGATCTGACACCAAAAACGTAGCATAGCCTGACACCCCCAATACCCTTTTCGGTGGTGCACGAATAGGGTATTTTGAGAGTTCAAACTCACCAAATATCTGATTGTTATAAAATAGATTCAAAAGTTGTGTACGAAAGCCCCCACCCCCCAAAATAATATCATGTGTGCGCCACTGCCTGAGACCAGGAGACTGCAGACTGGTTGAAATCGAATGATTCGTTGTCGTTCAGTAAACTCCCCAAAAATTGGTAATGGGTCATTGCAATTTCGCTAACCATGTCACCAATAATACACTGATTATTTATTTACCAATTTGTTTACAATAATTCACACTAAATACTTTTGCTTATCTCAAGAGTTCTTGGGAATTGGGGAAAATCCCAAGAAAATTCTTGAACTTTTCAGCTTGTCCCCTTTGCTGGTTTATTTGTACACACTTTTGCCTGGCGGCCGCAGTCCGCGCGTCTGGGGAAATCACATTAGTTAGATATGACTTGCACATTCATTGATACACGCACTGGGTGCTCGTACACGTAGTTCGCTTGTTGTCGCTACTGTTGTTGTTTCTGTTGCTGCTGTTTTGCTTGTTGCTGCTGCTGCAGATAAAAATGCCACATTCACACACAATTTGAAATCACATGCGAAGCTTTTTTTTGTTTTGCATTTACCATAAACATAAACAATGAATTTTTGATTTCATTCAACAATAACAACAACAACAACAACGAGAACAGCCTGAAAAAATTCCATTCTACTTTGTTCACAGATTTACTCGCTGCCTGGGCACTCTTACAATGTTCATCCCCCCAAGTGGCCCATTCAACTTCCGGTGATAAAATCCAAACACACACACACACAGCCGCAGCGGCACACATCTAGATGCGAGTCGGCGAACGCATGCTGCATGTGCTGTCGATTGTCGACTACTGTGCACTGGTCGTTTGTTGTCCACTGTTGCGATATGCGCGCCGACATATTATCAGCTTTGCGTCTCAGCGTTACGCGCCGACAACGGCTGCAACTTTGCTGCCATTGCCACCGCCATCGCCGACTGCGCGCGTAATTCTCCTTTCATTTATTTATTCTGACGCGGCACAATGCGAGAAATGCGCAAACGGTGTGTCTTGACTTTATGGTTAAATTTATGCTTGTTGTCCGTCGCGGCACTGCGCTCGCAGTTTTGTCAAATATTTTCGCAAATTGTATTTGCTGCAGCCAATTGTGCAGCCAATTATGCAGCTCGCAGTATTTAATCTGCGCTTTGCAAAGTGCAGTGGAAAATCCCAGCGGGGCGCGAGATGTGTGCGCGAGTGACCCAGTTATCCAACTATTTTCTGCCGCCTCACTCACGTCTGAATAATGCCGTCGTGTGGTGTTGCCCTTGAGTGGGCGTTGCCCATCGTCAGCTGAGAGTCTACGGGTTTGTTTTTCAATGTTCAGCTTGGCGATTTGCCACCAAGGAATTTGAGTACAGATTTTAGTATATATTTTGCTTTACTGATATCGTTTTGATAAACTGCCAGCCAACTTGAGTTTGCAAATATTCGAGCTGGCAGTTTGCAATGAAATTATTTAAATTAAATGTTGTAAGTTATTTTTATGTGTGATTTATAAAACTTTATATAAACATATTTTGAGTTTAATGAAATCTGACGTAATGTGTGTAGGTAAGTTTAGTATGCACCAGACTAATGTCAAAAATGTCAGTAAAATCATGGAAATCGTTTGATTGCTCAGAAGCTAAATATTGCACAAAAACCTTTTGGAATCACTTGAATAAGATTGGATATAAAAAATAAGTTTGGCGCATGGGGCGTCACAAGAGTTAACGCTAACAAATATCATGGACCGACTTTTCAGCTTGAATCGCTGCTAAATCGTAACCAAATCCACCTATTTCTGAAGCATTGAAAAGTGGATCACTTACGAGCACGTCATACCAAAACAGTCGTGGTCGAAATTATTTACTTGGAGTTGTTCTTCTATAGTCAAACTCTTAGTTCAAACCTGTACTGCCAACAATTGGACCGTCTGAAGAAAGTAATCGCCCAGCTTTAGCCAATAGAAGGGGAAACGCGTTCCATCAGGGCAAGCCAAGGCTACACTCATCGATAGTGACTCGCCAGAAGCTCCGGAAGCTTGGTCGAGAGGTTCTTATGCATTCACCTTATGGGCCGGGCTTGGCGCTAAATGATTTCCTCCTGTTCCTGTCTATGGCGAATGATTTTGCTGTTGACAAATTTGCCTCAAGGGAGGCTTGTAAAAATCGACTGAACTAGTTTTTTGCCAATGGGGATGAGGGTTTCTATGGGAGAGATATAATGGAATTATCTTCAAAATGGCAACAAGTTATGGAACAAAACTGTCAGCCTCGACAGTCGAGCGGATAGCGCGCTGGTTTCCCATGTCAGAGGTCCTAGTTTCTATTCCTATTTAGGGCTGGTCAAACCCTCTGCTACTTCGATTGCTAGCCACATGAAGTAGATGAGAATTATAAGATGCGGTCTTGGCAGTTAAAACCCCCCAAGTGTGAAAGAAACAATTGCATCTACCAATCGCCATTCGGATTCAGCGTTAAACTGTAGGTCCCATCACCCCTTCTCCCATCGGTTTGAAATATGTTTTGTGGGTGGAATTTTTGGTATGACAATGGGCCCATAATGAAGCCTAAGTATGTCTCTTACAGATGCAGTCATCGTCACCTACCCACTTATCGAACAAAATGGTGCCTATTTCCCTTGAATTTCATACAAAAGTATTGAGTACCCTTTTTCCACATCTAATATATAAGTTAAAAGTACAAAATACCTTAATTATAAAATACTGACGATTTTTGGATGCCCAGATGCGCAGATTCCAAATTAAGAAGGTTATTAAAATGTGTCTTTTTGCCAAGCCTGGAGCCCAGAAAATGGTTAAAATTGCCTCAATGTCCGAGTGAAACGACTGATTTGGCAACCCTAGTTTCGCTTCATGGCTTGTCTGGATTTGTCTTCGACGTTATTTAAATCTCAAAGAACAGTAAAATGCGATTCAGAATAATTAAATATTTTTACATTTTCTTATTGAATATTTGGAGGTTTGTGTTTTTCCACAATTTGTTCTGACCTATCAAAGAATAGCAACAATGTAAAAAATAAATTTCAATACTTTTCACCTCAACTCTATATTTCTTTGAATAAATCTTTTGGAGTAAAACGTGACATTAGTGTCAACAAATCACTGCAGATAGATCAAGTTTTAGGTTCTATATTGAATTTGCTAATTTCCTTTGTTTTCTTTGATATTTCCTCTCCTCCCAGTGCACATAACTATTTACAACAGATTTAATGGCGGAAAAGCACCTTTTCTCAAATGTCGGCATCTTTGTTGTGGGTCTTTCAAAATACAAAAGTAAAAAAGTCAGCCAGCTAACCAACTCGTACGAGTTGACATGCTCGTAAAATTCAGCACGCCAGCGCAGTGCATCCCCGCCAACCTTTGATGTTTTGCTTTTGACGCGTCTCATTGTTTCAATATTTACACACACTAATTATGGGCTTTGAAAAGTACCGATTTCAACTATAAACCGAATTATTGCATTAAAAGGCGAGCAAACAAGGCGAGCTTGTTAACAGGAAAAAACCAACAAGCAGGAGAGAAGCTGGAAGTGAAGTGGGGGGGAGAAGGCCATGACGACGGCAAGAGGGAGGGGAAATTGACAAAACGCAACAGCATACACACACACAAAGTGTCGTACGCCTTGAATTGACAACAGTTCAATAAACAACAACGACAACAATAGCGATGGCAATAATCAAGCGAGCGTGTTGTTAAAAACGTCATAATTTTTAAAATAAACAAGTAATTTGTTGTTTGCAGAATATAACAAAGTGAAAATTAAACGATGCGCCAAATGGATTGTGAAGTTGTTTCGTGATTGCCAACTTGTTGTTATTGTAGGTGTTATTGTTGTTGTCCATACAACAAATAAATATGTGACAAAAATGCTTGAATGAATCTACCTACATATGAACACTTACATATTTATACATAGGTACGTGCTAGGGATTACAGTTTCGAACCAGTTTTACAATCCCGGGATTTTCGAAACTGAAAATTGCTATGCCGGGATCCCGGGATTTTTTCGGGATGGAATATATTATTTTAAGAAACTAAAACAGACGTCTTTTGCAATCAAAGAAAAAGCTCTCTGATGCAATACTAGTAGGTGAAATTTTACATACGATCTTCACAAACTATTTTAAAGTTTTACCGCGGTATGCGCAATTTCAAAATAAGTCAAATTCGGTTTGAGTAATATCAATAATTCAACTTTCCATATAGCTTTAACACTAGAATGCCCAAGGTAGTCATTTAGACTACATTGAGGTCTTTTATTGTAAATAACTTTTATTGCATCGCTTTCTAAAAAAATATCTTACGTGACTTTTACTAATTTTTAAAGCTTAATGGAATAAATAAATTAAAAATATTGTAAAAAATTTGTTTACCCCAATTTTGCAAAATTTACCTTAAATGCCCAAAAGTAGTCATTTTGACTACCTATGCAAAATTTTCAGCAAATCTTACTGATAAATAGACAAATATGCATTTTCAATTGCGAAATATGAAAACTTCAAATAATTACAAACATTTAAAAAACATAATATCATAGTAGGCTGTGATAATTCCCAAGTTTTTCAATTCAAAATGAACTCATAAAATTCACTAAAAAAATCCGAATTCCAAATTGCATTCCATTTTATCCCATTTATGTGTAAAGTACGCTATTGTATTTAAATGAATTTACTTTTTAAACCGTAAAAAAAATAAAAACTAAATGCTTATTTTAGTTTAATCTCGTGCACATTTATTAATATTTGCTACTTAAAAACCAATGAAATGAAAAAAAATCAGTAAACAATAATTTAGTCAAAATGACTACATCAGATTGACGGGCATTCTAGTGTTAAACCTCAACTGAAACTCTTATATGAGCTGTTTCTTTTTTAACCCTCTTATTTACAACCTTTTCCTATTTCAATTATTATGAATTTCAAGTCACAAGTCACACTGACAAATTTTGTTTGTTTACTTTTTTGGATGGTTGAAATTGACATTTTTTACTTAAAAAGTTTGAATTGAAAAGTTTTACTTTGAAATTTTTACTTTTAAAGTACCCAAACAGAGCTAGTTTGTACAAAGTATCCGTACACGAACAGAGCCATTGTTGCTTTGAAACGTATTCAAACGTCACAGGCAGTATGCAATTTATTTGTTGTATTAAATAAGGTTTACCTTTTCGAAATTAAGCTGACAAAAGTAAAAAGTAAGCTTTTTTTATGTTTCGATTCCGCAATAGGATTTTGTCAATGCTGGGATTTTTCGGGTCTGAAATTATTCGGGATCACGGAATTCGGGATTGCAATCCGTAGTACGTACCTACCCAGCGGCCTACACACGCTGCCGCACAGCTCATAGCGTGCGCGAACCACAACAACAACAACAACAACGCGTTCAAACAGACAGACAGCCAACCAGCGAGCAAACACCAGCTCCAGCATTCGATTGCGCGAGGTGTTAATTTTCATCTAAATACAAAAATTGTTATTTAACTACTTGACACTGTCGCTAACCTGTACATTAACATTAACACCGACATCGGCGTCCGATGCTGGTGTGAATGTGTAATTAACCGATAGATTTACTCCGCATGCATAATTTATATCACTTAAACCTGTATCACTGTGCTACACCTTGTTTGTTGTAATGCTGCTGTTGCTTCTTCATATTTGTTTTTAATTGTTGTTGTTTTTTTATTTTATACCATTGCAGATGCGCACACAATATGGAACTTGCCATTTGTAAGACGGAGTTGCCGACCACAAAATTTATGCTGCCAACGGCGCCGCCAGCCACGGCCACCTTCTACCAAAAGAACAACGCACACTTTAACGAGATACTCAATTTCAATACGAATTATCTAATTAAGAACAACAACAGCAACAATAATAATAACTGCAATACCAGTGGACACAATCAAAATCATAATAATAATAACAACAACAACAATAACAATCAAAACAACAGCAATAATAATAATTCAATTTTAAGCAACAGCAATAACAACAGCAACAACCACAACAATAATAATAATAACAACAGCGGCAGCACCAACGGAGGTGGAGTTGGTGGCAGCAGCAGTATGCGTCTGAAAAAGAATCGTAAAGTCACCTTCCTACAAAATCTGATAGAGGTGAGTCGAAAAGTAATCGCACGTTCCATTATAGAGAAAACGGGGAATATAAGGGCCCCGTAGAAGCAGGACTCATAAAGTACCTGATTTTGCTTTAAAAATTGTGCTTCTACATATTTCAAATTGAGATAAACAAAGGAAGAGAAAATTAAGCGTGTTTTTTATTTCTCACTTTGAAAGAATTATTAGTTATAATGCAGTAAAACATTTAAGAATTTCAATAGCTTCACAGGTGTGAAAACTAGTACTGATCTCTTTTGCATCCAACAAGTTGTAATTATAGGAAACAATTTTATTTTTAAGTCTTTGAAGTCTTTGAATGAATCTCGTCTTTCTCTCGAAAGGGGCTGGTTACGACCAATTGTCACCGGTACCCTTTTTATCCCCCACACAGTAATTTTTACAAAAACATCGACTCAGGTCTCTTCCACCATGAATGGAAGACTGCTTTTATATCTCCAATCTACAAATCAGACCAATTGTCAAACTTTCCTCTATACCGAAATTAATAAATAAACTGGTGAATAATTTTCTACTATCTTTATTCAAACATCATATTGCTTCTCAAAAGCAGGGCTTCTGTCTTAGAAGATCTACTACAAACCTTGCAATCTTTTCCCATTTTGTTTGAAATGAAACGGACTCTAAGTCGATGCCCTTTATACAGACTTTATTGAGGAATTTGACAGCCGAAGCTATGACCTACTACTCGCAAAATTTGAAAAACTTGTAGTTCATTCGGCCACGCTTAATTTACTCTTGTTCTTACCTCACGAACAGAAAATTGGTTGTTAGAATAGGCAGTTGCACATTCAGGACAGTTACCTTTTGGTGTGGCTCAAGGCAGCCGATTTTGTGGAGACTTAAACTTGGCAAGAGTCTGCTATACGCCAATGACTTGAAACTAGAGCCCGACTGATTAATCGGCTTTGGTTTCAGCCACATTCGGCCAAAAACACACATTCAGCCAATAATCGGCTTCGGTCAAAATGCAGGTTGAAGGCCGAAGGCAAAGGTAAACATTTTTTGAGTAGATATCGCTCGATATGGGAAAGCAAAAGTAGCGCAACTGAGATACAAAATCAGTTAAATTCACTTTCACATTTTCGGGTAGAATTCCCCCACACATTCACAATAGCCAGAAACATCTTTTGAAAACGGACCGAACTAATCTGTACTCCCAATATTTTGAGAGTACACAAATCTTTAAATCAAAGTACATTATAATTAGCGAAATTCTTTGAAAACCAGCAGTCGATTTTATCTGACCGCTCCTTTCAAATTGTTGTTGCTCACTTTTAAAACTAAGTATAACTAGTACACTAAGGGCCAATTTTTCAGTGCGAGTTTAACTCAGTTTCTAATTTAAACTTAGTTTAAACGCGAAATTGCTTTTTTTAATCAAACTTGAATGAGTTGAAATGCCCAATCCTGCACGGTTAAGCTAAGTTCAAACTGACAACTGCTTTTGACAGTTCATTTATATCGAAAAATCAAAATTTTTAATTTGAAGAACGTAATTCATTTATAATTCACGTAAGTTATTATTCATCTTCGGTTTTAGCCGAATGCCAGTATTGTAGTCGATTATTCTGCTTCGGCTTCAGCTAAAATGTCGTCTTCGCTCGGGCTCTATTATCTTTGGTTCTAAGCCATCAAGAATCTTAAGGATTGTCCCAACTTACAGGATGATATAAGCTCAATAACTCAAAATTTTTTTTACCCAAAAGTAACTCAAATGATTTTCGTGATCTTTTCTGCCTGGTTCGGTTTGTATTAAAGTTCGGGTACCTAATATGCGATCCCTGCTTTCTTTAAATTCTGACAGCTTGGAAAAAGTTCAAAGGGGCTTCACTAAAGTTGCCCTTCTCGCAGAATGTACGCGTGCAATTCAATGCTACGGTGTCGAATTCTGAGCTTGGAGAGCCTCTTTAATAGAAGGAAATGTCATGGCATTCTTTTTATAAAAGACATTTTTGACCAAAAGATCGACTCGCCAGACTTGTTATTGCTTTTACCGTTTCGATGAACCTACTCCTAAATTTACTGAGCTTTGCAACTCGATCTCAAAGAACGTTGACTTTAGTTTACTCTACTTCAAGTATGCCAAAAAAATATCGAATATATCTTCTAAAGGACTAAAGTTGACTCAATACATTTGGCAACGAAATCAACAAGAATCTTCAGCAATAACTTTGGACTTGATATTCTACCTCTAGGAGCCTTATTTCCTTCAGCCCAGTCACATATAGGTTTTCATATTTACATATTGTATAGTATAGCGTATTTACATATATATGTATTATAGTATATGGTGTATTTCTGTTGCCGCCGACAGCGTCGTGTGCGTGAAATAAAAATGCGCACATTGCGGCGTTGCCATTTAATTAGTATGCCGCAAATGCCACACGCATTTCCATAATGCGGCTGCAAGACCGAGTGTTCGCTTTGTTGGAAAGTGTTTATGGAAATATGTGGGGGGAGTTGCTTAATTGTCAGTGCTGATTGTTGTTTGAGTGGTGGATACTGGTGCCAGTTGTTCTTGGCATAAATTTAAAAATCGTACTCGACTATGGACTGAAGCTAAGAGTAGGTATGGATTGGATAAGTGGGTGCAATACCGGGTGCCGAAAATACAAAGATATTTTATATAGAGGGGAATAGGATCTTCGAAACGAAGGGAGCGCAGGGCGAAACGAAGAAAAATGTTTCTAAAGACGTTCGATTCGATTAATGGCATCTGTGTGATGAGGCCTCCAAATAAAGGACACATATTCGTGTATGGTGTATAGCAGTGACGCACACAGGATTTCATTTTTGGGGGGTTTTCAGCTGGATTCCTTTGAAACCATATTTTGCACCAGCAATTTTTTTATTTGGGGAAAGTTTGGACCTCCAAAACGCCTCCTGTGTGCCCAGCTGATGTATAGCAACTTGAATGCATAGGGGCTAGAAAATTCGGAGCTATTGCCCCTACAAATGCCAACAAAGCATACATCTTAGAAATAGTGGAGTTAATATGGCTGGAAAATGAATACTGAGGATCAAAAACTACACCCAAAGTATTTATTTTCGGAAACCAACTTCAAGGCGAAATAAGAAATGTAGTTTGTAGGACTGTCGGACTTGGGGTGAATCAAATGAAGAAATTTGTTGGTGTTATACATTTTCAACATCTGTCTGAACCAACTGAGCGTCAGAAAAGTTTCTAATTGCAGAATACATTTTAAGATCATCAGCATAGAACTATTGAATTGAAATATTCATAGCCACAACACTTTGTAATTTTTTGCAATATCACTCTTTGTCTTGAATGAGCTTTAAAATTGGAATATGTTTGAACTTTGTATTTTTAGTTTTTCCACAATTGATTAGTTATTTATTTCAGCCAAAATTTCAAATTGATTGATTTCATAAATAGATTTTCGTCAGACCTGTACGCTAAAGTTTGAACACTATGTATCTACTCTTCTTTTGAACCAATTTTAATGTTGAATATCAAATAAGAACACTTATTTCATTGGCTTTAAAAATATAAAACAACAATTGTATATATTTCGTTTTTTTATTATTTCGATGACAATATTTCTATATGTTTAAACTTTGTCTTTTTTAATTTTTTCCACAAAGTAATTACAAATAATTTTTGCAAATATTTCGAAATACAAATAAACTGTCGTCACACAAAAAACAAAAATTCCTCGTTTGTCAAAGCTTAACAAAAACAAAAAAAATAATAATAATATATATGTACATAAGTAGAACAGAACACTCCATAGCCACTCCATCAAATATCGCAACACAAACATTTAATAATTTTAATGACTTTTTCTTAGAATTCAAATTTATCTACAGACACCGCCATTGATGGAATGAACCATGTGTGAGAACGCACATATGTCGGTGTATGTAGGTTCGGTGGAGCAGTAGGGGCGCTTCTTATCTTGACACGTGGTGCCCTTCGACGATTTAATCAGTCACTAACCACGGCGCGCAGCTCGCTCTTGTGTGCCCTAAGCTCGGAGCAATTCAATTCAAGTGTCAATTGCATTGCGAAATTGCACAAAGCTCGATCCACTCACCACTAACGGCCGGCTTCAACGAGCACCCGTTACCGGCGGCAGCCTGTGCCGACGCAGACGGCTGCTCATTATTCCGCACACGCTCAAGTCAGATTTGTGCAAACCCCAAATGCAACATTGTCGGTTCGTTTTTTTTTTCGTGGAGCGCGCAGCTTTTGCTTGTTTTATCATCTTACTATATGTATCTCTGTCGAGTGCAGTGACAGTGATGACGACGGTAAATATCTGTAAATAGACATATTTATCCTTAGAACGCTAACGCTTAGACACACTTCAATACATCACTGCGCGCGTTGTGTGCGTGACGTGCAAAGTACGCGAATTTCAAAGGAAATGCATTCGCAATTGACGGACAGTAGGCTTCACTATACATAAATAGTTTATTTTTAATTATTGTTTGTGTAATTTTAAACGGCCACAAAACGTTGTACTGTGCAACTACCTACTGAACTACTGGTCAGCGGTTGCGCAGGCGACGTTAACGAGAGCGCGACGGACTGATGTAATCTAAACGGCAACATGCATACAAACATACATACATGCTCAATGTGCACATGTATGTGTTGTGTATGTTTATTCTATATGGCCACCGATTGTCGCGTTACAAGTCATTTATGTTGTTGATATATCATTTGACAGCTGACAGTTGTAACTCCATTCTAAAAATAGCTTTGCCATTGAGGAATTTCACTCATACTTGGACGCTTTCGAATAAGGCTCGGATCAACATAAAGGAAACAAACTCAATGTATATTTTCGATATATTTTTGTGACATTTGATTTGAAAGGGAAGAGTGGCCAAGTTTTTGAAACGAGCCAAGAGTTGTGAGTTGAGTTTCGAACACGGCAAAGGGTCATCGGAAGAGTAGTCAAATTCTTGAAAAGTTACTTGAAATGACGTTTAAGCTTTTTAAACTCCCAGCGAGATTAAAGTTCAATAAAAAAATCGGGTATTGAATTAAGTACACAGTGCAACACTTAAAAAAGGGACAAGGTCAAACATGCCTCATTCGATAGAGGACCTTAGTAGATGAAAAAGTGTCAACGGATTTTTTCCGGAATATTCCAGTTTTTTTTAAATGCAGTTTAAAGATGGCGGCTTAGTGCCCCTTACTGAAACTTTTAAAACTTCATATCTTTTGACTCAAATGTCAGAAAGGGATAATTTTTACGTCAAATGAAAGCCAATAATATGAAGTCGAAGAAACAATGTCCTTTTTTGAAAAATTTTATGAAAAAGGATATGAAGGACCTCAAATAAATTTATATTCTTGAATATCCTGGAAACCGTGAGACATTCGATGTTTTTAGTAAGCAACTACGAGATATTCTGTACATAAAAACATGAATGTAGCAGTGTATAATTTTTGAAACGCTGTAGTGGCTTAACAGTAAAAGTGATAGAAATGAAATTATAGATCTTTGAATGCTTTTTTACCAGAAGTCACTTATATAAATTTAGCTCCTACGGTTTCCAAGATATTCAAGGATAAAAATTTAGTTGATGTCCTTTATGTACTTTTTTATAAAATTTTTCAAAAAAGGATATGGTTTCTTTGACTTCATATCATTAGCTTTCACTTGACGTAAAAAATATTTTTTTCTGACATTTGAGTCAAAAGATATGATGTTTTAAAAGTTTCAGTAAGGGGCAGTAAGCCGCCATCTTTAAACTGCATTTAAAAAAACTCGAACATCCCGGAAAAAATCCCTTGGTACTTTTTCACCTACTGAGGTCCTCTATCGAATGAGATATGTTTGAGCTTGTCCCTCGAAATTTTTTTTGAATTTGTTGCACTGTGTTATCTGTCTTCATTATATAAATAAACGATTAATTAAACGAAGTGTTAAAAAAATTGATAACTCATGTTGTTGAATCTAAATGTCTGCCGCCCAAGCGTTCAATGATCTCTTGCAATATGTTGTGGGTTTTTTCCATCCTTAGATTTGCTGTCTCGTATCATACAGTTTCGGTCAAGTAATTGTCCTGAAAGTTTATGTGCCAGGACAGTGAACCTTTGCGCAGGCGCATTCAGCTGGAAAATAAATGTAATTTGATATTAAAAAAAAACAGTTTAAATATATATTTATGTGTATAGTATAACATTGTATATAAGTTCATACGTTGGCTATATTGAATTACAAAAAGTATGTTCAGATAAAAAATGTACAAGTTGGAACATTAAACAATTTGCTAAGAAGGAATTTATCTCATTTCCTGACAAAAGTTCATAAGTATATATAACATAAGTATACGAGTACACGTACGTATGCCACTTAAGTGACTACGACAATCCGTTACCATTTGTTTCAGTCGAATCTGCAGAATAACTTCTCGTCAGAGATGAAAAGGCTTACTTGCTCGTCTCACTAGAGACACTGTCGTTGTTGTTGTGCTACGATTGCATTATTGTTTTACTGCTTCTTCGCAGACTTCTCTGCCCTGCGCGTGTCCCTCTAGTTAAACATTATATTATAATAGAGCTTTAAGCACTTCTGCTTCTCCTGCCAACCAAGCCAAGGTTTGAATCTCTCACTAAACTGTAACAGAGCTTCCGATCAAACCAGGATGTTTCTTTTTTGAATATTTTTGTTTATGGCTTCTTCGTTCACTGTATCGATATGGTCGGGTCAGTGAGGCGCATACAACAGAGCTGCCAATTAAGCCAGGACTTTGTTTGCCGTTGTCGTTTTTTGACCTTGGTTGGTTGGTTGGTTGTAGTGGCTGCCTCTGTATGAGACACACTTAGGTCTATATGATCCGTTGTGATTCCACAAATTCCACCCGTTTGAAATGTGTATGCAACACTGTTTTTTCCAACATGTGATACAACACACATTTCAAACGGATGGGGAAAGGGAGGCAGGGGACCTACAGTTTAACGCCGAATCCGAACGGCGCTTTTTTGGCAATTTTTCTTTTCACACTTGAAGGTTTTGCCATTGCCTACCAAGAGCGCACTGGTGCGATTCTTGTAATTCTCATCAGCTTCATGTGGATAGCGATAGAAGTAGACTAGCGTTTTACCAGCCCAAGCTAGGAATCGAACCTAGGGCCTCGGTATGAAAAGCCAGCGCGCTACCCGCTGGACTATCGAGGCCGGCTTTTTTTGACCTTCACTTTGAAAATGTATTCTATGGGTTTAGCAATTATTCTATTGACACTGACTGCGTGAGATGCACATCACTGAATAACTGCTTAAAAAGCCAGAGCTTCGTTTGAACAAGGTATCCGGTATTGGAAGATCTACGGACACCATTTGAAGCTTCTCACTTTCACGCCACTAACTCACCTTTGTTTACTCTATTCATATATTTAGTCAAGTCATTACACTGAATAGATGCTTAAAAAACCAGTGCTTCGTCTGAACAAGGTAGTCAGTATTGGAAGATCTACGGACACCATTCGAAGCTTATCATTCTCACTCTTTTAATTCACCTACTGCACATGCAAGTCTTTCAAATGAAGCCTAACTTTTGTCGTTCGAGAGAGGCTGGAGCAATTAATAGCTGTCTCCTCTCAGAGGACATCGTAATTCTAGCATATCACTCGGATGTCCCCTCTCAGGGGACATTCAAGTTTATTAATGATTACGGGGAATTGAGTTATTTTAGGGCAACTTTTTGAGACAAGCATGTTTTGCTAAGTTTTCTCTTGAAATGGCACAAGAAATCATATCAAGATATCGTAAAATTACTAAGATATATACAAGAAATCTCAGCGGGTTTTGTCGCAGACGAGAGGCGTGCTTACGACGGTCCGAACACTTCTCGGCAAATATACATTCTTCGATCTCAACCAATTCATATAAGACCAATATCTTTATAATACGTTACTTAGTTCCAAAATTATAAGAAATAATACGAGGGTCTGTAAATGTTCGGTTCTGCCGTAAAGTGGCGCTGAGTAGCTGATAGCCAACGTTGAAAATCGTTCGTAGTGAAAAGGGTTAATAGGCCATAACAACGCATTACCGGGTTACGGCCTATCGTAACGTCTCCAGTTGGTCACACCAAGAGATGATAAGGCTTCCTCAACTTGACAAACTTCTCCAGTTGGTCACACCAAGAGATGCTGAAGGCGTCCGCAACTTGGTGTTTCCACTGGAGACCCGATCTCCTTCTTTTCCGTCGACCTCTAACTACCGCGTCGAACACCTTTTTCGTCGAAGCTTCATCGTCCATACGGGAGACATAGAATACTGGATGTTGATTCGCTGCGCTTCTTCTATCTCTTGAACCAGCTCATACAGATCGCTGTCGGTATATATGGTATACGATAGTTGTCGCCCATACGAAGAGATCCGAAGATTTTGCGAAGTACCTTCTTGTCCAAAGTCGTTTCGCGATAGTGTCCATGCTTCCGCGCCATAAAGGCGCACGGGAGGAATAAGCGTCCTATGAGGTGCAAGTTTTTTCGGTCGAGAGATTTCTCTGCTACTCACTTGCCTACCGAAACCGGTAGGTTTGACACCTATTGGCAAGAGTAATTCTTCGCTTTATCTCCAGGTGGACATAATTGCTGCTATTTATGGCGGTGCCAAGGTAAACGAATTCCTTGACAACCTCAAAAGTATACTTGTTGGCCTTGACTTGAGACCCTAGCCGCTGCTGCGAGTCCCTGCGTGTAGACAGAATATATTTTGCCTTCAAGAGATTCCTAAGAGACCCTGCTCTCTCTCCCCTTCGTTTCTGCGTCAGTCTACTTGCTGAAAAGCACGTTGTGAAAAATTCCACATATTAAATATGTGCAACTTTGATCTCGCTAAATTTGTTCTAATCATCTTTCTAAATCAGAGTAATTAGCCATAGTCAACGCCATCGGTCGGCCTACTGAATTGTTGCTTGTCGCGCACACGAAACAACATAAAACATTAATGAAATACAAATGTCGATCAGTGCTGGCGCATGATCGACTCCGATCGCAGCTCTTTCGACAACATAACACACAAACCTAAATTCTCGAGTAGTTTTTGTGTGTCATCTTGCGGCTGGTTGCGTTCATTGAATTGATTACGATATTTGTGAAACATTCATTTGACTATTTGACCCCCATTATCATGGAAATGACAGCAGCGCCGCTCGACTTGACGGCTGGTCCGATGGCGCGGCGTCGCTCGAGTCAAACGTACAATTGAATTTGTCGCATGGGCGGGCCATCAGCCGCTGCTGGGACGCAAACTACATTCAATTATGTCTGCGTTGGCCGGGCGGCTGATGGGGACGAGTGACTATTTAGCTTGATGGGATGTGTGTGTACGGGATTGGATTGTGCAGCATGGGGTGAACCGAGTAAATTGGGTAAAAGTGGCTGCTTATATAAATAGACAAAGAGACAATTCGAGACGGCATTGAGATTAGCCTGCGCACTATAATCATACTAAATTTTATTGCAGCCATACATTCAAATGTAGACACAGACACACACACACACATTCATAATTGTTTGCTGTGTTCTGGTGGAGTGTTTGTTGTTCATAAATCGGCAGTGCATAATTTTCGTCATGTATGTCATTAGTTCCAGTTGTCCATTAAATAGTCTAAATATTTGTTTGTATTCTTTTCAAATTGTTAATCTCAAAATTGTTAATCTCAAAATTGTTAATCTCAAAATATGATGTCTTCAATGAAAAACATTGATTGTTTTTGTGGTATTGGTCGCCAAAAAATTAACAACTTTCAGACGTTTGCTGCTTGGTTTATGGCTGAAGGCAAAAAGCTGCGCTGAACTACAAATTAACATGCAAACCTTGAAACCAACGAACTAAATTAATGGTAGTATTTTTTAAAATTCAAAAACTTTTGCATAAAACTTAGCTCAAAGCATGGTGAAATTATACAACTGAACCAGATAGAAATAAGACAGAAATTTGAAAAATTATTTGACATACATATATTTATTTATTTTTTATTAATTTAATTTGGTTTATGAACAAAGGTTCTTACAGACTATAAGAATATAACAGAGTGTTCTTACATACTAAGGCATTATAAACTAAGGTAAAAGCCTCTGAGAAAAATAATGCTCGACAAAATCGTAAAGAATCCCTAAAGAAAAAATCGTGTCAAGTATTGGCCTCCTCAAAGTGTGTCAAGTATTGTCGTGATCTTCTGAATCTATAGACCTGTACTGGATCCGAGGACATGAGAGTCACGAAGGCAACGAACAAGTCACTCGTCACAAGTCACCACTGGTTGGACCTGAACCATTCTGTGTACTTCCCTGGGGACACATCCAAGAATGACTAAAGAAATGGGTGGATCAAAATTTTGCCAAACAATGAAAAACTGATCGAGTGTGTGAGCCGCACTTCAATGGATCAGAGAAAGATTTGAGGGGTGTTGGGTTAATGCAATAGACCAGCTTTTTGATAATTATTTGCCATGTTATTTTTTATTTATGAAGCCATGTCAAAATCTGGTCTACTATTACTGTAGTTCAAAGTGTAGCAAACGTAATTTCACTGCAATGTGAATGCAAAATCTGGACTCTCTGGATCTGGATTTTGACCATTTTGGTCGTCCAGTGCGATCTATCTGAGATTTTTGTGCGACTTTTCATTGGTAGATATTCTTAAGAGAAGTGTCCTAAGCTTTCCGTTCAACTTGAGTTTCATGTTTGGGGAACACATTGGTTCACCATTTGATTGTTTTTAATCATTCAGGCGGGTCGAATAGAATGTTGGCTGTCAATATGAAAGAATGAGTAGGATCAGTCTAGCATCTGTCAGGTGAACATGATTTTGCATTATTTTGGCGAATGAATGCTGCTTTTAGAACCAACTATATGTACTATCCTCTCGTATACTAGTTCAATCGTTCAACATGGTTACAGGTAGATAGTTATATGGCTCGTTAGAGGTGAAAACATTTGTAGACATATGAACCCATGTTCCCTTTTGTTACCATAAAAGCCAGACTCCAGTCTATTAATTAGGCTATTGTGTCGGGCAAGTTTTCACCCGGGCCCAGTGTTTTCGGGGTTCGCATTTTATAGTTATAGTAAAGGGTGGCCAGATAAGAACGATAAGAAAAATTTGTATAAAACAACAACGGTGTGAGATATAAAATTGATTCTGACTTTGTTTTCATAATGGATTATGCCATTATGTATGAAAGATGGCTGCAAAGCTTCAAGCGATCGGTCCAATGTTCGATTCAATATGTGCAGCGTTATTTCGGCGCCGAAACGAAATGTCTGGGCCTTCTTCGATACTGGCCGCTACGGCGGCTATGTTTTCTTCACTTTGCACCAGTATCTGTCTGATTGATGGCTTAAGGTCCATAAGATTGTACTCACGCTTACACTTTTCAATGATGCGATGAATTGTCTGCGCACTGAAGCTGTGATGACGATCGACCTCACATCGAGAATCACGTTGTGTATTTATTTGAGCTGAAATTTCAATAATTTTGTTTTTATAATTTCCATAATCTCGGCAAGCGTTACACGATGCATAATAAAACGGCAAACTAAACTAAATATTTGTATTTTTAAACGACATTGATATCTTTGACAATTGCAGAGACGTTCCTATTGGAAAAACTGTCACTGCTATGTGGGCACCTTTTATATGCTTTACAAAGAGGAGTTCCTGCATCCCGGGCCCTTTAAGGCTCAAATATTCTCCCCAAACCACTGCCTGCAAGTTATGTATGCAGTGGCCCACACAGGATTTCATTTGGGGGGAGGGGGTTGCGTAAGACTTTTGAGGCCAATTCCATTCGAAACCATATTTTGCACCAGTAATTTTTGTATATGGTGGGGGAGGGTTTGAACCTCCAAAACTCCCCTTGTGTACGCTGCTGTATGTATGTATGTACATACGTATGAAAAAAATCAGCACTGCTTCTTTTTTTCATCAAAAGATTTGTAATTTCTTGACCTTTGATTTGTCTCGATTTTACCTTTTTGTTTTGATGGAATATTGACAGTTTTTAAGTAACATCTTTGTAAATAGTTTGTAAAATAGAGTTGGCAACGCAGTGTTTTGATCTATCGCAGGTCCCAAAATATATTGCAATATCAGCTGATCGATTCTTTGCTACATTTCAAAATTTGTCACTTTGGTGTTTGTCATAGAACATGTTACATGAATCATGATACAAAAAGACCAGGCAGTTCCATTGTTGCATTTGTTTTTTTTTTTATTAAAAAGCCATTATTGCAATTTGTTTTTATTGTAAATTTTTGAAAAATTATTGCCACTTTAACTAAATATTGGTACAACTGTATTTAATTTTTAAATTTAAAAAATCCTCCCTACTTATTTTGCTTCTCTTCTTCGTCATACTTTCCAGACTAACATCATCATCAAAGAGGAGCCCGATGATGGCACCAAAGATGTTCCACCGCCAATTTGCAGTCTATCGGATATCTCAGACCATGAAGCATCACTTGGTAAGTGCCAGCAGGTCCATAGCTCCCCCGCGTTGAAATATTAGGCGCAGAGTTGTTTTCAGAAATGGAAAACCATGACACTTACACCTTCGAGTGCGAATACGAAAATTCAAATGACGACTTAATAATAAATCAAAAACGAATGCAATAGTTAGATAGTGAATTTTATCTACGTACATACATACATACATACATATTCGTTATTTCTAATAGGTTTTTGCTGTACGGGACGGTTCAGTGCGGCTGTTGTTGCCATTTTTCACTGGTTGATGGTTGGTGTTTTGTTGCAGAATTTGCGATAAGGAAATTCTTGGGAAAAACAATTAGAACGCAAAAGTTAATTTCTTTGGCGCATTTATATGTACGTACGTGTACATTGCTATGCGTTTGTGTGTAGGTGTGCATGTGTGCGCCAGCGTCCCTTATCGTGAAGGCGCTGTGTGTAGTTACGAAACAAATGAATTTAGCGAAGAAAAAATAATAAGTAGTAACACATATTTCGCCTTTCAACAACAGCAACAACAACATTGGCAAATGCTAAAATACAGAAATCACAAGAAAAACACACACACACACAAGAATATACACGAAAAAAAAGTCCGAAATAAGAAACAGAACAAACGAGGCAAATACACAAATTCAAATGATAAGATAAGCAAAACGAATGACAGTGCTTGAATGCCCACACATGTGGGTACATACATATATATGTACATTTGTATATACAGCGCATGCTTTTGTCAACAGCGACCACAGCCGCGACAACAGCAACAAACGCCGCACGAATTGCGATACAACGCCTGAATCTGGTTTGTCGTAATTGCTCTCCAAGTGAATTGAAAACTGAAAATTTTCCTAAACACAACCAAACCGAACCAAATCGTAGGCAAAAAATGAGCACAAAATACTATACGCACAACAACAAACATCAACACGCCCGATTTACGTATTCAGTCCCCGCGAGTGGAGGCGTTTTTTTTTCGCACGGCGCAAAGGTTAGCCGGCACTCTCGAAGATCATTTGGAAATATTGCCACCGATGGCACTTTTGCTCGATGCAGGCGAGGCACTTCTTCGCCTTTGAGTATTTTATGTGCGCGCAGTTGTCTGTTGCGTTCTTTTCTTTTGACAAAAAGTCACGTCGTTTATTTCCGGCGCTGCCACTGTGTGGCGTGCGTTGTATGCGCTAGAACCGCATTTGCATTTTTAGCGCGCGCACCCACCACCAACCACCCCCCGCTCGCCGATTCCACATGGGGTCTTTTGCAGCATTTGGTGCTGTGCACTGAATCGTGGACGGGTCTTTGGCTTTGACTCCAGCTGGCTTCACATTGCATTCGAAATTTATAGTGTTTCTGCGTTCTTATGAATGAATGAATGAATGAGCGAATGAATGAATGCAAATCGAAATGCCTGAATTGTAATGGTTTCGCGGAAGCAGTGTGTGCTGAAATTAATGAAGAAAGCAAAAACTGTGATAAATAGACGCGCAACAAATGAAGCGGCAGTAGGAAAAATGGACATCGATAGTGTTTTTTTTTCAATGTAGTAGAATGTGGAATTTCAGCAAACTCCAAACTTTTGGACGAAATAGGCCCAAGCTGGCCTGTATGAGCTCCTTTAGCTGCCAGCATAACCGAACCTAAAGTTATTTGAATTGTGCGAGCAACACCCGAGAACTATACGAGGTCTGTTCAAAAAGTATCGCGAATTTTGTGGTTTTCTTTCAAATTATTTATTTATTCATGAATAGACTGAATACATTTATTTATTCATATACACTGGTGCCAACGTTTTTTCCAATCTTCGAAGCACTTCAAAAAATCATTTTTGTGACCTTGTTCAGCTCTTCCTTCGATGCCGCCTTTATCTCCTCAATCGTAGCGTAGCGTCGTCCTTTCATTGGCCTCTTCAGTTTCGGGAATAAGAAAAAGTCACAGGGGGCCAGATCTGGGTTATACGGTTGCTGCGGCATCATTAGTGTGTTGTTTTTGGCCAAAAATTCGCGCACAAGCAACGATGTGTGATTGCGGTCTCATGGCGCAACATATTGGCCATCATTATAATATAAAATCAAAAAAAAATTAAAATAAAATTACATTCAATTAAAAATAAAATAAAATAAAGTAAAATAAAGTAAAATAAAATAAAATAAAATAAAATAAACCAATATCAAATGAAATAAAATAAAATTAAATAAAATCTAATCAAATCAAATAAAAAATAAAATAAAATAAGTAAATCTCGCTTATTCAAATAAAATAAATAAAATAAAATAAAATGAAATGAAATAAAACAAAACAATATAAAATGAAATAAAATAAAATAAAATAAAATAAAATAAAATAAAATCAAATCAAATTAAATCAAATCAAATCAAATCAAATCAAATCAAATCAAATCAAATCAAATCAAATTAAATCAAATCAAATCAAATCAAATCAAATCAAATCAAATCAAATCAAATCAAATCAAATCAAATCAAATCAAATCAAATCAAATCAAATTAAATCAAATCAAATCAAATCAAATCAAATCAAATCAAATCAAATCAAATCAAATCAAATCAAATCAAATCAAATCAAATCAAATCAAATCAAATCAAATCAAATCAAATCAAATCAAATCAAATCAAATCAAATCAAATCAAATCAAATCAAATCAAATCAAATCAAATCAAATCAAATCAAATCAAATCAAATCAAATCAAATCAAATCAAATCAAATCAAATCAAATCAAATCAAATCAAATCAAATCAAATCAAATCAAATCAAATCAAATCAAATCAAATCAAATCAAATCAAATCAAATCAAATCAAATCAAATCAAATCAAATCAAATCAAATCAAATCAAATCAAATCAAATCAAATCAAATCAAATCAAATCAAATCAAATCAAATCAAATCAAATCAAATCAAATCAAATCAAATCAAATCAAATCAAATCAAATCAAATCAAATCAAATCAAATCAAATCAAATCAAATCAAATCAAATCAAATCAAATCAAATCAAATCAAATCAAATCAAATCAAATCAAATCAAATCAAATCAAATCAAATCAAATCAAATCAAATCAAATCAAATCAAATCAAATCAAATCAAATCAAATCAAATCAAATCAAATCAAATCAAATCAAATCAAATCAAATCAAATCAAATCAAATCAAATCAAATCAAATCAAATCAAATCAAATCAAATCAAATCAAATCAAATCAAATCAAATCAAATCAAATCAAATCAAATCAAATCAAATCAAATCAAATCAAATCAAATCAAATCAAATCAAATCAAATCAAATCAAATCAAATCAAATCAAATCAAATCAAATCAAATCAAATCAAATCAAATCAAATCAAATCAAATCAAATCAAATCAAATCAAATCAAATCAAATCAAATCAAATCAAATCAAATCAAATCAAATCAAATCAAATCAAATCAAATCAAATCAAATCAAATCAAATCAAATCAAATCAAATCAAATCAAATCAAATCAAATCAAATCAAATCAAATCAAATCAAATCAAATCAAATCAAATCAAATCAAATCAAATCAAATCAAATCAAATCAAATCAAATCAAATCAAATCAAATCAAATCAAATCAAATCAAATCAAATCAAATCAAATCAAATCAAATCAAATCAAATCAAATCAAATCAAATCAAATCAAATCAAATCAAATCAAATCAAATCAAATCAAATCAAATCAAATCAAATCAAATCAAATCAAATCAAATCAAATCAAATCAAATCAAATCAAATCAAATCAAATCAAATCAAATCAAATCAAATCAAATCAAATCAAATCAAATCAAATCAAATCAAATCAAATCAAATCAAATCAAATCAAATCAAATCAAATCAAATCAAATCAAATCAAATCAAATCAAATCAAATCAAATCAAATCAAATCAAATCAAATCAAATCAAATCAAATCAAATCAAATCAAATCAAATCAAATCAAATCAAATCAAATCAAATCAAATCAAATCAAATCAAATCAAATCAAATCAAATCAAATCAAATCAAATCAAATCAAATCAAATCAAATCAAATCAAATCAAATCAAATCAAATCAAATCAAATCAAATCAAATCAAATCAAATCAAATCAAATCAAATCAAATCAAATCAAATCAAATCAAATCAAATCAAATCAAATCAAATCAAATCAAATCAAATCAAATCAAATCAAATCAAATCAAATCAAATCAAATCAAATCAAATCAAATCAAATCAAATCAAATCAAATCAAATCAAATCAAATCAAATCAAATCAAATCAAATCAAATCAAATCAAATCAAATCAAATCAAATCAAATCAAATCAAATCAAATCAAATCAAATCAAATCAAATCAAATCAAATCAAATCAAATCAAATCAAATCAAATCAAATCAAATCAAATCAAATCAAATCAAATCAAATCAAATCAAATCAAATCAAATCAAATCAAATCAAATCAAATCAAATCAAATCAAATCAAATCAAATCAAATCAAATCAAATCAAATCAAATCAAATCAAATCAAATCAAATCAAATCAAATCAAATCAAATCAAATCAAATCAAATCAAATCAAATCAAATCAAATCAAATCAAATCAAATCAAATCAAATCAAATCAAATCAAATCAAATCAAATCAAATCAAATCAAATCAAATCAAATCAAATCAAATCAAATCAAATCAAATCAAATCAAATCAAATCAAATCAAATCAAATCAAATCAAATCAAATCAAATCAAATCAAATCAAATCAAATCAAATCAAATCAAATCAAATCAAATCAAATCAAATCAAATCAAATCAAATCAAATCAAATCAAATCAAATCAAATCAAATCAAATCAAATCAAATCAAATCAAATCAAATCAAATCAAATCAAATCAAATCAAATCAAATCAAATCAAATCAAATCAAATCAAATCAAATCAAATCAAATCAAATCAAATCAAATCAAATCAAATCAAATCAAATCAAATCAAATCAAATCAAATCAAATCAAATCAAATCAAATCAAATCAAATCAAATCAAATCAAATCAAATCAAATCAAATCAAATCAAATCAAATCAAATCAAATCAAATCAAATCAAATCAAATCAAATCAAATCAAATCAAATCAAATCAAATCAAATCAAATCAAATCAAATCAAATCAAATCAAATCAAATCAAATCAAATCAAATCAAATCAAATCAAATCAAATCAAATCAAATCAAATCAAATCAAATCAAATCAAATCAAATCAAATCAAATCAAATCAAATCAAATCAAATCAAATCAAATCAAATCAAATCAAATCAAATCAAATCAAATCAAATCAAATCAAATCAAATCAAATCAAATCAAATCAAATCAAATCAAATCAAATCAAATCAAATCAAATCAAATCAAATCAAATCAAATCAAATCAAATCAAATCAAATCAAATCAAATCAAATCAAATCAAATCAAATCAAATCAAATCAAATCAAATCAAATCAAATCAAATCAAATCAAATCAAATCAAATCAAATCAAATCAAATCAAATCAAATCAAATCAAATCAAATCAAATCAAATCAAATCAAATCAAATCAAATCAAATCAAATCAAATCAAATCAAATCAAATCAAATCAAATCAAATCAAATCAAATCAAATCAAATCAAATCAAATCAAATCAAATCAAATCAAATCAAATCAAATCAAATCAAATCAAATCAAATCAAATCAAATCAAATCAAATCAAATCAAATCAAATCAAATCAAATCAAATCAAATCAAATCAAATCAAATCAAATCAAATCAAATCAAATCAAATCAAATCAAATCAAATCAAATCAAATCAAATCAAATCAAATCAAATCAAATCAAATCAAATCAAATCAAATCAAATCAAATCAAATCAAATCAAATCAAATCAAATCAAATCAAATCAAATCAAATCAAATCAAATCAAATCAAATCAAATCAAATCAAATCAAATCAAATCAAATCAAATCAAATCAAATCAAATCAAATCAAATCAAATCAAATCAAATCAAATCAAATCAAATCAAATCAAATCAAATCAAATCAAATCAAATCAAATCAAATCAAATCAAATCAAATCAAATCAAATCAAATCAAATCAAATCAAATCAAATCAAATCAAATCAAATCAAATCAAATCAAATCAAATCAAATCAAATCAAATCAAATCAAATCAAATCAAATCAAATCAAATCAAATCAAATCAAATCAAATCAAATCAAATCAAATCAAATCAAATCAAATCAAATCAAATCAAATCAAATCAAATCAAATCAAATCAAATCAAATCAAATCAAATCAAATCAAATCAAATCAAATCAAATCAAATCAAATCAAATCAAATCAAATCAAATCAAATCAAATCAAATCAAATCAAATCAAATCAAATCAAATCAAATCAAATCAAATCAAATCAAATCAAATCAAATCAAATCAAATCAAATCAAATCAAATCAAATCAAATCAAATCAAATCAAATCAAATCAAATCAAATCAAATCAAATCAAATCAAATCAAATCAAATCAAATCAAATCAAATCAAATCAAATCAAATCAAATCAAATCAAATCAAATCAAATCAAATCAAATCAAATCAAATCAAATCAAATCAAATCAAATCAAATCAAATCAAATCAAATCAAATCAAATCAAATCAAATCAAATCAAATCAAATCAAATCAAATCAAATCAAATCAAATCAAATCAAATCAAATCAAATCAAATCAAATCAAATCAAATCAAATCAAATCAAATCAAATCAAATCAAATCAAATCAAATCAAATCAAATCAAATCAAATCAAATCAAATCAAATCAAATCAAATCAAATCAAATCAAATCAAATCAAATCAAATCAAATCAAATCAAATCAAATCAAATCAAATCAAATCAAATCAAATCAAATCAAATCAAATCAAATCAAATCAAATCAAATCAAATCAAATCAAATCAAATCAAATCAAATCAAATCAAATCAAATCAAATCAAATCAAATCAAATCAAATCAAATCAAATCAAATCAAATCAAATCAAATCAAATCAAATCAAATCAAATCAAATCAAATCAAATCAAATCAAATCAAATCAAATCAAATCAAATCAAATCAAATCAAATCAAATCAAATCAAATCAAATCAAATCAAATCAAATCAAATCAAATCAAATCAAATCAAATCAAATCAAATCAAATCAAATCAAATCAAATCAAATCAAATCAAATCAAATCAAATCAAATCAAATCAAATCAAATCAAATCAAATCAAATCAAATCAAATCAAATCAAATCAAATCAAATCAAATCAAATCAAATCAAATCAAATCAAATCAAATCAAATCAAATCAAATCAAATCAAATCAAATCAAATCAAATCAAATCAAATCAAATCAAATCAAATCAAATCAAATCAAATCAAATCAAATCAAATCAAATCAAATCAAATCAAATCAAATCAAATCAAATCAAATCAAATCAAATCAAATCAAATCAAATCAAATCAAATCAAATCAAATCAAATCAAATCAAATCAAATCAAATCAAATCAAATCAAATCAAATCAAATCAAATCAAATCAAATCAAATCAAATCAAATCAAATCAAATCAAATCAAAAAAATAAATAAAATAAGTAAATATCGCTTATTCAACTCACGAACTCCGCCCCAGGATAAACAGTCATTACTAGGTATCGGATTTATATGCAAAAACTATGCAACAGATGCAAACATATGCAAAATATGCAAACCTATGCAAATATGTAGTGCATATGTTACCTCATTCTTAATATTTTGCAATAAAAATAGTTTCTGTCTTGGACCCGTTCAAGTCGGAAGCTCCAAAAAAATATGCACTTGCATATAATTCCGATCCCTAGTCATTACCATAAACTTGGTTCATCAATTAAAATCTGTCGGTTAAATTTTTACCAAGATTAAAACAGAATTTAATATTGGTCCTTTGTTTTATGGAAATTTTATACCGATGCCGCAATAACTTTGCTTTCAATGAACCAAATGATAAGGAATATTGACTGGAAATCGGGACACAATTTACATTTTGAACGCACTAAGTCGCCCCCAGAAAATGTCCTATTTCAAAAGTACTGTTTACTGTAGAACACACGTAATACTAAATTTACTAAAAAAAAATTTAAAACCTCCCGTATTACCAAACTCTGGCTACGCCCCTGCACTCATAGCTCTCCCCTTTCTTAATTTTTCAGTACTTAGAGAGAACTTAAGATTAACCTAAAGTTAACATAGACGTAGTTAAAAAAGATGGGCACCAATTGCCATGAACACAATGAATCTGCCTTAAGTTGCACAGTGCATTTTTTATAAAAATTTCTATCAAAAAATCTCATTGGAAATGTAAATTGCCTTCAAAAGTTTCTAAAAACTTAGTTGACATTAGACGGCAATGTTGGATCTTCTATTTATTCTTTTATGGTATTGCAAAGTGCTATTCTTCTCTGCTTTTGTGAGCTCTTTTTGACTGCCAATCCACTCTAACCTTATCTAATCGAATTATTTTTTGTTTTATATTTCGAGGTTATGTTGAAATCTTGTACAATCGCCTGGCATTATTTTTGATGCACTTTTTTGTAAAATGTTTCTAAAATAAAAACATCAATCAAAATGTATTGTACACACTGCATATTTTTGGCTAAAAGAAATGTCAAGTTTGCAGCAACAACGACAACGACAACGACAACCAGAACGAAAAAAGCGCAAATGCGGATAAACGTAGCACAGCGAGACAAATACAGGAGACTTTATCGTTGCGTTTCGATCTTCAACTTTTCAATGTCAACATAAAAGTTCGGCGTGCTTTTCGTATTCTGGTGTAGAACAATGAGCGCGACGGTGCCGAAGCGCACACATTGCTACACAAACATAGTTGCTGTGGACCCGTTCAAACATACGTACATATCTGTTGCTGTACATACATATGTACATGTATGTATGTAGATAAATGTGTGCAGATATCTGTGCGCCATTGTATATATAAATATGCAAGACGACGCGAGCGGTGCGCTGTGTCGCCCGAATCGGCCGCTGAAAAATTCGCATGAATGAAACGACACTGCAGCGGCGACACTGGCAAAGCGTAAATTTCATTTTACTTATTTATAATTTCGTTGCTCTGTGCGCCACACCACTCGCCACCACTCACCACACACGATTCTTTGAGCCTTTGAGCGTGTTCATATTTTTTTAATTAGCGTTTTTGCTGCGGTTTCATGCGTTCGTGTAGTTGTTTGTTGGCCACCGCTCAGCCACTTTGCATAGTGGACGACCAGCATTTTTGGTTTTTTTGTTTTCGTTGTTTTGGCTTATTTTTTCTTCGATTCTAGTTTGGGTTTTAATTTTAATTTTTATTTTGGCTTTGGCTTTGTGGCTTTTGTATTTGATATAATTGCGATCGAGATTATGTTAGGCGACGCTCGCGTAGCGGTGAGCAGCAGTTCTGCCGAATTGCTCGCGTGTATCGCTCCGGGGTCCATTTGTATCGCTCGGATTTCGTGTGCACAACTGTTGGGGCGAGGCGAGCGTTTAATTATTGTTTTTCCTATTTTTCATTTTTAATTCTATTCTTTTGTGTTTTGTGCATGCAACGCAACCAACAATTCGTTTGTTCGTTCATTCATTCACATTCGGCTGGTCTCAGTCTAGTTGCATTCGTTCGCTGGGCTGGTTGTCCGGCTGGCTGGCTGACGGGTCGGCGCGCTCTCGGCCGCGCACATTCGTTTTCGTTCATTCATGCGACGGTCTGTGTGCCGCTTTTGGCCACTCAGCGCTCCAACACATGTGCGCCGCCCGCAGTTGGCGCGCACAGCAGCGCTGCCCACGTCGGCGCCAACGTTGGCATCGTGTGTCGGTGTGTGTGTGGAAAATGCTCGTCGCCGTTTCATTCATTGACTTGAGTTTTTGGTCTTTTTTATTTACCATTCTTCTTTGCCTCTGCTTGGCTTTCGGTTTGTTTTTTCATTCATTTTGAATTTTTTGTTTTGTTTGGCTGTTTTCATGTTTGTATCTCTCGATTCAGTTCTGCTGCTCGTTTTGTTGTTGACTTCTTGGGATTATGCTGCCTGTTGGCTGCTTGGCCCGTTGCCTCCAACATGGGATTTCGTTTTCGTTTGTGTCGTATGCGCGATCCGGCCCCGGCACCACGCCGCACCGCTCCTGGCCGCCACTGGCGACAGCGACGTTGAAGTGCAGTTGACTGATGAATCGTGCGTCAGGCGCACTGACTCAACGGACGCTCCCCATTCTTTCCGTATGCGAACGTCGCACGATCGCTTCCACAATATGTCGAATGGATTCATGTTGCATACACTGAACGCGACCGATGCGAAGGAGGGGATGAATATTTGAATTTAAATTAAATATGGAAACAGTAGACCTTTGTATATGAATTCAAATAGATACGTCACCAGGTAAACAATGGACATGGTGGAACTCAAAAGTGGCCAACTTATGTATCCTCGAAACTCTATAATGAGAGAGAGAGAGAGAGAGGGAGAGAGGCTGAAGCCAATATATGAACACTATGTAGTTCAGATTAGTTTCTTTAGTTCTTACAATGTCGATTTGTATGAATACATATTTGCGCGACTAAAGTGAAACAATAGAACTGATTGTCATTCAGCTGGGTCTTTTTTTATGAGATTTCAAGTCTGAGATTGAAGTAGTGAATCAGTAGAACTGATTCTCATTCAGTTGGGAGTTTTTTAAGAGGTTGCAGGTCTGAGATCGAAGTAGTGAATCATTAGAACTGATTTTCATTCAGTTGGGTCTTTTTTATGAGGTTTCATGTCCAAGATCTCACTACTTCGAACAGCAGAAGTGATTTTCATTCGTTGAGTATTTTTTATGAAATTTCATGTCTGAGTTCGAAGTAGTGAAACAACAGAACTGATTTGTATTCGTTGGATCTTTTCTATGAGGCTCCACTTCTGAGATCGAAATAATGAATCAATAGAACTGATTTTCATTCGTTGAGTCTTTTTTATGAAATTTCATGTCTGAGTTCGAAGTAGTAAAACAACAGAACTGATTTTTATTCGTTGGATCTTTTCTATGAAGCTCCACTTCTGAGATCGAAATAATGCATCAATAGAACTGATAGTCATTCGTTGCGTCTTTTTTT
Source organism: Melieria crassipennis (assembly GCA_963668005.1). Taxonomy (NCBI): domain Eukaryota; kingdom Metazoa; phylum Arthropoda; class Insecta; order Diptera; family Ulidiidae; genus Melieria; species Melieria crassipennis. Next base: position 128,784,934 of record OY764961.1, read on the forward strand.
TTTTGAAACTCGATGTCTGAGATGGAAGTAGTGAAACAACAGAAAAGATTTTCATTCGTTGGGTCTTTTCTGTGAGGCTTCACGTTCGAGATCGGAGTAGCTCCATTCAGCTGACCCTGAGCTCTCTCTTCTGGTGGTGTGAGAATTTCTTTCGTAGAGAGAAAGTGTGTAAAGAAAATACACACATTTTCCACTTTGAATCTGAATTTGTTGTCAACTTTTTTATTAGCTCCACTAAGTATGTAATTGAATATTTGTTATAACCAGAGAAAGGATTTTGTGGAAATTTCCTTTTCTGTTTGCTGCTAGATAGAGCATTTCTGATTGAAAATGAGCACGAATTAGGTCCTGATTAGAAATATACCACTATTATTTTGCCTTTTTTTGCCTTAAAAAGGCAGTTTGCCTTTTTCACCCATAAATGCCTTTTTTTAGTGCCTATTTTACCTATAAATGCCACGAAATGCCTTTTTCAAGATTTGTCGAGCGCCTTTTTATTTTTCTTTCGTTTTAAATATTTTCGCCCTTTTGTTTCCCAAAAATACCTTGAAACTAAGAAAAAAGTATGTGGCAATATTGCAATTTCGTTAACTTATCGATACTTTTACATTGATTTGATCATTCCTAAGCCGTTATTTTTTGTTGTACAGTGGAAAATTTAAAGAAAAAACATGCCAAATGTGATACAAGTACGGCTTTCATGCTTTTATATGAGATGTTAAAATATGAATTTAAAATATGTGCCTACATTTCAATTAAAATATCTTAGTTTTAGTTTTTAAACTATCTTTGAAAACCTTGATGTTCCTTTTCTTTTACAAAAAACGAGGTATGAATATTGTATGTTGCATACGTCAGATGAAACAAAAAAATTATTAAAAAATTCATACCTTTTCCCCTTTTTTTTCTTATTTTTACATGCCTGTTTTTGTCTTTTTAACAGTTTTTAATACCCTATTTCGCCCTTTTATGCAGTTTTTAGTGCCTTTTTCTGCCTTTTTGGTAGTTTCTAGTGCCTTTCCGTGCCTTTTTTTGCTATTTTATTTTGCCTTTTTTATAGGTTTTTAGGTCCTAAAAATCCTTTCCCTGGTTATAACTTTCAACACGATGTACAGTGAAATGGTTTGTATTGTTAAGGATTCGCTTCATGCGTTCAACTTAAACAGTGGAACCTTTTTTTACTAAATAAATTCGTACTGTATTTCGATTTACATCAAATACTGGTGTAGCCATTGTCCTCTTTATACAAATATTTGCCTCAATTGGAGACTTAAAGATAAACTTAAAACAATCCAACAACAATGTAGACAATTCATCATAATTATTTCGTTATCGGTTTAAATTCAACATTTAATTTAACTACTTATTTGAAGCTTTTAGCAAAACAAACAGGAAACTTGTCTACATGTAATTTTGGAGTAAAAGGGTTTAAAAACCAAGGGTTTAAAAACCAGATTTATATACAAATGTGATGATTAATAACCATTTTTCGATGAGATAAGAAACTATTGCAGCTTTCTTGGCCTTTCTCGGCCTCCGAAAATTGTTATCGCTCATCAGATTTGTATTTGTCAGGTCTGACAAATAAGTCTTTATTAATTTGTAAATACGACATTTTGTAAAATCTTTACTTAAATACTGAAAACTCGACTAGTTATAGGCCCTAATCTCAGAAAGCAGACAAATTAGCAACAACGGGTTCGAATTCAGCGCACTGAAAACTTAATGAGTTCAAAAGTTCAACTAGTTTTGCAGACCAGTGTTGCCCCACGAAGCAAACTCCTGTCACATTTTTGAAGAAGCGCAATAAAATAGAATTTCCTAAGATTTTCTGCATTTTGAAGCAACCATTAAAGTTAAAGCAGTGCCAAACGCATTTAATTTGAATACTTTTTTTTTCAATTTCAAATGTTTTTTGTAACATTTTTCCTATGCAAATATTGCAAACAATTTTCGTTTTAATGTTTTGGCTTTTCTCACTCTTTATTGCATTCACACAAATACATTCACAACAAATATGTGAGAATGACATATACACATACACTATATATATGTATGTACATATGTATTTATGTATCTGGCTGGATCTCTGTTGGATCCTCAGCGCGAAACCGGCTTAATTATCTGGCCTGCAGCTTTGCCAGCTCTTCCACTGTCGCAACCGCATATTGTGTGAGTGTGTGTTGGTGTTTAGAGGAGCCGGCGCGTTTGGTGTTGGAGTTGTCGAAGTTGTCGCTGCGGCATCGATCTGCCGCACTGGTATTGACCGTGGGCGCGTCTGTTTGGCCGCCGCTGCGCCTGTCCGTGCGAGCGCCGCTTCATTCATTCAGCTGTGCCGTTGCCACAGCTGCCACTCGACTTCAAGTTTCGTATCCCTGCACTGCAACAATTTTCTGTTTTATGTTTTAGTAATTTTGTTGTTTTTGTTTTTTGAGTTTGTGCTTCAGTCTTTGTGGCAGTGATGTTTTTTTAAGGGATTTCTTGCTTTGTATCTCTTCGCCACTCACACATTCAGACAATTTACATTGCGCGGCGTTTGTTGGATCAGCATTTAAATCCCGCCGCAACTTCATTGCTATCATTCCGGCGTCGCGGCGTCGCGCGGCTCATCGTCAGCGTTGCGCGCTCATCAGGCGACTTGGCGATTACGTTCAAAGTGGCTAAACTGGTTGTTAGCCGCAACTGCGAGTTGCGCTCGTGTGGCTCTACTCGGTTTTTATTTCGTTTTCTTAAACATTTGCTGGCGGTTGTGTGGTGGTTTCGGCAGCGCGACGGTGGGACGCAGACCTGTTTGTGCGATCGCTCGTATTTCTGTGGAACTGCTGTGTTAACATTTTTATGTTTTTACAATTTTTCATTCATGAATTTGTGTTGCTTTGGCCGCTTTGCGCTGCCGTCGCTTACGTTTCATTCATTACATGTTGCGTCGCCCGCTTCGGCGTTGCTTCTACTGTGGCGGCTACTGGCTGCGCTCGCATTGCGCGCGCGTTTTGTTGCAATGCAATTCAACGTTCTGGCGTTCATTTATAACGCTCCGCGGCGAGCGTGTTGCACGCGTGTGCACATGTCGGCCGCTTTCGCACTTTGCATTTCAAATGCATTCATTGATTTTTTTTAGTTTACGGTTTACTATTTCAGTTTTTATTTTTGGCAAATGGCAACAGTGTCGAATGTTGTGCTCTTGTTATTATAGTTGTTGTTGTTGTTGTTGTTAACGTTGTTGGTGCAGCGCCGATAAATTCACAAGTGCGCCTACGTCGACTGTTCGTGTGCTGTGGGCTGGCACAATTGCACGCACAAATATTTACAGATAAACACATGCATACATATGTACATATATGTATATAGTATAGCTAAATATGTACGTATACATAGTTAATACTGCACTGCGAATTGATCGGATTGCGAGTCATCGCAGGTGTATTAACGGGACACAGTCTTTAAGCAGCTCACGTGCAAATGTTGTGTTTAACGACCAACTAAACGTGCATAATATGCGAGAAGCTGAATATTCTAGAAACTCTGGATCACATGCTGCAATGTTTGCCCACCTGGGTAGTCTTAGGACTCTCGGTATTACGTTGAAAGCACCCGTTTTCCAACGGATTACTATAGTTATTATCATTATATATTGTTGGGAATGTCAATGGACACAGGCACGTAGACATTGCGGTCCACTGTATCTCAGCTATTGCCTCCTCCTTTGACTAGTAAGTGCCCGGGCTGGCAAGTACTTGAAGTAGATCTAGCCAGCCCCAGCCCCGTTCGGTGATTCTGTGGCCATCAAAAGGCAGCGTTTAACATCAAGATTCTGGATCTCTTTTAGCCGGTCCGCGGCTTTTGTGAAGCGAAGAATATCCGGTAGTTCAAGTTCCAGTAGCTGCCTTCTAAGGTATCCCTTGACATTAAGTTTCCCAGAGACGCTGGATCTCTTTTAGCCGATCAATCGCTTTTGTAAAGAGAATGAAAGTCCGGCAGCTCGAATTCTAGAAGCTGCCATCAATAGGTACTATTTGTTATAAAGTTTCAAAGAGACTCTGGATCTCTTTTAGCCAGCTCGAGTTACAGTAGCTGCCTTCAATAGGCAGTCCTTGACATCAAGTTTTCCTGAGACTCTGGATCTCTTTTGGCCGGTCCTTCGCTTCTGTGAAGTGAAGAATGTCTGACAGTTTGAGATTTCAGTCCTTTGGCCGGTCCATCGTTTTTGTTTAGCAAAGAATGTCTGGTAGTTCGAGTCCCAGTAGCTGGCTTCAGTAGGCAGCCCTTGACATCAAGGTTTCCAAAGACTCTGGATCTCTTTTGGCCGATCAATCGCTTTTGTAAAATGAATGAAAGTCCGGCAGCTCGAATTCTAGAAGCTGCCTTCAATAGGTATTCTTTCTTATCAAGTTTCATAGAGACTCTGGATCTCTTTTAGCCAGCTCGAGTTCCAGTAGCTGGCTTCAATAGGCAGCCCTTGACATCAACTTTCCCGGAGACTCTGGATCTCTTTTGGCCGGTCCGTCGTTTTTGTGAAGTGAAGAATGTCTGACAGTTTGATATTTCAGTCCTTTGGCCGGTCCATCGCTTTTGTTTAGCAAAGAATGTCCGGTAGTTCGAGTTCCAGTAGCTGCCTTTAAAGCTATCCCTTGACATCAACTTTCCCGGAGACTCTGGATTTCTTTTAGCCGGACCATCGCTCGTGAAGCGAAGAATTTCGGAACTCAAACTGTTCCAGTGATGAGCTACCAGACCGGACACTACTTCATTAGACTCATGCTCCCAAAGCACATGTGCCTGGAACGTTCGAACGCTGGGCATTCACTATGTAAAGAATCACTACTACAACTCATAAATCTCCCCCCAACTGGTATTGTGGCTCATTGACCAAACAGTTACACCTGTCTATGTTTTTAACCAGCCAAAAGTAACCTTCTGCATGGCAACCAATTTCCAATCTATCAGAAGCTTCACCTAGTCTGTCTGTATGCAATTATACTTACATATTACGTATACATACATATATGCACACATGTGCTATGTATAGTATGTACATATGTATGTCAGTGCAAAATTAACAGCCGCCAAACCTTAGCGCCTCGTTCTTATCAATCACAGACATTTTTAATTAAGTTGCCATGATTCGATTTTTAGTTTAATGCGCGTCACAAACTGTTTCGGCGATTTGTTGCTTTGTCTCAACGACTCTTCCAGCTTCATCTGCCCAAAGTAACTCAGCAATTCAACGGCTCATTAGTAAATTATCTAATTTTTAATTTTAGTTATTGTGCGTCTGTCGTTTTGCCTTACAACCCGTTTAATGTTGCTCTTTGTTGCGCTCATTCTTTCTGTTTCTCGATTCAGTTGTTGTTGTTGTTTGATATTTGTTTGTCTCCGGAAATGACTAAACTGCCGCATCCCGTCTCTGGCGGTCAATAGAACTGACCACGTTCAACATGTCGGCGCTCACCGCACAAAACGCGTAGTGTAGTGTTTGCCGGTTTATTTTCGTGTAGCTCAATAAATTTCATTTATTTTCTAGCAGGTTTTATTGAAGTCTTAGTAATCTTATGGACTTATCTTGGCTGAAAGTTGTGATAAAGCTATGAAAATATAACAAAGGTTTACAAAAACAGCTAAACTTTTGGATCGGATAAGTTGAGCACTTAAGGTTTTCGTTTGCTCTTCTGCAATTGACTATAACTTTAATAATTTCAACGTGAATGGGCTATTTATTTTAGTATCTAATTAAATATTTTCTCAAGTTTCTGAGGCAAAAAAAATGAAAATAATTTTAATTTGGCTGTCGCGAAAAATTAATTTTTTTCCACGAAATTTTCATCGCACCATGACAACTAATTAAAAGTTATTATGACATGACAACATGCTCAATACAAGTTTTTGTTTTAAGGCGCATATTTATAGATCCATAAGTTCTTATCTTTCAGCACTTTACCAATCCAAATTAAGTTTATGATGTTTGCAAGTTTTTAGTGCTGCTTTCGGAACTGATGTTATTCGAGGTTCGTGTTGTGGTGTGTTTATTTTAGAGCATTTTTGCTATTTTTAAATGTCGATCTCAATTATGTCATTAACACCCTTGTCGACATTGTCATTACTGCTCGACGACACACTCACTCACACATCAGTCACCAGACACATACCCAAGTTTTTGCGCTTATCGGTCTAAGAAATTACTGTCACACACACTTTGCCCCTCCCCCACAATTCGCATTATTTGCACACATTTTCCATAGAAAAATTCCATCAACAACGCTGCCTCACTTTTGTCTAATTGGTAACAAAAAAATAAAACCGAAATAGAAATAAATCCAAAAAATGAAACAAAAACAACCAAACGAAACGAAACAATCGCAAGCAAGCAAGAAAAGCCAAATAATGCGAAAAAGCGCGCAAGTCGAGCACAAAGTTGCGCGATAAGCTCAATAAAATATCACACATAAAATAAACAAACGCTCGCACTCAGCACTCAGCTTTTCATTAGTCATTCGGCCGAGTTCAGTTCAGTTCAGTTCGATTCGATTCGATTTGAATTGTCGAATCGACAATTTCCACAACACCCTCGACATGAATGAAACGAATTTTTCAACTTGATTGATTACGCCAAAACGCGTTTGTTTACATTCGTTGCTGACTGTTTGCTTTTGCAATTTGTGCTCTTTGCATTTCTTCCTTTCTTCCTTTTGTTGTTGGTTATGTACTTTGCGCATTTTCAAGAAAAGTTATGAATCTATTTCAGTTGTGGCCGAAATCATACAATGAGAAAAAAATCATAAAATCACTGCCTGGCTAGTGGCCATAAAAAGATCAACAACAACAAAAACATCAATAACAGCAACAACAATAACAAAATAAATAGCAGCCAAATTAATTAGAGAGCATCGGCAAAGTAGATAATTCGACTTAATAAATCAATGTCCGATACTCGGCAATATTTTCATACAACATCTTCAAGGTTTTTGCTTTTGTAAAAATTGGCAGCGATTTTTACCTGTGTGCCGAAATTTGGACGCAATGAATGGCGAATGTTTTGTAGTGAATTTTTTTTAATGACTACTTTTGCTGTGGTAGTGTTTGGCAGCTTTGTTGCAGCCTAGAAGTAGGCAATAGTATTTGTTAATTGTGATTTATGAGTGCAGTAGTAATTAGCGAGTGCGCAAACCAACCAAACACAGGGTGTTCGTAGTGACAGTAGTTTCATATAAAATTTAGTTATGAGCAGCGATGTGCTGTGGGGGTTTGCTGGCTTTTGTTTCGTTGGTGAAGTGTGAGTAGATATATGGAAAATATTGGAAATAGACGTAATACGACCATTTGAAAGCTGGTTTGTTATTTAATAATAATGAAATCCAACCAGAATTGTCATTCTTTTTTCAAAAAAATTGATTGTTTTTTATGAAATTCCTTTTTATTTCAACTAATAAATCATGGATGCATCTAAAGAATTCAACTATTGTTCGGTTCAGTTCTAATGACTTTTTAAAAAGTATCTGCAGTACTTTTTGCTTAAAGCGTACTTCGAGGGGCTGGCAAAATGGTTCGTTTTAGGCGAAAGTTCGTTTTAAACGGGTTCGTTATATATACGAAAAATACTGTATTTAATTTTTGTTTAATAAGTCATGAATTTCTTTAAAGATTTCAACTATTGTTCTGTTCAGTTCTAATGATTTTTTGTAACCCTTTCGACCCCGAATTTGAACCTGTGTCTCGATTTTATTTTTTGGTATTTAAATTATGAAACACTTGTCTAACAAGTGTGCACACGACATTTGAAGTCACCACCACCTAGTTTGCTTTTGAACAATGTTAGCTTAAAACGGGTTAAATATATTTTGTATCAATATTTTTTAATTACAGAAAAATTATTTAGTATTTATGGAAAAATACAAAATTATCACTTTCTGATGTTATTTAACCATTATTAAAAACAGTGTTTTAATCAAACGTGCCCAACTCGTAGACTTCAATTAGAACACAAACTTTCCCTGATATCGCTGCAAATTATTGGGAATTCTTTTGGGGATAACAGTCAAATTGTTGTAATTTGCTTTGAATTCACTTCTAAAAATAGAAATTTGTTGGTGCTTACTTAAATTAAACCCATAAATCAATCGTAGCTGTTGCTATTTATAAGATGACAAATAGGTGAAGTTGCTCTCAGGCAACTTTGGGGTCGAAAGGGTTAAACTATCTATTTAATATTTTTTTTTAAAGTCATGAATATCTGTAAAGATTTCAACTATGATTCTGTTCAGTTCTAATGATTTTGTAAAAATTATTTATTCAATTTGCTTTGTAGAGAACACAATCGTGTAGCAGATCGCTCAATTGCTTCAGATGGTTCTCAAAGGAATAAAAAAAATTATTCCATTACCTATTCAAAATATATTTAAATATTTCTACTATTTTTCGGACTAGTTCTAGTGATTTAAAAAAAAATGATTTCATTTTTTTTAAGAAGTCATGAATATCTTTAAAGAACTCATTTATTGTACGGTTCAGTTTTAATGAACCGAAAAATCTGAAAAAATTATGTATTTAAATTTTTTTTAATAAGTCATGGATCTTTAAAGTATCAACTATGGCTTAGTTCAGTTCTAGTGATTATATAATAAATCTATTTAATTTTTTTTATGTGAATATCTGTAAAGATTTCAACTACTGTTCGGTTCAATTTTAATGATTTTTTATTTTATTATTTATTTAAAAATTGTGTTTTAGAAAAAAGAACCTAACACAACTGTGTAGCAGATCGCACAATGGCTGCAGATGGTTCTTAAAGAGATACAAAATTATTCCAGTACCTAATCAAAACAATTTGTTCGTTTATGTTTAGTAACAACTGAGTTGCAGTTGTCAGACACTGATTTAGACTATGAAACATTATAAATTCAGTATTTTTTAATCAGTTACCTACTTTGTAAAATTCAATGAGTTTGAAATTTATGGTTGGCCAAAAAAATCAAACAATTTAAAAGGATCAACTAGCAAACCAATCCATAAGTGAGATGAAATGAAGTACGCTGCAATTTGAAGATTTATTTTTATTATTCCAGAGCCAGATTGTATAAGAAATTAGAACTAGAAGACTAGAGAAGAGGCAGCAAATCTATCTCAAATTCTTCTATAGTCACTCATCATTCGTCATGTCTCGGATATTTACTTCCAGCTGATGTGGCGTTTTCCTTTCTCCTAACTCTACTCAAACGAAACTAGAAACAATTTATAGCCAGAATTGCGCAGGATTTTTTAAAAGAACCACTTTGTTTTGCATACTTTTAGGATGACTCGTTTTCTCACGCTTGTAATTGAGTGTTTGACCAGCTTTGTGGAAATCGTCTTAAGGGGGGTTTCTACCTTGTGCGTTCAAAAAAATCGATTTTTTTTTTCATGCATTTTTGGATTAATACATGATTGTAGAATACGCTCCCAAAATTTGAAGTTGAAATCTTTCGAATTACGGAAGCAATTTATCGAAATAGGTAGCGGTGTCGAGCGCGCCGGCCTGCTGAAGCAAAACTTTGAACGCGTTTTTCTCAAAACTACATTTTTTGACCTGGCGGAAGTGATTTAGGCCACACGAGTTGAGCAATAGCTACGAAATTTTAAACAGTCATTTATCAAGGTCTTAGCTATGGCACGAACTAGGATCTTCAAGAAATAATAATTTTTTCTCATTGAAAATAGAAATTTGTATTGAAAAAAGTAGGTAAAAATTGAATTTTTTAGTCAAAATCGCATATTTCCTTCATTTTTCATTTTTTTTTTTAAATCCTAGTTCCAGACATAGACAAAAGGATACAGAATAAGAAACAATTTCATTTTTGTGTTTCAAGTCATCTCAAACAGCGGCAGGACTTCCGCGAGTAAGAAAGTCCTGCCGCCATTGCTCGATGGCCCCCTCCCCCCCTTTGCATATTTTATCTTGAAACTTTTTTTACTTGTACAATAAACATATACCTACATCTGAAAAAATTGTCCAGTGTTTATCTTAAAAACCTTCCCATCAAACATTTTTCAAAAAAAACATGTTTTCTCGGCCGCACAAGGTAGAAACCTGCCTTAAAGATTAATGTGCCTTAAGTCTTCTAAATGAAATATTCTAACAAAACCTGTTTGCTGTATAATTTTAGTTCCGCGTGCAATCGAATTTTCAGTCTTTATCTCATTTAAACTTCCGTTACAGTGAAGACAACAAACCGGGTTTAGAATATTTCCGCTTTTGTCAGCTACTAAAATCAAACTATATTTCAAACAGTGGAGTCCAATTTAAATAAATAAATATTCATATCGAACAGTTAGTTGAACAGAGCAAAACACTTTTAAGACTACAAACGATTCCAGACATTATTTTCTCATCAGCGATGGCAGCGATTTCATTCATAAAATTTATAGAAAAAGAGTTCTATTCTTTTTTTTTTCTACCAACAAACGCTATTCATCGATTGGACACAGCAGCAACAACAAACCATACAAAAGTTACTGTCAGCCACATATGGGAATAAAATCCAAATATTTAATTATTTAATTGATTTTTTCGGTGTTTGATTCATCAGCTACGGAAGAAATACAAATCCGAAATGATTTAGAAGAAGCCAAAAAAAGGAAACAAAATTGTGGCGCCTGAAATTCAGTAGACGCATTGGTGGTAAATAAGTGAGCGTCGTATTGTCGTATTGAGATAGTAAGACACGACAGCAACGCGTTTCCATAAATTTATGCTAATCAAAAGTTAGTATTTGTTTAGCTGCAATTAATATGCGGCGACCTGCCGTGCGGCTTGATTAGACGCCGGCCGCCGCTCGTGCGGTTTTGCGGTTACTTAACCAGTTCCCAGCTTCGGCTGCAGCTACGGCCAGCCGCTCGGCATGAATGAAGCGCTCTACGTTGCCGTTTGCAGCAACGGCGGCAGTTGTGGCAGCTTTTGGCTTAGAACTGGCGGCAGCGCGGCGTATTAGGCTATTTGTATCTGTGTGTGTGTGTATGTGTAATTTTGTGATTGAAGCTGCTCGGTTAGGCGAATTGTTAACAAGGAAATGTGGTACCACATACGCTGCGGCTGCAACTCGGCTGTTTCGTGTTGCAGTGGCTGCAGTTTGCCATAAAATCAGTAGGCTGCCTGGCCAATGGGCTGTGGCCCGGAGGGGGGTGGGGGAGGGGCACTGAGTCGGCAAGCAGGTGGGCAAGCAAATAACTGCGCGCACGAAAAAAGCATTGCGCCGCACATCATAAGGAAATGTGAAAATTTAATGGGATGGCACAAAAGAACCAAACGAAGGCAACAAATACTGCAATGCTGAAAAATAGAAGGAGACAAATAATGTCTTTATACGATTTTATAGTGTGGCAGTGTGTTAGGGTTGCTAAGGCAATGCAATTTAGAGTTGGATGCAATGTTTGTGGAGTTAGTTGAATTTTTGTTATCAAACTATGACTGGATCAGTTTTGACGATTTTCTTTGAGGTTCATTGAGATAAGTGCAATTTTGTAATTGTAATTTTGTTTGATAGGTTTTGAAAGCTTGATCTTTTTTCTTTGTGAATCTAACACTAATTGTTAACTGTTATCAACCATTGACTGGATAAATTTGAATGATTTTGTTTGAGGTTAGGTTGATTGAGATTACAGCTATTTTGCAAATATTCTGTGAAGATTTCGGCACCGTGTTTCAAGGGTTTTAAAAGCTTATACTTTCTTCTTTTTGAATCTGGCACAACCTGTCAACTGTAATCAAACATTGACTGGATCAATTTGAATGAGGTTGTTTGAGGTTAGGTTGATTGAGATTAGTCTGATTTAGCTATCCTTCTGTGATGACTTTAGCACCATTTTTGAAAAGTTTTGAAAGTTAACTTGTTTGTTCTTCAGAATTTAACACAATCTGTCAACTGTTATCAACATTGAGTTTTTAAGGTTAGGTTGATTGAGATTAGTTTAATTTTACAAACATTCTGTGAAGACTTCAGCACCATGTTTGAAAAGTTTTGAACGGTTTTTAAAGCTATATTGCTTGTTCTTCTGAGTTTAACACACTCTGTCAACTGTTATCAACTATTGACTGGATAAATTTGGATGATTTATTTTGAGGTTAGGTTGATTGAGATTAGTCTGTGAAGACTTGAGCACCATGCTTGAAGGGTTTTGAGAGTTCAGTCTATTTTCTTTCTGTATCTAATACAACCTGTCAACTCTTATCAACCATTGGTTAGTTCAGTTTGAATGAGGTTAGGTTGATAGAATTTATTTTGATTTAGCTATCCTTTTATGATCACTTGGGCAGCACATTTTATAGGTTATGAAAGTTTAGTCTTTTATCTAATTGAATCTAACGCATTTTGTTAGAGGTTGCACGTATCTCTAAGGTGATTGGGTTTTCTGAAATGTGTTTTTCGCTTTTAAAAGTCAGTAGTTTTAGTTTAAAAAGTCTCCATCTAGTCTAGAAATTCACTCGGTGGCCGCCGCAGCTTGGTGGTTTGTGCATTGGAATGGGCGTAAGGGAGTTGTTGGTGCGAAGCAAGACTCATATAAGAGAAACTAATTCTATCAGGCTTTAGAATCGGCTTGGAACATTATGTCGACGTCAGGTTAAACCGATATACGAAGCCTTTAAATAAAATGCGGCTTTTTGTTCTTCTTCTTTTATGGGTCTTTTCAGTTTTGGGTACAGAAAAAAGTGTGAGGACGCCAAGTCGGACGAATACGGTGGCTGATGTTTGTTTTCGGTGTTGTTTTGGGCCAAAAAATCAGGAACCAGCTACAGTTTCTGAGCAAATAATTGATTTATCGACACAAAAAACACGTCCTAACTTTTATGTCTGTCAAAACACAAACTTAATTTGCGAAATGGCAGATAATAGCACAAAAATATCGAAAATTGAAATTAGAAAATTCATATAAAAGTATACAGTGACTTTGTCCCTTAACGTCCTAACCTAAAACCCATTTCTCAATTATAACCTAAAAAAAATTAATAACATAAACTATGACTGCACCCAAATTCTAACGAAACAGCGGCAACCCTTTTCCAGCGGCCATTCAGTCAGCGCTACCGACTCATAACCAGAAAGAATGAACCATGAAAACGGTTACAGCCGCCGTAACAGTCCATAATTCCGCTCGAGTATTGTGGAGCATTCGATTTTTAGTGCCGTCAAATGCAGAAAACAATAAAGAAAAGTAATCCGAACGCTGTTACGTACCCGATTGAGAACTGTTTAAGTGCAAACCTACGTAACAAGCCACCGACTCTAGTCAGCGCCACAGAACGGGCGTGTGTGACGGGCGGCCATAACGCTTCATTGTTGGCGACGGCGGCGGCAAGAGCAGAGCAGAGCAGAGTTCGAGTAGCACCTGGTGTGATTAATACCCTCGCGGCACTCGACGCTCGATCGTTTGTGCACAGTTTCATTTTTGTTGTTATATTTGCAATTTTCAGTTGGTTTTGTTGTTGCATTGAGACGGCAAGTGGCAGTGGCTGAGGATTTGATTGCGAATGTGAGCGGAATGGTGCGCAGGCGCGTGGATTGCCACTTGACCAACATACGCGCGCGCCACACAGCCGCACAGTTGCACAGTCACACGCGCGCGCAAAAGCCACCTCGCCAGGCGCTCCCCCAGCCAAACACGGGGCCATGCCACTTAAGTTTTCCCCCTTCTGCTGCTGCTGCCGAGCAGCGAGCAATAATAGGTTTAAAATGTGCAGATTGTCAGCGACGACAAGCGTAACAACAACTGCGCCAACAACAGCAACAACAACAAAGACAATAACAATGCTACACTTCAATCGAGATGAAACCATTTGACTGGCGCTGCTGCTGCCTGTTCCCGTTCCCTGCGCCGCCGCTCGCCATTTCAATTGCAAATACAGACGACGTGCGGAATTAGCATGTTGCAGACGTTGCGCATGCGCCGCAGCACACCGACTCGACCGCTCGAATGACAAGCGGCCAGCGAAGCGACCAAGTGGCAACGCCAGGCCGCACTTCGGTCATTAGACTGCAATGATGCGATAGATTTGTTGCGAAATTTAAAACAACCGGGCTGCGAGCTGCGCGCAATAAGCAGCAGCCGTCAGTGCGACTGGCTGGGGGAAAAAGTGGTCTGGTCGGATGGCGTAAAGTTTCACCTGCTCCTTTTTAATAATATTAAAAGTTTATGCTTTGAATGCAGGCAGCGATGCTGCGGCGCCGATACCGCCGGCCACCGCGCCGCTGTCGCTGCGTACCGGCCGGCCATTACATGCGGCCAACTGCCAGCGAAACTGGTTGCAATTGCAGCGAGTCGCGTCGAGTCGAGTGCGCCGAGCTGAGTGCAGAAACTTCAATATATAGTAAAATGATAAAGGCGCAAAAAATGTGCGATTGCGCGCTGCCGCCATGATTTACCTGCGCCGCTGCGCTTGTTACCGTAAATACAGGGCCATTTCTATGGAAATTTAATTTAATATTTAAATAAAAGCCATGATGAACGCATTTCGGTCGTTGGCTTCCTGCCCGAACAGGTCGCGTTGGCAACGCGCCGCCGCAATTGCTGCCGACAATTGGCGGCTATTAGCCAAATGTGGAGCAGCGCTTAAGGATTTCAGCGTGAAATACTGCCTGAATAATATTTAAATGCGATTGAAATGTGAACAATTAGGATAAACTTTCTCCCAAGTGGACGAGCTGATTTTTAGTAAAAGAAAAATATTCTGCGGATGCTGTTAATTATTCTAAATTTATTAACTTGTGTCATTAGTTTTGTTTACATAGAAACTCACCATGTTAAAAGGTTTATTTGTTAATTTTTTATGTTTTTGTGCCATTAGTTTTGTGTATAAAAAACGGCTTTAACGAGTTATTTGTTTTTGTTTTTTCACAAATTTAAGCAGAGGAATTTTTATATTTCTAAGCGTTTAATACCTTAAAGTAGACAAATTTGTAAGCCTTTTTAAATACTTGCATACTTGACAAGCAATTTTGCCGGGTAGTGCGCTGGTTTCTTATACCAGTGGCCCTAGGTTCGAATCCCAGCTCGGGTTGGTGAAACACTCGTCTATTTCTATCGCTATTTGAAATGTGTTGAAAAAATAGTGTTGCATACACATTTCAAACAGGTAGAATATGTGGTATTACAGTGAGCCTCACAATATGCCCCTCGAGTGTGGCTCTACAGCCACTACAATCTATCCTGTCATCAACTTTACAATGCTTGGTTATTTTATGATGATTTTAGGGTAATTTACACCCGCATTTTCAAAAGTTAATATTTACCTTTTTCTTAAATAACTTGTTGCCATTTTGAAGGTAATTGCATTATGCCTTTGTAGTAGAAACTCTCGTCTCTATTGGCAAAAGAATGGGACCGTCGATTTTACAAGCTTCTCGTGAGGCAAATTTTTCACCAATAAAATCATTCGCCAAAGACGGGAACTCACTTGTTGAGGTAATCACTCAGTCAGGTATCTGTCAATCAATCAGATAGGTAATTAATTGATTTCATTTGGGACTTGATTTACTTGGGACTGTAAGAATGAATGCATAGGATGCTCCCAACCCAGTTCTTGGAGTTTCTGACGAGTCACTAGACTTTTCTTAACTTTTTTATTAAAACAAAATTTATTAAATTTAAAATATAAAATTAAAATTTTTTCATTTCCTACATTTTTTTGTATTTTCATTATACAAAACATGTCATATAAGTTTTTATTTCCAATTTTTTGGTGTTATTTTCTTTGTACAAAATATGAAAGAAATTGTAAAAAAATTCCATAGAAACTAGTTTTAAAAATCTGCTGCTTTTAGTCCAAAATTCTAAACTTTTTATCAAAATAAAATTTATTAAACTTAAAATATAAATTTAAATTTTTTCCTTTCCTACATTTTGTTGTATTTTCATTATACAAAACATGCCATATAAGTTTTTATTTCTAATTTTTTTTGTTATTTTCTTTGTACAAAATATGAAAAAAATTGTACAAAAATTCCATAGAAACTAGTTTTAATAATCTGCTGCTTTTACTCCAAAATTCTAAACTTTTTTATCAAAATAAAATTTATTAAACTTAAAATATAAATTTAAATTTTTTTCATTTCCTACATTTTGTTGTATTTTAATTATACAAAACATGTCATATAAGTTTTTATTTCCAATTTTTTTTGTTATTTTCTTTGTACAAAATATGAAAAAAATTTTATAAAAATTCCAAAGAAACACGTTTTAAAAATCTGCTGCTTTTAATTCTAAATTCTAAACTTTTTTATCAAAATAAAATTTATTAAATTTAAAATATAAATTTTAAATTTTTTTCATTTCCTACATTTTGTTGGATTTTAATTATACAAAACATGTCATATAAGTTTTTATTTCCAATTTTTTTTGTTATTTTCTTTGTACAAAATATGAAAGAAATTGTACAAAAATTCCATAGAAACTAGTTTTAAAAATCTGCTGCTTTTCGTCCAAAATTCTAAACTTTTTTATCAAAACACAATTTATTAAAATAAAATTTAAAATATAAATTTTAATTTTTTCATTTCCTACATTTTGTTGTTATTTTAATTATACAAAATATGTATTTGGCTCTTTCTAAACAATTCTTTGGCAATGCATGAAAAGAAATTGTAAATCTGTTGCTGTCAACGTTTTGTAACAAAAAAAAAAACCACAAATTTCTATGTTTCTGTTTATTTGAAAAAACAAAAAAAAAACGCTTTCTATTCGAAGCGCTGCTCGTAGCACCAAGCGATCCACAATGTTTTTGGGCCAATGTTTAGAAACACGGAGTGACAAATAAATTTATGAGCCCGACCACAAATCTTCCACATACACCAACAAATAAACAAAGGCCGCTGCAAGTGTTGCCACCGTTGTACGATCGGCCTTTTAATTGTGCGGCCACTGCTGCTGCCGAAATACTCCGTTCGCTCGCGGCGAGAGTGTGTGGCTAAACATAGCAAAGTGCATAAATTAGGTTTGCTCGATTGCGAGCAATTCGGCATCGTATCGACACTTGCAGCGCGCAACGCCGCAACCGGCGCCCGTAAATTACGGCCAGAACGCGTCGGTACGCTAATTCGCTCAATTTGTATCGATTAGCCGAAGCGGGCGCAGGTCCTCGGATGGGGTGTTATGGTCAGCGTCAGCGGCTGTAACGTTTGCAATACCTGCTCGTATCGTAAATTCCCCGATACGAATTAAGACAAACGCCAAATTGGAAAAGATTGAAAAGCAGCCGACCAAGTAATCGTAATTCACGCTAAATACATCGCCCCAAAAACAACAACAACAACAGCATTAGAGTAGAAAACACTATGAGAAATCAAATGTGTACGCAATAAAAATTGTTAATAAATTGTGTAAGCGAAGCGAAGCGAGCAGATCGATATGTGCTGCAGTTGGTGAAATATTGAATTTGTAAGGAAAACAAAAATGGTTGGCCGATTGGTGGAATTGTTGGCGACTTGGAGGTGCGCTACAGTGAAACTTCCATGTCGATGTTTCCATTTACTTTTTGATTGTTAGAGATGATCTCCACTCCTTTTTCGGAGAGAAATGCCAACCGAGTCAGGTTAACCCTTAAAAAAACATAATCTGAATCATTAGGAATCATAAGGATATCCTTGCGAAGGTCCTCAACAAATAGCTTCTTAACCCTACTAATTATTTTGCACCTCAAGTTTGACAGAAACCATCGAACATTCAAACTAAGATTTCATACAAAAATTGTCATTGGACTGTTCACTTGTAAGCTCTTTTTGATGGTTTGAGATGATCTCCACTCCTTTTTCGGAGAGAAATGCCAACCGAGTCACGTTAACCCTTAAAAAAACATAATCTTAATCATTAGAAATCATAAAAATATCCTTGCGAAGATCCTCAACAAATAGCTTCTTAACCCTACTAATTATTTTGCACCTCAAATTTTACAGAAACCATGCCAACATTCATACAAAATTGGCATTGGCCTGTTCACTATTAAACAGGGTTGCCATATAACAATCGTGAAACGTTCATTGTTTACAGCATTTCTTCAGTTATTAACAAAAGCGGCTGTGAATCAGTTTTGAACCGAAATATGTGGCTTTTTGGCTCTTTGAACCAAAGCAGTGAAGCATTCAAATGACGATGAAGCTTTCTAGTGAACTAAAATTTAAAAACCCAATCAAAATCTACTCGATTGAAACCCGTTGAACCAATAAAATAAAACAGTTTTAAATTTTTTAAATATTTATTCATTCATTAAACAAAACACGAACATAGAATCCTTAGAGTTTTCATTGGCAAAACTTTAAGTTGTTGGTTAATAATTTCCAATACAAATATTTAAAATGAATGCGTTTTAGTTATTGAATTTTTTTCATTTTATTTGGTTCCAAAATAATTAAATTTTTAAAATAAAAACGAAATTTTAATTTCTAATTTTAATTTTTAATTTAAAGTTTTAAATTAAATTTTAAATAATTTACTTAACAACAAAAGTGTAGGTACAAATCAATAATATAAATACTAACTAAGTCTGTCTTTAGATTGAAATAATTTTATTTGTACAAAACAACTTTCGAACCCAATCAGTGATTTCAAATAATGAAGAACCATTGAACCGAACGATTTTACAAATTTCTGTGGTTCACAGCCCAGATTAAAGGTAGGCAGCTCTCAAGAAAACGCGCGTAGTCAAGTAAATTTGACGTTTTGAGCTGGTCGCTTGGGTCATAGTGTTTTCCATTCTGAAATTAGTAAAATTACATTAGAAATACATAAAAAACATTAAATTGGAAGTTTACTTACTTTTGTGCAGGCAGCTGTCACTTTTCCTTTCAGAAATAAATAGGTACACATATGTTTCTTGCCGAAATCAGTGTTGTCATTTCACTTTTCAATGAAAACAAGTATTAAAAAACCGAATCAGTTTTCTTGTGAGGTGCGTACACCTTAATTAAATTTGACTCAAGGAAATTTTCTTGAGCATTTCCTTCGCTTTTTTTTATATGAAGTTTTCGCTTTTCTTGAGAGCTGCGTACCGACCTTAAGCCTGAAATACATAAGTAATTTTCTTATTTTTTTTTAATAAATATAGTATTCTCTTTCTAACGCAAGTCACTAGCAAAGAAATTAAAAAAAATTCGCAGGGACCGTAACAGTTATAAGTTTTATTATAAAAATCAATGTTTAAGAGTTATTTTTTGACTTTTATTTAATTAATGATTTTTGTTGATGACTCAAAAAATAAGAGTCATTGAATGATTTTTATTGATGACTTTTATAAATAAAAGTCACTGAATGATTTTTATTGATGACTTAAAAAATAAAAGTCACCAATAATTGTTATCATAGGACAACTAAAATAAAAATCGAAATAAAACTGGTATTTGTGGACTAATATGAAAAAAAATCATAAATAATTGTTATTAAAGGATTTTGAAAATACAAATAAAACATAATTCTTATTTTTTAATGTTTCCGTAAAAATTACAAAAAAAAAGTTTATTGTCAAGCTTGATTTTCCGTGCGAAAAGAAATGTATTGGTATATTTCATTTACTTGTATGACATTTCCTTCATAGTAAAATTTTCAATTATAGTTTTCATAAATTTCCGGTCCCTGAAAATTCGTTTCCAAAAATTATATATGGAATTCATTTGAAGATACATAAATATGTATCAATCTCTGGTCTGACTCTGTATTTCTCAAAGAAAGAAAGTTCTCAAGGACTAGAATTTTCCCAAATGTAAATTATTATTATTTTTGAATAAAATATGAAATTTTCAGACTACTGCAAAAGCAAATTGTGATGGCGTAGAATGAAACCCAGTAGGGATTTTACTTTCACATTCCAGTTAAATGTGGAATAATATAATTAATTAAAGGTTTAGCGGGTTAAAGCAAATTTCAAATTATATTTAAATTTTGTTTCATAACTGTTAAAGTCAAAAAGTATATTTTTGATTTTCACAATGTTCAAAACAAAATCTCTTTTAACCCTTTCGACCCCGAATTTTACAATATGCTTCGATATAACTATTTGGTATTTAAATCATGAAACACTTTCCTAAGAAGTGTGCACACGACATTTGAAGTCGCCACGCCTCCTTGTTAGAGTTCTAGAGCTAGTTTACTTTTGAACAATTTTAGCTTAAAACGGGCTAAATAAATTTTGTATCAATATTTTTTAATTACAGAAAAATTATTTAATATTAATGGAAAAATACAAAATTATCACTTTTTGATTCTATTTAACCATAATAAAAAAAACAGGGTTTTGATCAAACGTGCCCAATTCGTAGACTTCAATTAGAACACAAACTTTCCTGACATCGCTGCAAATTATTAGAAATTATATTGGGGATAACAGTCAAATTTTTGTAATTTGCTTTGAATTCACTTCTAAAAATATTAATTTGTTGGTGTATATTTAAATTAAACCCATAAATCAATCTTAGCTTTTGCTATTAGATGACAAATAGGCGAAGTTGCTCTCAGGCAACTTTGGGGTCGAAAGAGTTAAGCCAAAATTTCGCCTAATATTTTCAAGTGTCTTGGATTTTATATTTTCATGGCTTTGAAACCTCAAACAAGAACACAACTTTATAACTCTAAGCTTTCATAAGTTACAAGGCCCAAAAAATGATGAAAGAACGCGTCTCTAATTAGGCGTTGAAATAACTGAAGATAGGCATGACTAACCTGATAACTCGTTAACTGAATAATGTCATACAACAAAGTGTAGGGAACAGAAAAAAGGCAGAAAGCAACCAACAGACGTCCACTAATTCCAGCAGATGAGGCATCAAAGCCATTTTCACGCCGCAGACAGCTGCTGTTCGAAGCGCCTGGGAACCCCACTGTGCGAGTGGC
The DNA here is from genome assembly GCA_963668005.1 of Melieria crassipennis. Classification (NCBI taxonomy): domain Eukaryota; kingdom Metazoa; phylum Arthropoda; class Insecta; order Diptera; family Ulidiidae; genus Melieria; species Melieria crassipennis. The sequence goes on from OY764961.1 coordinate 128,805,769, forward strand.
GCTTAGTCGATGACTATACACAAATACACACACACACACATATACGTGTGCTGCGTTTTAGGGGCCAAAAAGCTACACACACGCAACATTCTCGTAAGCGCCAAAAGGTAATCGATGATCGGCTGCGGCGGCACAGACACAAAAGCGCCACATGATATTTTCACGCCAGCCAGCCTGGCACAAAGAAAAACAAACTTGGCAATTAATTGTCTTTTCGGGCCGAACAGTTTGTGTTACGTTTGCTTATTGTTGCTTTTGTTGTTGTTGTTGTTTCTTTACTCAAGGTGTTTAGGTGTTTTTATCTTGTTTTTTTTTTTTGGATGAATATGGTTTTGGATTATTTTCGTTTGTATGCAAAGGAAAATCTTTCAAGTGCGTAACATTGGCACATTATAAAAACATCACAGCGTTGTGCTACTGTATTCAGCTCTATGTATGAGTGTGTGTGTGTGTGTTTGTGTGTGTCTATGTATGGAGAATGGATATGCTTAATCACATAAATTCACACGGCGTAAATTTGTTTACACACATTGCTGCGCTACCGTAAAATGCACTCATACATACACACACAGACATACATATATATGTATAGATAGACATACAGACAAATATAAAGACAGACAAACGTGCCTGCATAGTTTGTTGCTGTTGTGAATATTGTGTTGTTGCAAATGTAAACAAACATTGACTGCGCCGCAGTCGCCACGGCCAAGTGGCCAGCTGGCCAATGGACAATGGCCATGTTGCGCAGTGCAGCCAGGCAGCTGCAGCGGTAATTTTTCAAATGCCTGCATGCAACTTTTGACGCTGCCACTTGACACACTGGCAACAATTAAAATAGTTCGCCATCAGCCATCACCAGTCAATTGGAAAGTGTGTGCCCCTCTCCCCTATTGCTGTGAAGCGTGCACTGTCAGCGCCGCCATAAAAGCTTTTAGTTGCAATGACAATGCCGAAAAGATCGTCAAATGCCTAAATGTCATTGCGAGAAAGTCACTCAATGCTCTCTAAGCAACGTTACGCTGCTGCACTCGAAATGCATTCGCAACGCACATTCGAGCAGTGACTTGCAGCAGCGTCCAGTTTTGCCTAATTCTGAGTGCCGCCCGAATGTTGCTGCAACGCATTGTGCCATTAGGCGCCTTGCAACGTACGCAGATGAAGCGTTAAATTGCCAATTGCAACTGCAACCCATGCGCGCCGAACTTTCAAAACGATATCTGACTGTCGATATCATTAAAATGTTGCATGCTTCATTTGCCACAAGCGGCAATTGCTGCATTCGTCCGCTTCTGTACTCTTCTATGCATTTGTTTTGTTTTTGCTTTGAGGTGAATTCACTTCAATTGGCCCTAGTCGGGTTGCAGTTGCAATCCGGTCGTTGTGTGTCTTCCCCCTCCTTCCTCGCGGTTCTGATGTGCAGGTGCGTTTTTCTGCTACCAGTTGCTGCAACCGAATGCCGAAACTGCGCATTTATCTTCTTCTTCTTCCACGATTTCATTGCATTGCAATGCTTGAATGCGCTTCAACAGTGATGCATCGCGGCAGAACTTTAACAACATGTCTCTCTATCTTTTCTGGGCATTGGCCAGCGGTCGGCAAACCTTTGAGAATGCGAACCAAATTATTGCTTCTGATATTTTATGGTGTGACTGAGATTTACGAGGATTGCGGTTTTAAAATGAAATTAATTTAATTTAAAAAAGTTTTTGATTTCATATTTTAAATTAAATATTCTTTTTCAAAACCTTTATAATCATTTCTTTTTAATTTTCTCTTCATATCAGTGATTTTTAATTTTTTAATATTTGAAAATTTTGTTTATTTCTGATTAAATTTTCTCTCTTTTAAACCTTTCTTAAAGTGATTTTTCTAATTCTTTCATCTAATTTTTCTCTTCAAATCATTGATTTGTAATTTTTATATATTTGGGCATTTTTTTTATTTCTGATTAAATCTTTTTCGTAAATTTTTCTAATATTACAGCTATTTTTCTTATTTTTTATATATTTGAAATTTTTTTTATTTCTGATTAAATCTTCTCTTTTTTAAACCTTTGTAATATTATAGTTATTTTTCTAATTCTTTCTTCTCAATTGTCTCTTCAAATCATTGATTGGAAAACAATTTTTTTATTTCCGATTAAATCTTCTCTCTCATAAATCTTTCTAATACATAGTTATTTTTGTAATTCCTTTAAATTTTCACTTCATATCATTGATTTTTAATTTTTATATATTTGAAAAAATTTTTTTATTTCTGATTAAATCTTCTCTTTAAAATGTTTTTAATAGTTCTTTTTTTAATTCTTTCTCGTCAATTTTCTCTTCTTTGTTTTTTAATTTTTATTTATTTAAAAAACGTTTTTATTTCTGATTAAATCTTCTTGAAAATCTTTCTAATAGTTATTTTTCTAATTATTTCTTCTAAATTTTTTCTTTTCATTTCAAATTCTTTTCAAATTTTTGTATTTCTGATTAAATCTTCTCTCGTTTAATAGTTAGTTTTCTAATTTTTTCTTCTACATTTTCAATTTTATTTTTATTTCTGATTAAATCTTCTCTCTTTTAAGCCTTCCTAATAGTTATTTTTCTAATAATTTTTTTTTTCAATTTTCACTTCATATCATTGATTTTGAATTTTTATATATTTGGAAAAATTTTTTTATTTCTTATTAAATCTTCTCTTTAAAATCTTTTTAATAGTTCTTTTTTTAATTCTTTCTTCTAAATTTTCTCTTCATTCATTTTTAATTTTTATTTATTTAAAAAACGTTTTTATTTCTGATTAAATCTTCTTTAAAATCTTTCTAATAGTTATTTTTCTAATTATTTATTCTCAATTTTTTCTTCTCATATCATTGATTTTTAGTTTTTATATGTTTAGAATTTTGTTTATTTCTGATTAAATCTCTCTTTTAATAGTTAGTTTTCTAATTTTTTCTTCTAAATCTTGTCTTCATATCATTGACTTTAAATTTGTATATATTTCAATTTTGTTTTTATTTCTGATTAAATCTTCTCTCTTTTAAATCTTTCTAATAGTTATTTTTCTAATAATTTCTTTTCAATTTTCTCTTCATATAATTGATTTTTAATTTTTACATATTTGAACACATTTTTTATATCTGTTTAAATCTTCTCTCTTTTAAATATTTGTAATGATTATTTTCCTAATTTTTGCTTTTCAATTTTCTGTACATTAAATTTGTTTTTAATTTTTATATATTTAAAAAATTTCTAATAGTTATTTTTTTAATTCTTTCTTTTCTATTTTCTCGTCATTAATTAACTATTTTTAAATTTTCAAATATTTCTTCTTCTTGCCTTCCACACAATTTGCAGGCCACTGTTCAGCTACGCTTGAAATCTGGTTATGCACATTGCGTTGCTAATAATGGCCAATGCTTCTAACTGTGCAGTGATTATTCATTTTTCTTCAAGTGCGTTTTGTTTTCTTTTGTTAGTCCACGAGCGACTCCCTACTTTAACTACTTCAACGTAAATTACAAAAATTATGTGTTGCAGATCAACGCAATATTTGCTGCTTTTGGTGGTTTATATGCGATCGAGCAATTCTGTGGCTGGCAATTGGCACTGCGAAGGTGTAAGCCTGTAATTATGGCACATGTGCACAGAAAGTACGCACTCATTGTAGGCAGTAGGTCAGCGTAAATTAAAGTGTTGCTGCGGCCATAACTGTTCTCACAATTATCCAACAGTTTTCTGCAAATGCTGTCCGAAGACACCTCAAGCGCTGAAACTCACTAATATCGAAGATTTCAGTTGAAATGCTTATCAAATAATATGGATACATAAATTTGGCTTTGCGTTAGGATTCCAAGAAAATTCAAATAAATTTGAATATTCAAAGAGCCACAGATTGTTGGCTTTGATTGTTGATTTTTAGGTTTCGTTACACTCGCTGCCAGTAAGGTCACGCATAGATCAAATACCATATAACTTGTACAACTATTAAAAGTTATTAACTATTAACAGTGGTCTAGTAGAACTATTAATAGTTATGTGGTCTTTGCATAGACCCTATTGCGTTGGCTTGGCGTTGCCACTCAGAGTTTTGTTTAGGTGTCATTTAAGTAGTAATCGCGTTAGGATGTTAGTTTATTTGAAGAATTGCCAAAAGGGTTTGACGCATTGGTTTGAGATCTTTTCGAGTTTATTTATTTATTTATTCATTCGTCTACCGGGCTTAGCCCTCTCAGACTACAAGTAACAACTTATATCTAATATAAAAATTCGCTGAAAAGGTTGGCGCTCCTAGGCAAGTCCAATCACGGTTGCTACTCAACTAAAATTGTTTTGTACCAAAATTTTCCTAAAGAAGGCCAAAAATAGAAACAAAAGAACAATTTTTTTTTTTTTAACACAAAAACAAAAAATAACTTTTCTATCGAAGTTTTCTTCAATTGCTCTCAAAAAGCGACTGCTTTTTTTGTTTACACACTTTCACTATCATCACTGCCCGGCTCTCTCTACACAAAGGTGGAAATCTCTCCTTTCTTCGACAACTTGGGCAACCACAGCTTAGGCAACATAAGAGACTTGCAAAAAAAATTGGTCAGGGACCGTACCGGTTATGGGTTTTATCAAAAAGGTCAGATTTTAACTATTATCTTTTAACTTTTATTTTTCCCGGCAAAAATATAAGTTATTTTGTGCCTTTTATCATATCAGGCAATAATAACTGTTACTTTTGACTTTTTTATCGGTTAAAAATAACAGTTATTTTGTGATTTTTTTTTTCGGTCAAATATATCAGGCAATTTTTGAATTTTTTCAAACGTTTGACCGACTAAACAACTAATGATAAAATTTTTTTCGTGCGACTTGTGCGACGAAAAAAATTGTTTCAAAAGTTGTTTAGTCGGTCAAACGGCCTTCGAAAAAATTCAAATTGCCTGATATATTTGACCGAAAAAATAAAAGTCACAAAATAACTGTTATTTTTGACCGCTTTGACCATTCTTTTATTTCTGATTAAATCTTTTTGTAAATTTTTCTAATATTACAGCTATTTTTCTTATTTTTTATATACCATATTTGAAATTTTTGTATTTCTGATTAAATCTTCTCTCTTTTAAACCTTTGTAATATTATAGTTATTTTTCTAATTCTTTCCTTTCAATTGTCGCTTCATATCATTGATTGGAAAACAATTTTTTTCTTTCCGATTAAATCTTCTCTCTCTTAAATTTTTCTAATAGTTTTTTTGTAAATAAAAGTCAAATAAAATAAAATAAAAGTCAAAAGTAACAGTTATTTTTGCCTGAAATGATAAAAGGCACAAAATAAAACTTAATTTTAACTTTTACAAAAAAGTCAAAAATTTAAAAGGCGTGTTAAGGAGTTTAATATTCGTGAAGCTGAATCCATTACGATCATACCGGTATATTTCAAAAAGTCCTCCGGCAATTTTTTCGTTATGCCTTTTTGATTTGAAAATTTTAATATAACAGTTATATTCGGTTCCTGAAATTGGTTTGCGTAGGCACTTTTCTTGCTTCACTCCCCCCATGTTCGACAACTCGAATAACCACAGTTCAGTCATCATCAGAGACTTTCTAGGTCTTATCAACAAAACAAATTGGTTTGTTTAGGCACTTCGACTTTCAGTAAGAAAGATCAATTTCTTCTTGTGATATTACAATGGGTCCTTTTTACGGCCCAAGTGTGTCTTTCGGCAAGTCCCATGCCCAGGCAGCCTCTTTTACCTAACCTATAGTAATAATTCGTGGTAGAATAAGCGTTCCTATTATTCCTTAAAAGGGACTTGAAAACCTGCTAAAAAGGACATAATTTTGATTTGTTGGTGGACTGTAAGCAGAGACAATGCTTCCGAGCATCTTTGACTCCGCACACTTAGAGATAGAATTGCAAGCTTTATTTGGACATGAACATAGTCAGCAGTAGTTTATTATTTTTAATTACAGCTATTTGGTAGCCAACAAAAGTTTAAATTTCATTAATTGATTTCGTCGAGTAAATTATTTTAAATTATTTACATATTTTTTGTCAAGTTCCAGGCACGTGCCAACTAAATAGTTGACGATGGGAGGCTAAAATGTAAATTGAATGTTTAATTCGTTCTTCCGCTGTTGTTTAATTTTTATTTAGTTGCCATTTAACCCTTTCGGAGACATGCAAATGGGATATATACAAATATTATATGGTCGCATCGAGGCATTATTGCCGTTTAATTGATTGTCAAGCTGCAGGCCATAATACCAATAACAACAATAACAACAACAACAAAGGCTTGTAAATGCATACAATTATGGCTAATTACGCTCATCGATACAATGCAATTATTACTCGTTGTTGCTTCGCATTATGCGGCGATATGTTTGCAGCAATTTGAATGCAACTCGCGAGACGATCGCTGGCGCTGGCCGTGGGGGCAATTGAAGTGCATTTGTTTTTTCATTGCACAAACATTAACCCTGACAGTTTACACAAAATAATGCTTGTGTGTGTGTGTGTGAGTGTGTGACAAACACATACTTCTGCGTGTTTGTGGGCATTTTGAGGCGTTGGCGTTGGCTTTGAGCTTATCTAGCCGCCAATTTGTGAGCGTTTAAAAAGAGAAAACAACAATAACGCGCACCGCTATGAGAAATTTAATGAAATGTTTTTATTATTTTTGTTTTTTGCGCTGTGGGGTTTTTTTGATTCAGCAATTTTTTCTCCCCCCTTTTTTTGTTGTTTTTTTTACACACATTTCTTTATTGTTTGGTTTTTTTTTATGCAAATATAGCGATTAAGTCAGCGTGCAGGCATTCGGGCAGCATCCAGGCGGCAGGCGCGCCATTCAGTCATTCATTCATAATTCGTATCGCTTGCGGCCACAGCGTGTAAGCTGTTGTTGTTGTTGCAGCAACCACAATGCATGCTGCGTGCGTGTGTATCCACTTACAGGCCGCTCGCCGGCGCATATCCAACACGGCGAACGCTCGTAAAAGCAAACAACCGTCAGCGACTGCGAGGGGGGAAGCGTGCAATAAGCGAAAAAAAACACACACAAGAAAAAGCGTATTTAATTTGAAGCAAACTAGCAATGATTAGGAACATCCGGTTTACTAACCGAAAAACTGTGCGCGCTGTGCGAGTGTGCGGACAACGAACGAACGACCGAACGAACGCGTCGCGCCCGAACGCAGCCACAGATAATAGCAATGGATGCTGTTGCCATTGTGGCTGCTGTTGTTGTTGTTGTTGATGATGTGCTCTTGCGGCTCGCTCCGTTGGATATACATAGCCCGTGGTGGCTGTTATTTGTTGTCGCTGCTGCTGCTGCTGCTGCTGTTGTTATTGTTGTTGTTGTTGTGGCTACTGTATTGCGCTTTGTTTGCTGTTGCCGATCGTACACTGTTGACGATAAAGCCGATCATCATCGTTATCATGCTCACCGCTGCCAAGACGGAGCGCAGCAGCAGCAACGCTTCAGCATCACAGCAACAATAACAATAACAACAATAGCTGTAATCAGCTAAAACGCGCCGCCGAGTGGGGGGAGATGCATATTGTTGTTGTATTTGTACTTGTGCAGCTTGATGGGCATTGTTTGTGTGATGTTGGTTGTTTGTGTGATGTGTGTGTGTGTGCGTGATTACACTTGGCTATCTGCAACAAAATTACACATGTAAGCACACGCAATTGTTGCAGGTTACATTCATTCGTTGTTGCTGGTATATTTTGTCTGCACATTTGTTGTTTTTGTGTGTTTTTGCCTTTGCTGTTCTTTGTTTCTTCATAAGACCACTGTTGTTGTTGTGTTGCTTGACTATTGCTGGTGCAATTTTTTTGATGCAGTATTTTTGAACAATTCAAATCTAGCGCTTAGCTCTCAAATGAAATAAATGTCAATTAAATACTACAACAAATTAACAAAAATTAGTTGTCATTTAAACAAATTTTATCGGAATTATATTTGAAGATATCTGAACCAAACTAAGAATTCGGGAAAACGAATATTACAGGTTCTGCTTGCAGGATAATGGAACTGCAATACACATAATAGGAGAATTCCCTGCACTTATGCCTGGTCGAAAAAAGTACCTGGGGGATTACCTCATGACAGGTGCGAATTGGGATTCCTGAGGTTTCGGAGATATAATAAAATTCCTCTCGAATTCTGGGATTCACTGACGAACTGTAAGTCCATGAATTGGGCACAATAGATCTTAGGTCGCAGTGCACTATTCCCGTCAACAAAATATAATAATATATTTGAAGATATGTACATATCGCCGCCTTGTTGCGAACCTATGTATTTGAGGGATGTAAATGGAAGGACGTTTTTTTACTTTTGTATAGTAATGACCAGGGAAAGGATTTTGTGGAAATTTTTTTGTTTGCTGCTAGATAGAGCATTTCTGATTGAAAATGAGCACGAATTAGGTCCTCCTGATTAGGAATATACCACTTTTTTTTTGCCTTTTTTTGCCTTAACCCTTTCAATACGACTTTTGGCCAGTGAAGATATTTCTGTATAATTGAACTAAATGTGCTGTGAATAAGTAAAAGCACATATTTACTAGTGTCCGACCGAAACCACTTTTTTGGGCCGAAATCGAAACCGAAACCGAATATTCGGTTTTTTTTTAATATTCGGCCGAAACCGAAACTTTCTAGTTGAAATAAAAATCACCATATCAAGCACTTTTTTCAACAAACGAATTTTACATTAAGTAAATAAATAACAAACAAACAAACATAGCATAAATAAATAAATACGTACTTATTAATAAAAACAATTTATTCATTTTTTAAAACGTAAACAAGAAGAAATCACCCTTTCGTACCTTACTCGATAATATTCAAAATTAAATAATTTAATATTATATGCTAAAAAAAGAAGTTTATTTACATTGCTGGCATCTAAATTACTCCTCCTTTTACTATATATCTGCTACACAATAAAATGTAAAAAATATTCTAGAAAGTTTCGGTTTCGGCTATTCGGCCATTTTTTTGGCCGAAACTGAAACCGAAACCACTTATTTGGGCCGAAACCGAAACCGAATATTCGGTCGGACACTAATATTTACATAATTTCAGATTTTTTTTTTATGCACAAAGAGCACGCTTACACCAAGTATGAATTAGTTAGGTTATGCTAACCAAAACACGTGTTGTGAAGTACTGAGTACAGACTACTGTTTAGTCCAAGAATTGTCGAGCGCCTTTTTTTTTCTTTCGTTTTTAATACCCCCTTTTGTTTCGCAAAAATACCTTTAAAAATAATTTTCAAAAAAATTTTTGGTAAATAATAGTTATCGGCAACGTAAAAAAAAAATCGAAAATAAAAGTTATGAAGCAACGTAAAAAAAAATATAATAAATAAAAATATTTATTACATGATAATAGTTACAGGCCATGTACAAAAATTTGTATTGGAAATAATTATTATAAAGCAATATTTATAAAAATATCTTAAATAAGAGCAATTTTTTTATTTCCAAAAATATTGATAATAATTATTTTAGGTCTCTGCACCAGCGAGTCTTCTGCTGTACTCAAATTCTACTGATTCTGCTATAATAAATAAATTTCCATGAAATTATAACCTTGATACAAAATAATATAGAAAACTAATTGAGTTGAATGCATTCAGTCAGCTTTCAATCCATTTAGACACAATTCGTTATCGATCGACAGGAATGTTGAACGCTTAACGCTTTATACATGAACATTAATTCAATATTTAATTCCATTTGAATCCTGTCGTTGACCTAAAACTGCAACAGCCATACTGCCTGAGTATCCTAATCCACTTTTCTCGCCTCATCTTTCATATCACACGGCAACGGTACAACGCCATCAGCAGCTAAGAAGAGCAGCCAACCGGCAGCAATCTGACTTTATTTAAATCGCGCGTCAATTTAATTAACTAGCTAGTTTTTTACTTATTTAAAACGATTTGAATGTGCTGTCAAATATATCACAATATCCACTGATATAATGATGGCTTTTAATTTTATTGTCCCATATTGGCATGCGAAGTGTTGCCAGTGTCAAGAACTCATTTGTATTCCAATCGAACGGCATCGGCATCGACATTTAGATGCGTCGCACGAATACAAATTTTATTAGCGCCTGCAAATGGGCCAGCAACAAATCTCGCACGCTCTCGGCGCATCCGCCAGCGCCAAAGTGGTGCACCGGTCTGCCACTCACTACCGGTTCTTGTGTTTTGCAGCGTGTGGCAAGTGTCCGGAAATATATCCTGAAGCATGGCGGCGCGGCGTCGATAGCGATCGCTGGCCGTGCACATTAACCGTTTTGCATGTTGGGAACTTCCGTGGCCGGCTTTGTCGACTTTTTGCTGTAGTAGCGTTTTTGTTGTTGATTTCTAGTCTGTTTGTTGTTGCAACATCCTTCCTCTAGAGCCGACGCCAGGCGTCTGTTTAGCTGCTCCAACTG